>JANUYF010000006.1:5172500-5480000 GCA_026167975.1 Phrynosoma blainvillii
CCCTCTGAAGAAACCTGGCCAAGAAAAAAAAAAGGTTCTCTTTAGGGCCGCCATAAGTCGGAAACAACACCACCACCAGCCCGATTCCTCAGGGTCCAGAAAGAGTGGATTCCTCGAAGGAGGATCCCTTGGGGGAGGGAAAAAGATCCCCTACATAGGGGATCTTCCTTACGCAATAGGAGATCCAGCCTGCCCCATTTTTGATCCCTTTCCGCGTGGGAGGTTAAAACACGCGTGGGTCGCGCGTGGGAGGCTGCGGAGGCTTGGTCCGGTGGTCTCCATGCCCTTAGCTACCTCCATTTTCACTTTTGGGTTTTGGGGGGGGGATCGGAGGGGATGAGGAGAGGGGGCTTCCTCCATGCCATCCATGCGTGGGCAGAGAGAGCTTGGCACGCGTGGGAAGGGCATCCCCAAGCAAGACGCACCATAGAAACGGATGGAAGGGATCAACTCCGGGGGAGGAAAGAAAGAAAGAAAGAAAGAAAGAAAGAAAGAAAGCACCCTCCTCCCTTCACCCCTTCCATCCTTTTCCAGAAGGCATCAGCCTTGGCACTGCCAGGCATCCATTGGCATCCGAGGGGAAACGAACGCCATACAAGGCCAGGATCCGGCCCCGCCTCGGGCCCCTTATTTGGCATCTAATTCCGGCTCCAGGGTGGCATCTCTGTGTGCCCCCCCTCCTCCTCTTTCTCCATGGCCCTCCCCTCCAAGTGGAAAGAGAGAGAGAAAAAAGGAAGGGAACTACCCACTTTGCCACCTTTGCCACCAGAGATCCAGGAGACCGAGGGAGGGAAAGAGCCCCCCAGGAAGGAAAGCCTGGGCAATGCCAGCTGGGCAAAAGCGTGGGCAACCCACACAGTTCACCCCCCCTCCAAAAAAAAAATCCTCCTCCCCAGTTCCGCTTTGCAGCTTGGATTGGGTTGCAGCAGGCAAAAAGGAGGGCATCCCTATGGCTTGGGTGTTGATGTGGATTGGGCTATTTATTGACTATTCATGTTTTTATTTGATTGATTTTATGGATGGCATTTTGTATACGGTGTTCATTTTATGGATGTAATCCCGCCTCGGTCCGCAGGGAGAAGCGGGAAATATAAATAATTTATTATTATTATTATTATTATTATTATTATTTATCCAAGGCTCTTGCCTCCTCCTCTTTTCCATTTCTCCATTCCCTTCTTCTTTTCTCTGCAGCCTGGAAATGGATGCCTGCCTGCCTGCCCTTCTTAAAGGTACCTCAAATCACTACCACAGTCCTGGGGTAAGAGGGGGGGGGGGTTTGCCTCTGCAAAATGCCCTTCTGGAGGCAATCCTTGAGACAACCCCAAAAGAGCAACAAGGCAACACTTCCTTTCAACAAAGGGTCACACAGTATGTATATATACCTCCCCCAACACACCTCCGTGCCACCATTCTCTGAAGACGCCAGCCACAGATGCAGGTAAACGTTAGGAATAAATTTTTCCAGAATACAGACACATGGTCCAAACCCCCCACAAAAACCCTATAACAACAAGGCAGCCTGATAGTGATGTTAAGAGCAACACAACACCTGGTACAGAAAACATTCAGGGGGAGCTGGGTGGGCCATTTAGCAAGTTCCAACAAAAATCCATCAGTGATACCTTTATGGGCCATGTAAAATGCACAATAATATACTTGTCGCAAGCTTTCGAGCTTCGAACTCCCATCCCCCCCCAAATCAAACATATGGGTCCTGGAACAGATCAAGCCGAAAACGTCCCTGGAAGCCAAGATAACTACTTTGGCCACCTCACGAGAAGGCACAACTCATTGGAAAAGACAATAATGCTAGGAAAGGAGGAGGGATGCGGAAAGAGAGGCAGGCCACATGCCAATGGATGGACTCTATAAAAGAGGTCATGGGTATGAATTTGCAGGATCTGAGCAGAACCGTGGACGATGGGGGTGGTGGTGGTCTTGGAGATAGTTTCTCATCTACAGGGTCACCACAAGTTAAGATTGACTCAAGGGCAGCTAACAACAACAATCCAACTGTCTCAGTTTTTGGACCTCAGAACCGCAGCCTTTGAACAGAAGAACTACAAAGGTAAATTGGAAAGAAAGAATTGCAGCATTGGGAGGTATCCATGGATTCCAGTCCATCAGCACTGGGTTGAATAAAGCTTAATGGTTTTCTGGCACACTACGCACATTCTACACACTATCTAACCCTGCCACCCACCATTTGCAGGAAGATGCTCTTGAGTTCATCTGTGAGATGTGAGATACCAGTTTGTCACATCACATCTCCTCTTGGGTTCCCATGTTACTTCCAAAACTCATCCATATGGCTATCTACCCTCCTTGGCTTTAGGCAACATCCTTCCTCCTGCCTTGGTCCCCCATCTCATCCCATCATTTGTTACTTCATCTCCATACTCACAAGGTTTTGAATTTCAAGTGACGTTCTCACACACAACCTATACAGGTCTTTCTATGGACTCTCGACTCCACCTCATGCATCTGTGGAAGTAGGCTCAAGTCTACAAAAGCTCTTTCTTTCAGTTGGTCTCAAAGGTGCTACAAGATCCCTTCCTGCTAAATAACAGTTAACAGGTTTCCCTTGACAATGGGATGGCTTCTCTCTGAGACCCCTTGAAAGTCTGTGGCCCAAAGGCAACCTATGGACGTTTTCACACTAGACCCACCAAAGCCGCCTGGAGCCGACCGTGCCGCTCATTCCGGAATGGCTCTGGCGGCGGCAACTTAATTCCTTTTTAAAAAAGGAATTACCTTGCCGGGGCTGATGCCAGAGTTAGTGCTGGATTGGCCGGAGTGAGGCCGGACTTGCTGCGACGTGAGTGTGAACACACGGAGCAAGGAGCCGGACTGACGCAGGGATGGCACCGGAAGGGGCGGGGTTTGCTGCGACGTGAGTGTGAACACACTGGAAAAGGAGCCGGACTGGGGCCAGAGGGAGGTAGGACTGCGTCCGCCTAAAGCCCCGTGTGAAAACGCCCTCTGTGATGTGTGTTGCTGACTTATGGTGACCCTAAGGCAACCCTATCATGATTTTCTTCGCACAATTTGTTCAGAGGTGGTTTGCCATTGCCATTGCCTTCCCCTGAGGCTGAGAGCATGTGACTTGCCCAAGATCACCCAGTGGGTTTCATGGCCGAGTGGGGAATTGAACCCTGGTCTCCAGAGCTGAAATCCAACACTCAAACTATTACATCATACTGGCTCTCCAAGGCAGCCTACAAAAACTTGAAAAAATAACACAGTTGGTACCTCTGTCAACAGGGTTGGGCATGGCTACTGAGTAGCTAGTCTCTACCCAGCCCAGTAGGTCTTTCTTCCTACTAAATAAATTTAGGACTTCAACTCCCATATCTTCCAATTGTCCCAGTTTGGCTGGGACAGTCCTGATTAATCCATTGTCCTCCCACATTTTTTAGCCACTTAAAAAAATGTTCCAGTTTCTTTCTCCAGCTCCTTATTCCTCTCTTTCTCCTCAGCTTACTTTATTTGCTGACAGCTGAGTTTGTAGTTTGCACTCAGAATTGATTCAGCAGAGTCAAAGCGAGGAAGGGGCAGAATTTTGCTCTTCCCAGTAGACTCAGGCAAAAGCAAACTGCAGCAGCCTCTCTTGCGTATTGTTTTTCCTCATTCATAACTCTTGCCATCTTTGATCACACTCTGTTGTTCTCTGGCTGCACAACTTTCAGTTTTCATCTGTGAAATATTGGAGGGTATGCACTAGGGATGTTTGCCTTTCTATAAGAAAGAAATAGATCCACTATCTACACTATATATCTATATCTATATTTATATATCTATATCTGTTGTTGGTTGTGTGCCTTCAAGTCGAACCCAAGGTGAACCTATCACTGGCTTTTCTTGGCAAGTTTCTTCAGAGGGGGTTTGCCATTGCCATCCTCAGAGGCCGAGAGAGTGTGACTTTGCCTGAGGTCACCTAGTGGGTTTACATGGCTGAGCTGAGATTCAAACCCAGAATCTCCAGAGCCACTACACCACACTGGCTGCCATCTATATCTACATCTATATCTATATTTAAAAATTACACAGGTGTGCACACCAAAGGTACAAAGTCGCTTTCCTAAGAGGGCAGGAGAGGCTTGACTTGTGCTAGTAAAATTGCAGGTGTTGCTAATGAGATTTAAAAAGCAAATGAGAATAAGTGTTCAGAAAATATGTCCTCGGTGTCTTCTTGCAGTGCAAAATCCCAGGCATGTTGACTTAACAGTTCTCACAGGTTTCAATGGGACTCGCTGTGTTGGGAAAGGCTGCTGTAGCCTTCATCTGGAATATATCTGGGAAGGGGCACTGAGACCCTACTGAGAATAGTTCTCTCTTCCTCTCCGGCTTGGGAGCTCCTTCATCTTTGCAAAAGAGAAAGACGAAGGAGGAGGAAAAGGAAGGAGTGACACAGCTGCCTGTTGAGAGCCAAGGGCCAACTGTTTGCAGGCTTGCTGGAAGTGGGCACTAGACCTTCCTGTTGTGGGCAAACCACAAAGGTTTGGGCTGCCTAGTCAGTAGGCGTCTGAGATCTTGGTCAAAATAAATGTACACCCAAAAGTTGAAATCAAACGGTGCTCAGAAAATGGGACAGACTCTCCTTACCCCTCCTGCCTTTCAGGCTGTGAAGGCACCATCCACTGGATGTCCGAATTTAAAGATATAGCCATGTTAGTCTGTAGAATCAATATGAAGAGAGATCTTGTGGCATCCGTGAGACTAAGGCGATTACCGCACGAGGCGCTAGTGATGGAATTGAGGTGGAATTACAACCTCTGAGTCCTCTCCTTTTCGCAAAACGTCATCACTCCTCCGTTGCTGATCCATTGTTATACTGATATTATCGTGCAATTTTGCACCGACAGGTATCTCTCATTAATGAGAAATTGCATGGTAATAATGGTATAACAACAGATCAGGAGCGGATCAGCAATGGATGAGGGACAATGTCATGCGAAAAGGAGAGGAATAATGAATTGCAATTCCACTTCAGTTCCACCACTAGAAGTGAAAGTGAAAGAAAGAAGTTGGCAGCATGCGCTTTCGTAGACTTAAAGATGCATTTGGCGTAAAGGCATCTGAGGAAGCAGACTTAAGTCTACGAAAGCGCATGCTGCCAACTTCTTTCTTTTACTTAGTCTCAAAGGTCCTACTAGATGTCTGAATGTGAGAGATCTGGGGCCCTTTCACACTACACACTTACAGTGCCATATTCCAATTTTAACTGCAATGGCAACATCCGATGGAGTCTTAGGATTTGTAGCGCACTTAGGATTCTGAGCCAAGTGCCTCAGCAAACTACAGACCCCAAGGATCCCATGGGATGTTCCCATGGCAATTAAAGAGGAACATAGAGCCAGCATGGCATAGCGGTTTGAGTGTTGGACTGTGATTCTGAAGACCAGGGTTCGATTCCCAGCTCGGCCATGGAAATCCACTGGAGGACCTTGGACATGTTACATGCTCTCATCCTCAAGGGAGGGCAATGGCAAAATTCCTCTGAACAAATCTGGCCAAGAAAACCCTAGGGTAGGTTCACCTTAGAGTTGCCATAAGTCAGAAATGACTTGAAGGCAGACAACACACATATAGTGCTATTGTGATGTAGTGTGAATGGACCCGTGTAGTGTGAATGAGTGCATCTCAATGGGGTTTGTGTGGGACAATTTCCTAGTGAATAACTATGCTCCATGGGTCACAGTTGTGTATCTCTCTCCCTTCCTGGCTGTGAAAGTCTATCATCTACCATAGCCACCGCATCTTCACTCGCACTAGGGCCACCTCTGGGTGCAACAGTCAAAACACCCATGCTGCACCTATAGCAAGAGCTATTCTAGAAAGCTTCAGTCTGGAAGAATGAATGCCAGAATTCACCACTTTAATTTAATCCTATGGAATCCTGGGATCCACAGTTTGTTGTGGCAACAAATATCTCACAAGGCTACAAATTCCAGCATTTCATAGCATTGAGCCATGGCAGTTAAAGTGGTGTCAAACTGCATTAATTCTGCAGCCTCTGCAATTACAAACAGAAGGCTGGCCTGACTGAAACTCACTGTTACTTGGAGGACAGGGATGGGAATAATAGTTTTAGGGACTCTGACAGTGATCTAAGATGGGAGTTTCAGGATCCTTTGTCACATTGATAGGCTTTCTGGACGAATCACAGGAATACACAGTAGTAGCCCACTGTGTGCTTCCGGGAAGCCTGTAAATGGAGCCCAAAAGGCAATAGCAACAAGCAACAAGCATTTCAGAGGTAGACTGTTTCTGAACCTAGAGGTTCCACTTAGCTAACAGCTCACTGATGGGTTTTTTCTACATGCATTTGTCTTACCCCCTTTCAAAGCTATTGCAATATTTTTAATTTTATAAAAAAAATTGGCAGAAAATACAGATGGAAGTCCCTTCCACTAACTAATGATGGGGGGAATTTATTTTGCAATCCTCTTTGCAGGCTCCACTGGAATGCATGAGTTGCTGTGCAACAGTGCTAATGGGTCACGTTTCTTTATTTTTCTGTCCACCCCGTGTAAAGGTACCTTAAATCACTACTTCAGCCCTGGGGTGTGTGTGTGTGTGTGTGTGTGCCTCTGCAAAATGTCCTTTTGGAAACCCAAAATAACAACAAAGCAACCTGATAATAATATTAATAGCAACACAACACCTGGTATAGCGATGGTCTCTACAAATAACATTACTGTAATAACAGCTATAAGTAGTATAACTAAATAATCATAAACTACAAGTGTATGCAATGAAACATTCTTATAATTAAGACATAATAATACATATTAGTACATATAATATATAACAATACATATAGAAAAGACGAATGCAATGGCCAGTACACTCTGGGGTCTTATTGGAGCAAGGGGAAACTGCCAACAATAGAATGTAATGAAATGTGCGCCTTGTGAGTAAAATATGTACCTTATAGGTTACAAAACACACTGCAGAAATAATCCAGTTTGTGACTGCTTTAAGTGCCCTGGCTCAATGCTAGGGAATTCTGGGAACTGTAGTTCTGTAAGACATTTAGCCTTCTTTGTCAGAGAACTCTGGTCCCACAATAAACTACAATTCCCAAGATTTCCTAGCATTAAGCCAGGGCAGTTAAAGCGGTCTCAAATTGGATTATTTCTCCAGTGTTGTTTTGGACCATAGTTAGCCAAAAGGCAATCAAATATCCAAAATGATATCTTTCCAGGCAGTATAAATGGATTTTGGATGTGGGACATGTGTAAGGTGCAAAACATAGGTATCCAAAGAAAAACATAGGCATCCAGGTTTCTAGTGCCTGAAAGCATCTTCTAACAGTTGTGGTCTTATGCATGGATCAAACTGCTATTTCATTCTGAGGCAGTTGGCTAGAGGGGTTTTAAACAGTTTTAGGAAGATTGGAAGAAGCTTTCCCTGCCTGCCTTGAAGGACAGACTCATGCTGGTTTGCTGCCAAAGAACAAACCATAGAGGAAGTCAAGTGGGCGGATGGCCATGGAGGTGGCTAAGAACAAGCCACCACAACCAATCCCCAGCAATAAATGGGAATTGAAGTGAAGAGTTTCACTGTGTCTAAATGTGAGACAGGACTGTGTGGACCTGATGTGGTGTTGACTTAAGATGGGGGAAATCCCAGGTTCGAATTCTCACCAAGCCATGAAGCTCACTGCGTAATATTGGATGCTCAATACATGTCTGAGGGGATACAATAAAATAAAATCAGAAAGCTATGGGGATTGGAGTGGGGTGGTATGGTGTATCCCCCCTCTCTTTTAAATATGAGAAAAACTGTTGAGATCTTTTAAAAGTTCATGTGGGTTTCAATTTTTTTTTTTTGGGTGGGGGGAATGTGATTTCTGTTGTTGACTGAATGTCTCTTATTTTGCTCTTAGCTTACATTGAATTTTTAATGTGTGTTTTTTAGCAACTTAAATTGTACAGATGATTGTCATGGTTTATTTTATTTATTTTTTTTTTTGCAAGCAAATCAAATCTCATTTTATTGGGCAAAATGAAAGGTGGGGTCTAAATGCCTTATCTTTCAAATAAATTGATAGATCTGAAAACACCAAGCGTTTGTTGTCCTGACTTTCACATCTTTGGATCAGGGAACACCTTGGTCAGTTACTAACAAACAGAACCTCGTGGGAGTTTTAATATGGAAAGTAACGGTAGGGCATGTAAAATGCAGATATTTTTACATTGTGGGGATAGGGATAGGAAAGGAAATTAGTCTCTGATCTGTCTTTCAGGTTGCATGGATTTCATGCTTCAGTAACTGAAAAGTCCCATTTTCATCTCCCCCCCCCTTTCAAGTCACCTTGGGCAAGGGAACAAAGACTTCTTCTCTCTCCTGATCTTTGGACACAATGCCCGGTAGGCTGGCTTATGAAGATGCTTTTAATAGGTACATTTTGTAGGTGTGCTTGGAACAGGTCCAAGTGGAACATGTGCCCTATATTAATATTATTTGCCTTACGCACGGATCCCATTAACAGCAGCTATCTTAGCATCTCCCTCTGTTTAAAGAAGTATCTAACCTTTCTGGATATCTAATAAGGAAAGGGTTAGGCATATCAGTTCCCGGTTGTCAGATGAAGAGCTGAGGCTGAGAGAGAGAGACTAATAGCTGCTCCCCTCCTTTCTCCTGATCAGTAGAGATCTGGCGCTTCAAACATTCTCGCTTATTCTTCTCCTTTGGGAAAAAAAAAATTTATAATAATCTATACAGCTGTAGTGTGAAGCCTAGATTTCCCCAAGCAACAAGGCAGCTTTTGAGCTGATGGAGTAACCTTCCTTAAGGCAGGTGAAACATGGGAACTCTGCTCTCAGAGGAAGGTTCACTTTCTTGCTTCCCTCCCCAGCCTCGGGGGACCCAGATTGCATATTTGAAGCAAGATGTGCAGATTGGGCCTGTTCCCTCGCCTCGAAAGGCACTGGGTGCCACCCCTTTCCCCACGGGCCCCGACTCCAAACGCAGGAGGATCACCATAAAAACTCTTGCTCCAGACTTTACGGAGGGTTTTGTTTTGTTTGTTGGCAGACGCAGGTGAGAATTTCGTGCGTAATTGCTGTGCGGGAGCAAGCAGGCACAGGCCCAAGCGGTCCTCACCCTACAAGATGGTGAAAGGCAGGTTCCAGCCCCGCATCCATTTGAGTGCCAGGAAGCCCAGCCCAGCACCTGGCACCATGCCATGCGGTACCTACCAACGGATCTATCTATCTATCTATCTATCTATCTATCTATCTATCAGCACAGAGATCTGCCTGGGGAGATGATGAGTCTACAGTGGGTGGAGGGGCAAAAGAGCAGGCAGTGTGTGAACACATTGATGGTTTATACCCCTTTGCCTTCGACAATTTTTTTTATTATTATTATTTGGCCACCAAATTCAGCAAAAAGGGAGGAGGAACATTTTTCCTTGCTAATAATCCAAACAGATGGTTCAAAACACACATACACACATGCACACATTTTAATTAGAGGCTGAACTCCTTGATGGATAAAGTCTTTCATTGCTTCTCTCTGGATTGCAGCTCCCTTTAGAGTCAAGAAGAAAAGGAGCTAATGGTTTATATATATATATATATATATATAAAGAGAGGCGTTGTTGCTGCTGCTGCTATGGCCCAGCCCCAAACTCCTGAATTGTTCTCAGGCAGTATTTGCCTTGTCTAGCTGTCAGCTGTTCCTTTGGCCTGCGGCAATTTCACATTATAAGAATGTCCTGAGGCCAAAGGATAGGGAGAGACTTTTTGGGGGGAGGGCGTGGGGCGGAGAGGTGAAGTACAATGGGGCTAGCTCTCTTCTTTAAAAAAGTCTTTCATGTGACTTTCCCAAAACATGTACAAGCAAATTATTTCTGAAAACGATGAGCACGTAAATTGGATATAAAAGAGGTGTTCTGCCTTGTGATTTGGAAACCTGTATTTTGAAAGCTATTGCTGAATTGCTAGAGGACTGCAATGGTGTTGCGTAGTGCCACCCTGAACATTAGAATCATAGAATCCTAGAGTTGGAAGAGACCCCAAGGATCATGCAGTCCAACCCCCTGCCATGGAGGAAGACACAATCAAAACACTTCTGACAGATAGCCATCCAGCCTCTGTTTGGAAACCTCCAAAGAAGGAGACTCCACCATACTCCAAGGTAAAGTATTCCACTGTTGAACAGCTCTTACTATCAGGACGTTCTTCCTAATGTTGAGGTGGAATTTCTTTTCCTATAGTTTGCATCCGTTGTTCTGGGTCCGGTTGTCTGGAGCTGCAGCAAATAAGCTTGCTCCATCCTCAATACGATACCCCTTCAAACATCTAAACAGGCTGATCATATAATCTTTTAACTTTCTCTTCTCCAGGCTAAACATACCCTAAGGACCTTATCACACGCTGGCCACGAAGCGAAAAGTAACCGAAATTAGAATAAATTCAGTTCTATACCGAAATGAACTGAAAGAGCTCCCGCAATATGTAAATGCCTACCACACGCAAATACCGCCATAGCGCATTTATCGCGCTTCCCGGGACACGCATCCTGGAAACGTATTCTCCGTGCACACACAAGTTAGAAAATCCCATAAATTACAAAGAGAGGACCATGTTTACCTGTCCCATTTGTTGCCCAATCCAAACAGGAAGGACACGTCATAAGATACTTCCTCACAGATCCATGGGAAGTAGCGCGGGGAACCATGGGTCAGGGTGGGGAAATGCTTCACAATACGTATTGCGCGATCATATGTATTTCGCCTGCGTGGCCACTGCGCAATGATTCCGAAAGCTCGGTTGTACTTCCCCGAAAAACCGAATGTCAAAAGATCTCAATTCGTTACGGATTAGCTCCGGGTTCTGCCGAGTTTCGGCGCAACGTCACGTGTAAACACGGGGAAATATTATGTATTAGCTACGGATACCCTTTGGATTAGGTCTGCTTTAGACCCCGTGTGATAAGGTCCTAAGTCTTTCCTCATATGTCATGGTTTCCATACCATGGAGACCATGGAAACCATAGTTTCTACTGCTGGAGCTAGAACTCAGCATGGCATGTCCTTTCTTGAAGGCGAGGGTCTCTGACCTTTTTGGACCAGAGTAAGGCGACCAGATGTCCTAACCACAAAGAAGGACAAGGCACCGCAAAATGCAGGACATACAAGAACAATGTAGGGCATTACAAAATAAAAGGCATAAGCGCTAATATAAATGTAAATTCAGGCTTCTTAAGTCATGCTCAAAAGTGGAGGACATTTTGGATTTCCTCCTAGAGAGAAGGTAGAAATGTCTGGGAAAAGGGGGGTGTCTGGTCACTCTGGACATTAGGAAATTTGAAACTGTCACAGAGATGTCCATTCACAAAATGGCTGCTGCAGTGGGTGCAGCCAATGGCAAAACACCCATGTCACAAAAATATAAAATAGCGAGGAGGTAAGATACTAGACCAAGGTCCTTGTGACAAAGTGGCTTTAGGAGCTGGCTATTTTGAGTGAGCTCCAGCTTGCCACCTTGCTAGCCAGGCAATAGACAGCACAAGAGAAGCAAAACTCAGCTTGTGCGTTTTGTGTTCGATGGGAGGGATCTGCTGGTAAGGATGGGGATTTTAAAAAGCCAAGTTCAGTTGTGATAGTGGGTCTGGTTGGTGATTCTTGTAAGCAGCAGGGGAAGAAAAAATAATTGAAATAGCTGAGGAGCCGGCATAGAGATTTCTGTCTAGAGGAAGGGAGTTGGCTAAAGAGTGGCTCAAGCCTGCTAAGCGTTTGATTATAATGTAACCATACTGAACTTGAAGTTAATTCACATAAGATACTTTATTTCTGTATGTTTGTCAAAAAAAGGTCACAATTTGTTTTATTTGGTTGACTCTGACTGAACTGATTGCTAGAAACTGGGAAAGGATACATGCTGCCTAGATCCTAAAGTGCAATGAGATGACTGAACACTAAGCCTTTTTATTCCTCATCGTCATGTACGGATGCAAGAGCTGGACAGTGAGGAAAGTGGACAAAAAAGAAAAACCAACTCATGCCTAGGGTCAGTCAGGCTGCATCTACGCTGCAGAATGAATGCAATTTGACACGGTTTTAAAGGCCATGGCTCCATGCTATGGGATTCTGGGATTTGCAGTTTTGCGAGAGACTTATTAAGCCTTCTCTGTCAGAGAGCTCTGGTGCCACAACAAATGACAAGTGCCACTGTGAAGTCGAAGGCTTTCATGGCCGGCATCCATAGTTTTTTGTGGTTTTTTTGGGCTGTGTGGCCATGCTCTAGAAGAGTTTCTTTCTGACGTTTCGCCATCATCTGTAGCTGGCATCTTCAGAGAATGCCAGCCACAGACGCTGGCGAAACGTCAGAAAGAAATTCTTCTAGAACATGGCCACACAGCCCGAAAAACCCACAAAAAACAACAAGTGCCACGTTTCCATAGCATGGAGCCATGGCAGTTAAAGCACTCTCAAACTGCATTAATTTTGCAGTGTGGCAGCAGCCATTCTGTTGCATGTGTTTTCCTTTTGGGAGCAGAGCAGTCCCCAAATCCTGTATTTGTTTTATTCAATGAGAGCAGGAAGAGCAGGCAGCAGGTGCACTTATCACAGACGCACTCCACCCCAAAGCCACAAATTATATACCAAATGCTGCAGGAGTCCATCTCCTATGAGTGCAGCTGGTACTCACTCTTCTTTACTCTCAGCTGAGTTGCATGTGAGGCAGGCCTATGTAAATCTGCCTGCTTCATGTGTCCCAACCAGTCTTTGAGTTGGCCTGACAACAGAGGGGACTGTCCCATATACCTCCAGTGGCCCCATTTGGCAGGGACAATCCCGGTTATTCCTCCGTCATCCCACTTTTCCTGCTGCTTTTAAAATGCTCCTGTTTCTCTCCCCTCTTCCCATTTCCCCTCTTTGCCCTCAGCTTATTTTATTTTGCTAGGAAGCCTTTGAGCATTGATTTTTCAGGGGAAACAGGTGCTGTTCTTTTTTTATTTTTATTTGTCCTTTAACTTGTTTCACTTTTATGATACACGCTGAGCCTCCTTTATCTGGAATCCCAAAACCTGAAGTACTTCAAAATCCAAAACTTTTTTTTCATGGGTGGCTGAGATAGTGAAACTTTGGGTTTCTGATGGTTCAAGGTACACAAACTTTGTTTTGTGCACAAAATTATGAAAACTGTTATGTACAAAATCACCTTCAGGCTATGTGTATAAGGTGTATATGAAACAGAAATGAATTTTGTGTTTAGACTTAGATCCCTTCTCCACGATAGCTTGTTATGTGCATATATGGAAACACAGGCATTCCAAAATCCAAAACAATCTGAAATATGAAACATTTCTGGTCCCAAGCATTTTGGATAAGGGATACTTAACCTGCAGTTTAATTGCTTTTTAACTTTTGTATGCTGTTAATTTGTAACTAGCTCTGTTTTAACTGTAAGCTGGCATGAGTCCCAAACTGGGAAAAGGGTGGGACATAAATAAATATAATAATATAATAATAGCAATCATCATCATCATCATCATCATCATCATCATCATCATCATCATCATCATCACCACCACCTTCTCATAACAGACCATTCCACATTTTCCTATGCTAAAAGAACACCACAAACTTGAACTGGCTGAACAGTCTTTCCTTTGTTCTAGGGAAAGCTTTGGACTGCTTTTTTATGATGGATGCATGGGATCTCTAACAAAGAATTTTCAACATTCTCCTTAAACTACAGTTCCCAGGATTCTTTGCAGGAAGCCAAACAGTTAGCCTAGATGCTAAGCATAGATTTTCTTCTAATGGCAGGAGGGCAGTGGATGCTTACAATGATAGGGTGGTTGTTACCCCATCTTTATGCATATGAAGCTTGGAAAAATTGGACTAGCACTTCAGAAATCCACCAGCCAACTTCTAGTGGCTATTCCAGCCTGGGGAGTCTGCTCCAAAAAAGTAATCCACTCAGTATCTGGATGGGATCAAATTCTTATGGCAAGGCTGGCTCAGCTTCATGGCTATACTGGGGGGATGGAAGAAAACTGGACTATGGGCCTCGGCAGACGACTAATAGAGTCGTCTTCCGGGCAGGGAAGAGGAGGGGCAGCCGCACGAGCGGCGCCCCTTCCTCTTCCTGAGGTCGCCCTCGGAGTCGCCGGCCCTCCGCATGGCCGGCGCTCTGAGGATGACCTCACGCCACGGCGACCGCACGCGCCGTGGTGTTTGAGTCAGGGAAAGTGCGCCCACCGCTTTTAGGGCGCACTTTCCCTGAAATCTAAAAGGAGCGCCAATTTGGTGCTCCTTTTAGAGTCGCCGACGGTGCGCCGCGGTGCGGCTGCCACGGTCCAGCAGCGCTCCGTCCCGCGGCGCACGGGAAGCTCCCGTCTGCTTCCCCCCTAAGACTTTGGCACCTGGCAAATTTAAGCAAGATGACTGATAGAGACACCTTGAATTCTCACATTGTGCTCACTTTGATCCCATGACAAGATCTGTACCCCACCCCCTGTTGAATCTATATTTTGTTCCAATTCACCAAGTCATGTACCCACAGACCTTATTCAAAGGATGCCAAGACTGCTGACTGCATGCCATAAATGTAGGTGGCTACATTTGCTATTTAAACTCTACACAGATTTTTCTCTCGCAAGCTGTCTGGAGAATGGAGCAGAATTTGATTCTTCTAAGTCATTGGAAAACACCATCTGGGCCAATGCTAAATGCCCAGTCAAGTGCACCTATTTGTGGACTGGCCCAACTGTTTGAAAGCAAAATGGCTCTATCAGCAAGCCAGAGTTAATCTAGAGCAGGGGTAGGCAACCTTTCCCCTTTAAGGGCCGAGGGACTTCAGCTCCCAGAAGCCTCAGCCATGTTGGCCAATAGTCCCATGTTGGCCAATTGCTCCTGGGATTCTGGGAGCTGAAGTCCCTCGGCCCTTAAAGGGGAAAGGTTGCCTACCCCTGCTCTAGAGGAAGGAGGTAGGTAGTTCATTGTCATTTGATTTCAGAAGATGTTGTGATTAGAGGAGTGCCGCAATTGATCTAGCAGGATCTACTTCCAGTTAGAATAAGAAAGGAACCAAAAGCCACATAAAGACTGTAATGGTATGGCAGCAGGAAGTGTTGGTTCTTCATGACAATGACTTGTCATACCTCTTTCCTGTTTTTCATTGTACACTAGCCTTCTGCAGAAGACTACAGCTGTTCCCTATCTCTTCATGCAAAGCTTTCTCTGCCAGATGGTCATCACACCAAGTCTTCCAATTCCCAATGTTTTCTGAGGACAGATGCATTGGAATAATTCTCCTGAGATGGTAACTGTTGATCAATAAGAATAGGCTGCTGTGAGTGATGCACTGACATGTACTGGTTTGGTGTACTTCAAGTTCCACTGAGCCTTTAATGGACTTTGTTGTGGATGGTATCTCACAGGCAAGACATTTTGAAGCTGGGCAAACTTGTTAATGAGTAAGTAACTGGACACTACCATTTCTAGAAGAAGCAACAGAGGTCAAACCTTCATCTAAATGGTACCCATCAGGATTTCTATGGGGTGAATTATTCAGATGTCTTAACCGGATCACCCAGGTGCCTCCAGTGCATTACACAGACCATTTTGCAGTCAAAAATATCCGTAAATTGCATGAAATCAGATAACAGAAACATAACTAAAATAGCCTGGGCCACTTTATCTTGGGTGGTGTGCCAAATTCAAATGAAAAAGATGAAGAAGTCCTACATCAGAGGTGGGCAGCTGTGGGAGATTTAGCCCTCTGGGAGATCTTATGGGTCCACATCTCTACTCACATAATTCAGCCATATCTCTGACACATTTGGCTTATCTGGATGAGCCCCCAGTTTACTGTCAGTCTTCCTCAAAACTGTTTACTCCTGGAGCTAAAATAGGACTGTCAAGTGTTTTTTTATTCCGGTAGAAGTCTTGCACTATTAACAGCAGTGTGACAAGTAGAAATTCCACACATGAAAGTTTTCTTCTCATGCAAATGCAATGGTGGAAAAAGCATCATGTGCTGAAAATCTACTTGGCACATAGCAGTCAGAGGAGGAAATGGTAGCAACAGCAGTGACAAATCTCTCTCTCTGTGTGACACACACTTGTGGTCACCATTTGATTCATTCACAATTAGCACAAACTTTACAGATATCTGTTTGCGCTGGAATATACTATCTATCTCATGTTATCTATGAAATCTCTTTAGGATCATAACTATCTAAGAAATTAGGGGGCTATCTCTGCTGCAGACATAGCAGACCTTGCTGTTTGTATGCTGTGTGTGAATATGAGTCATAAAGAGCTGCAGGAGACACATTGATTTCTGAAACACATGAAAATGTAGCAATAGATGTACACAAGAAGCACTCGACCCAGACCCGATGCAAGTGTCATGGGCACACTGAAGTTATGGCCATACTCTACCCATCGCTGGATTGTTTAAAACAAAGGACTTAACTGTGTGATTGCATACATTCTCAAAATATGAAGAAGTCCAGGTTTTTTGTAGAATAAAGTCACAGTGATAGAGCATGTGCTTTGGTTACAAAAGGCCTGACATTCAAACTGCATCATCTCTAGTTAAAAGGCTTTGAAAAACACTTTTCCCTGAGATGCGGAAGAGCCTCTGCCTGTCAGGATACTTAACTAGTTGTCTGACACAAGGTAGCACAGGATGGGCAAAAGAGAGCATAATTTACATCTTTTTGGATACTATTACATTTTATCCCATTTCCACAACTGTATGTTTTATAACTTGTGGTTTTAATATCACTTTGTTTTTGTTGTTATCCATCCTCAGTTAATCTCGACCCACGGCAATCCTGTAGATGATACACCTCCAAGACTCCCTGTCCTCTATTGCACTGCTCCGTTCTTGCAAATCCATACCCGTAACCTCTTTTATAGAGTCCATCCATCTAGCATGTGGTCTTCCTCTCCTTTTGCTTCTCTCTACCTTTCCTAGCATTATTGTTGTGCCTTCTCATGATGTGGCCAAAGTACAAAAGCCTTAGTTTAGTCAACTTGGCTTCCAGAGAAATTTCTGGTTTGATCTGTTCTAGGATTCATTTGGTTCACTTCTTGGCTGTTCATGGTATCCTCAGCACTGTTTTCCACCAACACATTTCAAATGAATTGATTTTCTTCCTATCCGCTTTCTGAAATCTCACATCCATACATGGTAATAGGGAATACAATGCTCGTACGATTCTAACTTTTGCACTCAGTTGTATATCTTTGCATTTTAGGATCTTTTCTAGGTCTTTCATAGCCGCCCTCCCCATTCTTAGTCTTATGATTTCATGACTGCAGTCCCTGTTCTGATCAATGTTTGATCCTAGGTATGAGAACTCTTTTACTGTTTCTATTTCCTCTGTCTAGGTTGAATTTGTATAAATTTTCTGTGGTCATTATATTTGTTTTCTTTATGTTTAACAATAAGCCTGCCTTTGAACTTTCTTCCTTGATCTTCCTTAGTAGTTGCTCTAGGTCTGTGATCTTTTCTGCTTCATCTAAAAAAGTGGGTTTATATTCATGAAAGCTCATGCTAAAAAACAAAAAACAAAAAAACAACAACCCTTGCTTTAAAGGTGCAGTGACATTTCTTATTCCCTCCCCCTTCCTTCCTCCAAAACAAAAAGCACCAGGAAGGAACCATCAAGAAGAAGCAGATTTTGTTGGGTGCCTTGAAATCATTTCCCATTTATGGTGACCCTATCACAGATGTGTGTTTTTTTTGGGGCAAGATTTGTTCAGAGGAGGTTTGCCTTTGCCTTCCTCTGAGGCTGAGAAAGTGTGACTTGCCTAAGGTCAGCTAGTGGGTTTCCACGGCTGAGTGGGGATTTGAACCTTGTTCTCCCATGTTATAGTTGAGCACTCAAACCACTTCACCACACTGGTTCTCAGTACTAGAAAATAAATTCTCCCCCATATCAGAAATTTAGGAGGTATGGAGATAATCAGTGTAACTGGAACTGTCTGTTTAGGAAAGAAAAAGGGTATGTGAAATTTAATTTGTAAGGTCTAGTGAACATCAGGTAGAAAGTTTGACTGATCCTGATTTTGGCCTGAAAATTCCAGGAAGAATTGGAAACTGGGGCTTCGTGTTTGTTTGTGACCTTAGGGCCAACAGTTCCATCATCTTAGGGTGTATCTTGACTGTAAAAATAATGCAGCTTGACACTACTAGCTGCCATGGCCCCCTCCTACAGAATCCCAGGATTTGTAGTTTGGTGAGGCATCAGCCCTCTTTGGCAGAGAAGGCTGAAGATCTTGTAAAACTATAAATCCTAGGATTCCATAGGATGGGGCTACAGCACTCAAAGTGGTCTCTAATTGCTTTATTTCTACAGTGTAGATGCACCCTGAGATTTCAAAACACAGCCCTGGCCACACAGGAGATACAGGAGGCTATAAAACAATTTTTACTCCACAAGGAGTGCAGGGAAGTGACCTCAACATGGGCTCAAAAAACTAACTTGGGGAGGAGATGCTTGCTTTATTCTGCAGCCAACAGTCAAGCTCATTGGAAGTGCTACTCAATCTGGGCTGATTCTGAGTCATATGCCTCCACGTGAATTACTATGGCAATGGTAGAATTCAAAGATATAGCTGTGTTAGTCTGTAGAATCAGTATGTAGAGAGATCTTGTAGCATCTTTGAGGCTAACTGAAAGAAAGAAGTTGGCAGCATGAGCTTTCAGAGACTAAAGTCTACTTCCTCAGATGCATGGCAATGGTAGAGTTGGACTCACTGGAAAGTTCCAGCTAGCAAAAGGGGCATCATAGCAGGATCTTGAATTGCCCGCGTGAAGAGGGAAAGGAGGTGGCTTTGTTGCTGGTTTGGAGGAGCTGACTTGGAAAATCTGCTGAGCGAAAATTTCCATCTGCAGCTGAGAGGGCTGAACCCTGAAGGTGGCAGCACAAGCAGCTGGCTGGCAGCATGCCGAGAGAGATTTCATCATAAGGAGGGAAAGCAAAGGAATAAAAGTAATTCAGACAGGTGGGAGAGCACTAGGCTCAGAAGAGCTCACCATCGTGAAATCCTAGAAATGATAAGGCACACATGCACACCATAGGCTTACCTGGACTTCAGTAGAGCCACATGTTCTTAAGTAGCACACATATATGCTTGTGTGTGTGTATATATATATATATATATATACGCACAGGCATCAGCATTCATGGATTCTCACAAACCTGCTTATTCTTCTGGCCTCTGGACAGCAAGAAATCATGAGGCAAGGCAGCTGCATGGCAATTTCCAAGGAGCAACTTGATCCAGATCCAACCTAGTATTGGCCTAAGGCCTTAGGAGTCTCTCTATTCCAGTGGTTCCCCAACTTTGATGTTTTGAACGTCATCTCCCAGGATACTTGACTTTTGGCTACTGGGGCTGCTGGGAGTTGAAGTCCAAAACAGCTGGAGGACCAAAGTTGGGAATCACTGCTCTATCCAATTTGTTGTTGTTAACTGCCATGAAGTTGACTTGGATTTCTGGTGACCATGTGAATGAATGACCTCCAAGTCACCCCATTTAATTTGTTTTTAATTTGATGTACGCCACCCTGATTGCGCTGCAGAGGGGCGGGATAAAAATTATTATTATTATTATTATTATTATTATTATTATTATTATTATTATCTGTAACAGCCTTGCACCAGTCTTGCAAACTCAGGGCCATGGCTTCCTTGATTGAGTCCATCCATCTGGAATGGGGTCTTCCTCTTTTCCTACAGGAACAATGTGTGAAATATGTATGGGGCTAGTTGAGTTACCATCCATATGATTCTTTCATCATATAACTTGTGACAAGGAAACTAACTTGTGACATCTAGCTTGTGACAATGAAATTATCACTTTATTCTGAGTTGTGGAGAATTTGAAAGAATCTTAGGCTAGAGAATAGAAGTAGGCTAGCCACATTCTTCACATTGAGAAACTTCCAGCAAATTACACCATAACCTATTTCACAAAAGCAGTACTCTGTAGATTACTTGGCTTAATAGTCAATCCAGTTCTGATTCCATGGAATTGAGTATTAACAGCATAGCTGTGACTTTACACATCTGAGGAAGCAGACTCAAGTCTACAAAATATCATGCTACCAATTTTTTTCTTTCAGCTAGTCTCAAATTTTAAAGAATCCCAAAACCTGTTAATACTCAGTTCTATAGAATCAGAACTAGATTGGCTATTATGCCAAGTAATCTATAGAGTGCTGCTATAACAGCCAATCCAGTTCTGATTCTATAGAACTGAGTATTAACAGCATAGCTGTGTCTTTATGAATTTGAAGAAGTAGACTCAAGTCTATGAAAGGTCATGCTACCAAATTCTTCGCATTGAGAAACTTCCAGAAAATTGTGCCATAACCTATTTTGCAAAAGCAGCACTCTGTAGATTACTTAGCATAATAGTCAATCTAGTTCTGATTTTATGGAACTGAGTATTAACAACATAGTTGTGACTTTATGCATCGGAAGAAATAGACTCAAGTCTACAAAAGATCATGCTACCAAATTCTTTCTTTCAGCTAGTCTCAAAGATGCTACAAGATCCCTTTGCATACTGATTTTCCAGACTAACATGGCTACGTCTTTGAATTGTGACTTGAATTGTGGTGATGGAATTGACAGCCTGCATATTTAATCACTTGCTTGAGCAAGGACATCAATTTCCAGATCACTGAAAAGTTAATTTTTGGGGTTAAAGCTCCCAGAAACCCCTAGCCACCACAAGAGCGGTCATGTTGGCTGGGGTTTTTGGAATCTGTATTTATTATCATTTATTTATGTAACTTATATTGCACCTTTTACCGAAACGGGACCAAAGGCTGTAGTCTAACCAAATAACCTTTCCAAAATCAGTCTTTTTTTTTTTTTTGAAGGTGGGGGGGGAGAGCTTGATTGCTTAGGATATCATTGCAACTACATTACTTGGCTTTTGAGCTGTTGTAAATACCATGCAAAGGAAGCCAAAATGAAACAAACAGCAGAAATCAATAGGAAGATAAGCATGTCAATAAAAACGATGCAGGCTGGCAAGGCAAGGCATTGTAACAACTGTAGGCTGTTTCTGAAAAGGAATGAGTAGCCTTTCTTCTGTAGCTCTGCAGCCTCTTCTTCTTCCCAATGCCTTTGATGAATGTGGGAAAATCCACATTAAGAGCCATGGGCAAAGGGGAAGCTTGTTTAATTAAAACTGATGCATGAAAAGAGGAAACCAAGATGTAGGCACAGGAGGTAAGGTCTGATTCCACTTAAGAGCTGGAGGAGATGTGGGCTGCCCCATGAAAGACATTTTGTTTAGGATACACTTCTTGATTTGTAATGCCAGAAGGTTCTTGTTATGCTTTAACAAATTGATGTGTGTCTAAGGCAGTTTCCTTTCCACCCCCTTCCTTCTTTTGAGGCATGATGAACTGAACCAGTTTCTGATGAAGAGCGGTCTCTGAAGTCCTAATGGCATTATGGCAGGATCTTCCTTCTCAACCAGAAGTGTATGAATCCAAAAAGACCACAAGAAGAAGACAAGCGGGTCTTCAGCAATATCTTGCAGCTGCCCCACTTGGAAACCTTATGGATTTTCAAGTTTCTGACAGAACAAGATGTAAAAGATCAAGAGGCTCTTTTAATAAAAGCTCGTGAAATTTCATGTCTTCCTTTTCCGCTGCTCACAGAAAACATGTCTTGATGGGGGGGGGGGAGAGGAAACAGAGGACATATCCCCATAATAAATATGGTGACACTATAATAAACCATAGAATATTGAAGATTTATAACAAATTAACTGTCAGAGGACTTTTGCCTCTGTGTTTTAATCTATATTGTATCCAGCCTTGAGCCTTGGCAAGAGGTAGGTAAGAAATAAAGATGATGATGATGATGATGATGATGATGATGATGATGATTGCAGAGAAACAAATAGCCTGCTGTAGCTAGTGAGTTTGAGATGTGGACATTCCTGAATTGCTGTTAAGAGAGGCTTTCAGTGAACACAGGATTCCTGGAAGCAATGAACCTCCATCCACAGACATGCGGCTGGTTCAGCCAGTTTTGTTGCTGTTGCTTCTGCCCCATCAGCCATAGGTGGAGATTGATGATGATGATGCGTCTCTTCAGATTGCATCTTCTGGCTCAATTATATTCTTGCAAAGACTCTCTCTGTGTTGCATTACTGCAGGCCCTGGAGCCCTCAGCTGAGATCTCAGCCCCAGCGGGCAAACCGCTCCACAAAATGAAGAACGTACACTGACTCCACATAGCATAAACAGGCAAGGTGGTCTCAGGCTCAGGAGAACCAGGTCAGCAGAGATTTAGTGGTTCACCAAAGCCATGGTAACAAGCATCAGAGGAGTGGTATTCACACCAAGACTTCGGCTTCAACAGACTTTGAAACAGCGGCTGCTGGGTGTGGCATGAAAAGCCTTCTCTAGATCCTCCTAAAGTTTATTAGGTGACTTTAAAAAATAATATATTTTTTTTCCATCTCAGTAGTTTATTTTTGTTATATTTCATTTTGGGGATCTGAGGCAGACAAGCCTAGGTCCCACCTTAGTCACGTGGGGTGGGCAGGAAAAAGCGGTCCTGCCGCAGGGAAATCAGATCACAGGAGCCACGCACGGAGGACGCAGCATAGGAGGATCTATGAAGAGGCTCGCCGGCTTGTCCTTGAGCCTTTTCTTGAGATTTTCATTATAGTAATTACTTTGATAATTGTGAAAACAGATAATTATTGCCTTGCTGATTTAGGAATCCCATTGGGTACAGGCTTCCCTGTATGAAAGTTTCAGAATAAAATGCTTCTTGGGCTGCACCTACACTGTAGAAATAATGCACTTTGACACTATTTTAAGTGCTAAAGCTCCACCTCTCCATGGAATTCTGAGATGTGTAGTTTTACAAAGTTTTGAGCCTTCTCTGCCAAAGATTGCTGAGGCCTCACAAAACTACAGATCCCAGGATTCTGTAGGATGGAGCAATGTCAGTTAAAGTGGTGTCAAATATATTAATTCTACAGTGTAGATGCATCCTTGGTGGATGACTTTGGCCATAATAAGAGCATTCTTATTATTCCCCTCCCTTCAGCAGCCCTTTTAAGTAGCTTTATTTTTCTTTTTTTTTAAAAAAGACTGTGACAGTTCTCCATTTTTATCTTTACTAAAGATCTTTATCTTGCTCAGAGGAAGTGGAAAGCTAGAATGCAAATATCAGAAAGTGACCAAGTTCAATTCACACTGTCCCAGTTTTTGTCTGTGAAATGTTGGAGAGGATGTAGTGGATGTAGGTAAGATCTATTGTTACTGCTTTGGTGTTATATGTTGGTCAGACTGTGAAGCCTCTGCTCACTGAGGCCCCATTCACACTATGAACATAATCCAGGATGAATCTGGGTTGAATCCTTGTTGTTTATACACATCCTCAATACATTTTTTGGGGGGTGGGGCGGCGGCAAAAAATCCACTTAACCCAGGATATTTGATACTGTTTTCCCCCAACTTTTCTTGAATGATCCGAACCGTTGGCAGTGTGAATAAGCTTCCAAATTGATTTGGATCACTCTGTTATCATTCCTTCAAAGGGAGGCGGCTCCACTTTAACCCAAAATGACAGCATGTGTGAATAACACTAGGGTTAACATGACTCAAAGAGATTCGCGAACACAAAATAAAATGGGAACAACAAACCCGATATACGTCAGGAACAAAAAAGGAGTGTGAATGCCCCCCTAGATTGTCCACTTTCTCCCCTGAAGTATGTCCCATGCTAGTGCCATATACATTTTTGTTTACCACACATATGTTTGCATGCATTTTTGTGTATATTTTTTTCAAATGCATGCCTTATTCTATCATCTACTAAATCATTTTTGAACACAGTTTTTTTTGTGCATTTTCCAAGCATACTCATGCTGTTGAACCCATATCTTTTTCTTTTGCAGACTGCATCACAAGCTATATACATATACCTATATACATTTCCAACTACAAACTGTGTTCGGTTCCACATTCAGGTCCAAGAAATGTCAGTTTGGTAAAATTGAAAATAAATAAATAAAATAAACAACAGCCACAGCAAATTTTTATTCTATCTCTATAGAATGGGCCCTTGGTATCTGCTGGGGTTTGGTTCCATGATCCCCTGTGGATACCAAGATCCGTGGATGCTCAAGTCCCATTATATATAATGGCGGTGTAAAATAGTGTCCCTTACATAAAATGGCAAAATCAAGGTTTCCTTTTTGGAATTTTTTTTTTAAAATCTATTTTCAAGCCATGGATGGTTGAATCTGTGGATGCAGAATCCATGCATAATGCTGATATGACAAAGACTGAGAAATGGAGTAAATGAAGCAAGGGGGGTTTACTTGGCCAATTTGTTCTCTCCTTCTCCCATTAACTAGTTAGCATTACTACATTCTGAGCAGTGCCCTGTAGAAAACACAAGTCAACCACCCTCTTTAACCACTTCCTTGCTCCAAAGGAGCCAGGCAAGAGGAAGTCAGGTTAGTTTTTTTCTCCTTCCCTTTTCAACAAAAATGATTATTAATCTTTTGAGAGAGCTGAGATAGAATCAGGAAAGGACTGCATTGTGACAGATGAAATACAAACTGCTGAAGGTGTGGTCTGAATGTACGTGTTCCACCAACCTTGTCAACACTAAGCAGGTCCAGGACTGGATGACAGATCCAGTGTAAAAAGTGTATGCTACTTTGAGTCTGTGGATGGAAGCCAAATATCAATGAAAACTGCATGCAAACCTGCATAAGTATATACATGCAATAAAACCCAGCCTCTCCACCCACTACATCGAAGGCTCACCCTTTCGAATAGATGTCAAGTAGTTGTACAACTAATTCCGATCACCAGGAAGGAACAACTCCAGGCTATTCCACAACCCACTGAATGATGATGCTTGCTCGGTTTCCCCGTGGGCGTGCAATGCTGGTGCAGTTTTAATCTGCTAGAGAAATGCCACGATAACTGGTCTCTCCATAAGGACTAAGACGGTTGGGTCACTTCTTTGGGAAGTGAGAAGAAACATTTCTGGTCTGACTTGGAACACTATATTCTTAGGTCACATTAGGAGAAAGGGGAGGGATGTGGATAGAGTACTACTGGATAAGCAACTGTGCCTCTCTTCTGTTCCCTACCTAATCCAACCTAGTCTTGTCAATATTTTATTTATTAGTTACTTTTGCATCATAACTCTCCTCCAAAAAGCTCAACTAGCGTAATACTTTCCTTCCCCACTTTATCTACACTACAGCCTCATGAGTTAGGTCAAGCTGCAAGAGTGTGATCACCCTATAAGTTTCATGGTTTAGTATAAACTAGAATTTGGATCTTGCAAGCCATTGTCTAACAACAACCATGACATCACACTGAGACCCTGTCTGTACTGATGGGAAACCCTGTCCTCGCATGGGAGTTTTTGCATCCATGGTAAGGATGGGTTGCCCAAACCTGGCACCCATAACGGACCAATGCCGGCAGCATTATCCACACACTTCCCTGGGTCAGTGGTTTACACAATGCTGAAAATGTATAGAGCTAGTATGATGTAGTGGTTTGAACACTGGACTATGACTCTGGAAATTAGGGTTTGATTTCTCGCTCAGCCATAAAAGAAACCCACTGGGTGAATCACACACGCTCAGCCCCAGAAAACCCCATGATAAGGTCACCTTTAGGGTCGCCGTAAACTGGGAATGACTTGAAGGCACGCAATAACCCCCAAAACATATAAGCACTTGATCTGTATTTCTTTTACTTTCAGAATAAATGACAAGTATCCTAGGGAGCCAAAGCTTCACAGAAAAACAGAGGGCCAACCAAGCTCTGATAGGGGCCATGAATAATCGCTATTCATCTACAAACCCTAATTTGTTTTTTTAAACAAGTATGTTAATGGTAAATTCTCCTCCTCCTTACCTTACCTTGCTTATGAAACTGATTTGAAATCACCAGCCAACCATAGATTCAGTTGAAGACAATGTTAAACAGAAAATTCTTACTAGTTGCTTAAATATATTAACACACATGTTTATAAGAAAGAAGTAGCCTGGTGTTGGAGCCATCTCTTTAAGTTGCATCTGCAGTGAGATAGCCCTTTAAGTACTGTAGCTCCATCTTATGGAACCCTGGGATTGGTAGTTTTACAAGGTCTTTAGTTTCCTCTGCAAAAGAGTGCTGGTGCCTCACCAAACTACAAATCCTGGGATTTTATCGGATAGAGCCATGGCTTTTAAAATGGCATCAAACTGCATTATTTCTACAGTGAAGATGTACCCTAAGTCTTTGGTGCACATCAGCCTAGTGGATCTAATATTGGAGCCAGGACTAGTCCAGTTTCACAAACACCAGGGAGCCAACTGAAATTGCAGTTATCACTAGAGGTGTGAAGAATAGAATTTATTAGATTGGGAAATCATATCAGAAATAAATACGAACACTCTTATGGGGATATATGTATATATATATATATATATGGATGGCAAGGTTTTTAGAGAACTGGCACCCAGCCTGCAGAATGTTCTTTATATATTCAACTTGCTTGAACCATTCAGAGGAGTTTATCACACGAGACGAATCCCGTGCAGAAACTAGATTTAAAGTGAAAACAACCCGCTTTTGCAGGTTGTTTTTCACATGACGTTCAGGGTTAACCCGAACAGAAAGTAGACAAAACCCACAATTGTGGGTTGTTTTTCAGATGAAGTTTGAGTGAAATAACGCAAAATAACGCAAAAATAACCCGAACGGAAAGCCGACAAAACCCGCTCCTTTTTACTTTTGGGAAATTCTGAAAGTAGAAAGGAGTGGTTTTTGTTGACTTTCCATTCAGGTTATTTTTGCGTTATTTCTCTTTCTGCCAACGCATCTGGAAAAAAAATCCACATTTGTGGGTGTTTAGCGGATTTTAAAATCCCATTTCTGCACGGGATTTGCTTCCATGTGATAAACTCCTTAATTTTAGATGCATGTTGAAAGCACGCATATTGCAAGCCTTTCCTGTTGCAAGCTAAAGAGCTTTTAAGCAAAGACTACCGCCATCAGTGTGGACTACGCTCTAAAGTTTAGTTTCTAACAAGCAAGTTATTACAGACTTACTTCTCATGTATTCATACAACTTGGTCTACTAGACATTATTTTCCCATTCTCTTTCTCATTCCATTGCAAAAAAACCCTAAACCACTGCAATGGAAATTCAGACTAAATACCAATCATACTTCCTCTGGATGCTAAATATGATTAACTGCACCAAGACAGAAGTAAATATTCTGGAGGGAATAAGTTTAAATCTATTTCAGTGTGGACCTGTTCCATTGCAACACTGCTGAGGGCTTGGGTGCTGAAGTCTAGCCTCTTCCTCCAGGACGTGACGTATTTCCTTTCTACCACTGACTAATTTAGAAACAACACTTTCTACATTTAGCCGCAGAGAGAATGAGCTTCTCTCTTTTTCTCCCTGTAAGCAAATGGCAGGTTAAAAAAGGGCTGGGTTAGCTGATGACCATACTTTACTTCTTTTTTTAAAAAAGAGGTTCATTAAATAATAAAACCCATGATTAATAGTTTCCATGAACATAATTCTTGCAAACAATGATGTTTCTACTATGCTATACAAAATAAAATAAAATAAGATAAAACAATTGCATCTGGTAATCCATGAGAGATGTTGGTATGTTTGGGGGCTGGCCTGAAAAGCAGAAAATATCATCATCATCATCATCATCATCATCATCATCATCATCATCATCATCATCATCTTTGATCCTTAAACACACAACAAAAGCCCTCTCCTCATCCCAAATAGTTCATTGAAGACTAAGCATGCTCAGGGATCATAGAATCATAGAAGGATAGAGTTGGAAGGGGGGAACCCAAGGGCCATCCAGTCCAACCCCCTGCCATGCAGGAACTCACAATCAAAGCATCCCCGACAGATGGTCATCCAGCCTCTGTTTAAAGACCTCCAAAGAAGGAGACTGCACCACACTCTAAGGCAGCCTATTCCACTATTGAGCAGACCAAGAGTGTCTACTGGAAAGGGGAAAAAAAATGGAAAACTATTGAGAGATGAATTTGTTTGCTTGAAGCTCTAGGACAAAGTATGTAGGTGGGAAGGAAATCTGGCTCATGGGGCCAGAAATCTGGCTCTGACCCCCATGTTTTCTGCCTTCAAGATCCTCCAAGATGCACCCTATGTCTGTCCACCCCTAAATAGTTTTGATGCGGGACTACATTTTTGCCTCTAAATCTTGCAAAATTGCTAACCCCCCTCCCCAAATAATAAGGACTTTGTAGTAAGTTTTAATATCTGCCTCTTCCGTAGGGAGAGGCGGGAAATATAAATAAAAATTATTATTATTATTATTATTATTATTATTTGAATTGATACAAAGGACAATATTTTCTTTCACCACCTTTCTTATGATTTCTCTTTTGGTGGCCAAACGTAAAAGATCTCTGCTTTTAAAAAACACATATGGGGGAAGCTGATAGGGTAGGCTTATCTATTCTCTCTCTTTTGAGTTTTATGCATGCTCAGTCAGGGATTCTGGACAGAGCCGCTGTTTGCCTTACCCAGTGTTTGCTGTTTGCAGTCATACACAGCTACAGTAGGACTGGCTAGAGTAAAATCACACTTTTAAGTTTCACTGGATGCAAGTTTACTTGCAGGCATGCTCCTGCAACTTGACACTGGATATCTGTGATTCTCCAGCTTTCTTTTACCACTCTCTCAATGCTGATGCTGTTAAAAAATCTTCCAGGAAGACACTGGATGAAGCAAAAATTGGGGCTGGGCAGTTATTAAAAAGACTTTGTGAAAAGGAGCACCTTTGTCAGAGGCTTTGATCACTCACTGAGCTATGCCTGTATTTGAGTGTTGGGGCCAATCTCATGCCTAGCTCTAGGGTTTGCAAATTCATTCTCAAGGGCTGCACCTGCACTGCATGAATAATCTGGTTCGACACCACTTTAACTGCCATTATTCCATGCTATGGAATTCTGAGAAGTGTAGCTATGGCACAACAAATTACACTTCTCCATAGCATGGAGCCATGGCAATTAAAGTGGTGTCAAACCGGATTATTTCTGCAGTCTGGATACAGTCTATATCATTCTGTCGCTCCACAGAACAGCAATGGGCAGGGATGCATGCTGGCACACCAACAAGCATCTGCAAAGAGTTAAAATAGGCCTAATAGGGCTTTTCAATAGGCTCTTATAGTTTAATTTTTTTTAAAAAAATCGGATGGCCAAATACAAGCTTGATTTTTCACTCAAGCTAAAAACCAGAAGGAATTGCAACCCTAATTCATTTATTTATAATTCACAGTTTGTGATCTGCAATGTTGTCTATAGTTGTACACACACACACACACACATACACACACACACGGAGTGTTGTGTTGCTCATGAGACAAATGAGAGATAATTCAAATGATGAGAGATATAAATAACCAGGAGTTCTGGGGATTTTCTGACCTCCTGCATGACTGAAACCTCCGTAACTTAATTTCTGATGTTAACACCATGACAAAGCATGCCTCTGTATGTCTACTTGAAAGTAAGTCCTGTTACGTTCAATGAGATTTTGTCTCTAGTTGGTGAGCAAAGGACTGCAAATAGTGAAGTATAGATTAACAACACAGGTTGATATTCTCTGCTGAAAATTTGGTCAAAGTGCAAATTTTGCTCTTTGCAAATTCATGAGAATTGAAACTTTTCAATCTCTGAAAGAGGTTTTGCAATGAACAGATTAGCTGTTTGATGGACTTCAGATACCTTGACATTGCCTCTAGTCATATCCATACTGCTTTTTATTGAGAGAGAGCATATAAAGAGATAGGTTAATGGTGTTCATTTAATACACTTGCTGATATACATGGGATTTAGGGTGCCAGTAAAAAATAAACATATAGGTTGAGTCTCCCTTGTCTGAAATGTTTGGGACCAGAGGTGTTTTGGATTTCAATTTTTTTTTGGTTTTTTTTTTTTTAATACCTGTATTTGCATATATGTACATAATGAGATATCTTAGAGAAGTGACCTAAGGGCCTCTACAGACCGGCCCAAAGGGCCAACATGGAGGAGGGAATGGGGAGGGGCAGAAGCACGCTGGCCACCCAAACCCAACACTGAGGATGTCCTGACGCTGCGCACCGTTACGCACAGCGTGCAGCGTCAGGACATTCTTCCGGCACAGCATTTTGACATGCTGCGCTGGAAGGGGTGCTAAAGAGCCACGTGCCAACTCTTAGGGTGGCCTATTTGCCGCCTCTGAAAGGAATAGCATTTTGCTGTTCCTTTCTGAGGCAGCAAAAGGGAGGATTGCGGCTGCGGCGGCCGGTAGCCGCAGCCACGATCCTCCACTTCCTGGGGCAGCCCAGAGCCACCCATCTGCATCCCTCCTAAGTCTAAACACACAATTCATTTATGTTTCCTATACACCTTATACACACAACCTAAAGGTATTTTATATAATATTTTAAATATTTCTGTGCATGAAATAAAGTTTGAACATTGATCCACCAGAGAACAAAGGTATTGCTATCTCAGGCACCCATGAAAAAAAAATTGTATTTTGGAATATTTCAGATTTTGGAATTGTTGATAAGGGAAACGTACCCTGTTAGGGGTTGAGCAACTGTTTTGCTCCTCTTCTATGGTACTGCTTTCATTATATTTCAGCAGACCTTTGTACATTTTTTAAATATCCATAATTGTGATTTTAGATATTTGTAACTTGTGGTTTAAACTGTGCGATTTTATGTTGAATGTTAACATTCCTGAAGTCTCATAAGGAAGGATCGGCTAGAAACTGAACAAAGAAATACAGTCGCCCCTTTGTTCTCGCGGACTTGAAGTCCACGTTTTTGCATATTCATGGAGGAGCGACTTCCATTTAAATCAATATGGCGTGTACCCATGGGCGCGTGCCCCATTCAAGCCTATGGGGCTTGAATATTGGTGAGTTTCCGTTTTTGCGGCTGGAGGGTCCAGAATGGCTCCCCCGTGAAAACGGAAGGCCAACAGTAGATTTCAAAGATATAGCCATTTTAGTCTGCAGAATCAGTATGTAGAGAGATCTTGCAGCACCTTTCGGTTAGACTCAAAGGTGCTACAAGATCTCTCTGCAAAGAAACAAATTATGATCATTAACCGAGAATTTTCTCAGTTTTGTACAGATGCTTCCTTCTGCTAATATTTGGCGAGAATTTGTACTGCGGCTCAAGCCACAGTTGAGCCATGACATGTTCAGGTATAACTGTGAAACATCTGGTTTCTCTATGGGCCATTCCTTGTCGGTTTTTCCTCCTATACCTCAATTAAAAGCAAAGCAAGAAAAAAAGGATGGTGATAATTTCCTAGAGAGGTAAACATCCGACTTTCCCCCTCCTTTCCCCCTACAAGTAAACATGCTGGCCACAAGGAATTAAAGGCAGAGGAAAGGATGACTATAGCTTGATGACAGGATGTCAACAGAGTGTGACCTTTCATTTCTGCTGGCTCCTTAGCCTTAATCCGAAACATCAATTACACCCTCTACGAACGATAAATATATAAAAAAGAAGAGGTCCCACTTTAGCCTACTTCCATGACATGTTCAACTGTCATTTCCTCTTGCTTCTAAATTTAGCTTACACAGCAAGCAGAGTTGTGTGTTTTGGACTCTCTTCCCTTTTGCTTGTGGTATGTTATGAGCAAAAAAACTTCCTTTTTCTAAAAAGATCAACAAAAAAAGAACCCTCCTATCTTCATCTTCACTAAGAAAGGACAGGACTGGTCCTTACAAAGCTTGCATCATCCTGGAAATGGAACCATGACAGACATTCATGTGAGCTATAAATATAATGGATCAAAATGTCCCTTCCCTTCATAGTGACCCCTGTGCATCTTCTTAGAATTTTATTCAGGTATTCCTCTTTAATCATAGCCATATTTTATATTTAGCAGTGGCCCAAAAGAGAGTAGCATGGGCTTCTTCCACCGGCCGAAGGTCCAGTCATGTTCATTATTTAGCAGGGCAGGCATTTCATTCCTCCATGGTGTTCCCATTCTGTTCCAGTATAGATCTGAGTACAGAACCCAGGTAGGCCTGACCATTCCACCTGGGATGTGATGAATGAGAAAGAAATAATGTATTTAGACCTATCCATGTGAGCCTACTTTATTGATATACTCACTGCAACAGTGATGGAAGATGCCAAGGAAGGCACCTTGTTGGTTGTTGCTCTCCATATCATCTCATGGATCCCTGCAGTCAATATTCAGTGTTTTCAATTGTTGTTGTTGTTGCTATTGTTGTGTGTTTCCAAGTCATTTCCAACTTATGGTGACTCTAAGGCAACTGTATCATGGGGGTTTCTTGGCAAGATTTGTTCAGAGATTTGTCATTGCCTTCCTCCAAGGTTGAGAGAATGTGACTTGCCCAAGGCCACCCAATGTGAGTGTTACTCAATATGGTTATTTAGTTCTGTTCTGTATTTTGCCCCATTAGAACACAACAGATGTCAAATATAGAAGCCAAATCCTTATTCTATCAGTGACAGTAGCTGAAAGTTCAAGAGGACTTGGTCATTACTAATGTTGTATTTTCCATTGCCATGTTAGTGCTCCTAGAAAATTAGGAAGGAGAAATAAAGGCCTGAGAACGTGTGTTGAGAATCACTCCTTGAAGACATCAGGAATCATTGAAGATATCACTGGTAACTCTCACTTTATAGATAAGTTCACTGTTAGCCTTACTGAGAGAATATGAATTATCATAGAGTACTTGGGTTCATTTGAAACAAGATAGGAGCTAGAGGGCCAAAGTGGGACCCATGGGTCTTCTTGCATCAGAGCTGGCAGTAGTGGCACAGAGCTAAGGCAAAAAACCCTGGGGACTGACACCAAGCCTTCCATAAGCCACCACAGCAGTGCAGGGCCTAGAAAAATTTCTCATGTGTCGTATTGGTATAGGTAAAGCTGTGTGGGATGCAAACATTAGTGAGGATGGTGGCAATCACTATACCTGGTGGGCAAATTTTGCTGTCCCAGCTCTTGGTTGCCATATTACCCAGTTAGCCGTGTTTTATCAGATTCTGGAAATATTTACACAGGTTCCACTCATGCTTGTTTCCATTATAAGCTGGCTCAGAAGCAGTTCCAATCTGTCTTCTGAACATTGTCTACCTTGCTTTTCTGATATTATATGGGCCTGGCCCTGTGGCATCACCATGGGCTCTGGTCTCATGTTGTGTCCCTGAAATCTCAGAGAATAGGGTACTGCTGACCTGACAATCCTAAACTACTCCATGTTGGCTATACCTTCTTAATGTTCTGTGCTACCTGAAGGCCATGTGGAAGGAGAACACCATGTTGAAGAATAAACATCTTCTCAAACAACTGACCATTCCTAGCTTCAAGAATTGTGAGAATATAAATATTGTGTCAAATGCTGTAAATTAAGGTAATCACATGGGTTGCTACCAGGACACATTCAGTCTCACTATTAATGTATAAAGCCTTGAACAATTCAGGGTGAGGTTAGCTGAGACACCAACTCTCCTTTTATTGGCTTGTTAGATGGCAGCTTTCATCAGGATGATTTTTATTAGTGACCGCATCATGCAGATTCTCATGTAGTAGTGAGTTGAAAACAAATATTTTCAATTGTTGGCTGTGGTCTTTGGAATGCTGGTCCTTGGACCCTAAGTGCAACTGAATGTGATAGGTTTTTGATATCTTTTGAAAGCATATTAGTTTACTCAGGTTTTTGCCAATTCACAATGTTGAATCCTATTGCTGATTTTTTTTTTTTTAAAATTGTCCCTTTTAGAGTGTTTTATATTGTATACCCCAGTTAAGAGATACCCCTACAACAGAAAAACCAGAAAAAAACGCAAAGTCAAATGCTGCTATGTTTTTATTGTGATTGCTGCAATGCTTAGTAAATATTTATGTTAAGAGGAGCAAAGTGGGGAAGGAAACACACTACATCTAGAAAGTGTTACAGTAGGCTTGGGTTAGAAAGGATAGCATGCATAGAGGCACTAGAAAGAAATAAAAATTAGCAGCTTATTGCCACTGGGATACATAAAGCAAGATGTGTCTTTATTGCGACCAGTACATGGGTAGAGGTCTGATCAAGTCTCAGTACTTTCAGTGCAGGAGCAATATTGGATAGGAGGGAAAATGTGTGAAGGAGCACTCAAAACCTTGTCAGAGTTGTACAGAACTCAAATGTTTGGAAAAGCTTGCAGTCAAATGGATACAGGCAACTTTCTTTTTCCGCCATTTACTCCATAATATTCAAGGGCCCCATAAGAGGATTCTTTACTAATGCCTCTTTGACTAAGGAATCAGTCAAACAAGACTGAGTAACACTGTTTAACTAAAAGAGGAACAGATGGAATTGGCTTCTTTGAGAGTCAGAGTTTCAATCTCTCAGATTTTTTTTTTTTTTAAAAAGGCAAATCACATAAATTGGCTTACTGGTAAATTTACAGAGTTACATTTTTTATAGGAGACTCTCTATAGAAATCCTAGCTGCAAGGAACTGGAAAGGTGTCTGTGAGAACAATGATAGGCTGGTTGCAAAGGAATCTATGGGGACTAATCTGTTGCTGTCTTTGCATACAAGGTAATACGAAAAGAATCCAGTGAACAATGTTCACTGAGGCCATGTAGTCCCAGGCCATTAAAGAAGACCTAGAGTTAAGGACGTCCACCCAGTCCTCTCCATGTCAAAGTGAAGTTAGCTGGAAAAAGGTTGGACTTATAAGACTGTAAATCACACCTCTGCTAAGCCCTTGGAATTGGCAAAAATGCACTAGATACATCAATGGCCTGTTCCTGATTGAATAGTGATGATTCATTCTTTGGCTCCAAAGGGAAAAATGCAAATCAAAGCATTTCAAAAGCAAGGGGAAATATCATTTTCACTGCTCCTCATCATGGTAGTCTTTAGTGATGAACTGCGTTGAAGCCACAGGTCTTCCAAGCTCAAATCGATCCACAAAGCTCTCCATGTTCCAAGAACCTGGAAAGGGAAAAGAAGTGCTGAAATCCTGGCTCTTGGAAATGGTCTGGCCTATCATTTTGTAAATTGGACTCAAAACTACATTTGTTTGTTGCAAAGACGTTGGTTTAAACCCAGGTCTGTCCCAATCATCTATTGAATAGGGTTGGGGTCAGATTCTGATTCTGATTCTGATTCTGATTCTGATTCTGGGTTGGAGTCATGAAGGAACTTTTCCTGTGCTTGCTGTTTATCTCCTTGTAACTTGTTCCTCAGTTGGAGCTCAATTAGGAAGAAATGTGCCCTGGAGGCAGAGATGGACAGAGTGCGAGGAGATAAGCGGAGACTGAGAAGATGTTTAGTTTGCCCTTTTCACACACTCTTCTCTAAAAATCAGAATCCTCACTCTCCCATCGTTTATACAAATGGGACAAACCAACGACTTAGGGAATTGGGTATGTTTAGCCTGGAGAAGATACAGTTAAGAGATGATATGATAGCCCTGTCTAAACATTTGAAGGGATGTTATATTGAGGAGGGAGCTAGCTTGTTTTCTGCTGCTCCAGAAAATAGAACCCGGAACAACGGATGCAAGCTACAGGAAAAGAAATTCCATCTGAACATTAGGAGGACCTTCCTGACAGTGAGAGCTGTTCGACAATGGAATACACTCCCTCAGAGTGTGGTGGAGTCTCCTTCTTTGGAGGTCTTTAAACAGAGGCTGGATGGCCATCTGTCAGGGGTGCTTTGATTTTGAGTTCCTGCATGGCAGGGGGTTGGACTGGATGGCCCTTGTGGTCTCCTCCAACTCTATGATTCTATGAAAGTTTAAGAAACAAAATAAGCCACTGCTGGAATTGGCATCTGTTGGGAATGAATCTGTACCATATCTACTGTACCCCTGAGAATATGTATGTTGTGTGTCCATGTGGAAACACTTATGCCTCAGTGTCTGTCTAGAAAGGAGGGCAGATCTTCAGCCCAAAGGTCTAATCTGCCCTGTGGATTCAACCTGGGTTCCCTCTGCCCTTCACTTGTGGGCTACTGGAACCCAGAAATTCCCTCTAGATTCCAAGAGGGAAGAAACTTGGAAGGAGAGAAATGCATGGAGCTGGCTTCTCTGAGCAAGCATTTGCAGGTACCAGCTGAGAGCATTTCCTCCCATGCGATGAAGAGAGAGGAGATCAAAGCCAGAGACTCTCAACCAGTATCTGCATGAACTGGCTGCACTTTGGGCTTGGGTTTCAGTCAGAACTTGTTAGCACCAGCTTACAGTTCTGCACTCACTACCTGGGAAGGAGAGAGGAGGAATGAAGCCAGAGCCATGCCGATCCAGTATTTGCATTGCAAACGTTGGCTGCGAGTGTGTCACTCCTCTTCCCTCTTCACAGTGTGGGAATGGGAGAAGAGGAACGAAGCCAGATTCTCACTGTATTCTTGTCATTTATAAACTGTCCTCATCACTTCCATTTGAAGAATGGAATAAAAATGTATTGCACTTGAATCTCTGCTGGCCTACGTACAAACCCACTGGGGAGCAGAGTCCTTGGAAATCTCCTCTAGTCTGCTACAGTCAACAGTAATCGAAAGCAGTGAGAACTGTATGGGAGAACTGCTCCTCTCCCAGGCTGCATCTGCACTGCAGAAATAATGCAGTTTGACACTGTGTTACCTGCTATGACGCAATGCTAGGGAATTCTGGGATTTGTAGTCCTGTGAGATATTTAGCCTTCTCTGTCAGAGAGTGCTGGTGCATCACAGAACTACAAATCCCAAGATTCCCTAGAATGGAACCATGGCACTTGAAAGGGAGTCAAACTGCATTATTTCTGCAATGCAGATTCAGCCCCTGAATAGAGCAACGACAGCCATTGCTTCAGTACCATTGTGATCCTGGTGCTTATCAAATATTGCTAATTTGTTGATCACAGAGACAAACAGATTGGTTCCCCCCTCCCCATCCATGTCTGTGAAATCTTTACACTCATATGTGATTCCACTTTATGATTTTTGAAGAAAGGCGTCTCATAGTGTTGGACCAGACTGTCCCAAGGGACTCTGGAAATCCCCAGTCATCCACACGGCAACACTTTTGTGAGGAGAGTGGCAGTGCTCCTTGCAAATCCTCCCCATCCCCAATGAACTATTCATCATTAACCCCTGATGCTCATCACTTCCCACGGCTCTAAAATCTACTGATCCCTCTGCTTCGACCATTCCCTTTTTGTATTAGAATGGCTGGGCTAAACTTCCTCCTCATTCTCAACCTTTGGTCAACTCACACAAGCATTGTTTCGGGCTGCTTGCGATATTGTGCTGAATTTTGTACAGCTGCCTCAAACTCATTGTATGTGAAGAGAGGAAGAGCAGTAGCTTTTACATATCAGTCTCTGATGACATGCCTGAAAATTATGGATAAAAACGAATGTATAAAAACAAGAAGTAATATTGCACCTAGTGCCAGAGAGATTGCTTTCACAGCCATTGAATTAAATGGAGAAGCTTAAGGACTTCATGGTGCAAAGAATCCACAGCAGCATGGCTCCAGTAGTGATGTGTCTACGATTTCAGGTTATGATGGGGCAGCCTCAACTGTTTTTCATGGATGGCTTCTCATGCTAACAATAAGGAAGACTTTTGGAGCTATCCCCCCTGCCATCTTAACGGATATTTTCCTGGTAAGAGGAATTATGGAAAAAGTGCTGGAAAAGCAGAGGAGGATTACAAATGGGAAAAGGTGGAGATGGATTTCTTGGGAAACTACTGGGATGATGATGATGATGATGATGATGATGATGATGATGATGATGATATTTATTTATATCCTGCTTCCCCTCAAAAAGTGAGGCTTAAAGTGGCCCACAATTCAAAAGAACAGTACAATTAAAAACATACAAAAAGAAAGCGTTAAAACTAGAATTAAACTATTTACAGTATAAAAACAATGCAAGTTCAGTAAAAGAATAAAACACAATTTCAAGGATAAAAAAGCTCTTAAAAATACTTCAGTTAAAACAATACAACACCCCCTAGCCTGTTCTTTAAATATGTAGACAGATCTTATAGCACCTGTGAGACCAGCTGAAAGAAAGACATTGGCAGCATAAGCTTTCATAGACTTAAGTCTACAAATGCTCATGCTGCCAACTTCTTTATTTCAGTGAGTCTCAAAGGTGTTGCTAGATCTCTCTACACACTGATTCTACAGGTTAATATGGCTATATTTTTGAATCCTGTTCTTTAAAAACATTCTGTTTTAAAAGGCTATTTGAATGGAAAGGTTTTAAGCCTGCCTATGGAAGGACAACAAGGAGAGGGGCGTTTTGGCCTCCCTGGGAAGGGAGTTCCAAAATTTAGGGGCAGCCATTGAGAAAGTCTTCTCTCATGTCCCCACCAACCATGCTTGTGATGGTGGTGGGGCTGAGAGAAGGGCCTCTCCTAGCCATCTTAGAGCCCTGCCTGGCTCATACATAAATATCCTGGAGCTGAGCCATATAGACTGTGATGCCTCTACCACAACAGAGTTCAGAGATGGATAAATAAGAAAGAACCCAACACCTTCTTGTTGGACTCCAGTTATGCTTCTTCTACTACTTAACCCATGGATTTGTTCAAGCAGTCATAGTTCGAGCCTTCTTCAGTTCTCCAACTGTATAGATTCCAACAGTATGGATCTCCAACTGTCTAGATTCTCCAACCTCCAAGCTGTAGGAGGAACTGAAGAAGGCTTGGACCATGACTGCTTGACCAAATCCATGGGGTAAGTAGTAGAAGCAGCATAACCGGACTGAGAACATTGGGTCCATTGGCTGAGATGAATGAGTCTTTACTTCCAGGGATGTAGAGAACAGATAAAGGTTTGGTAGGTACCTGCACATAGTTATGATCCAATACTACTCGTCCTTGACCCGCCCATGTAATACCTTGTCGCTGGGCCAGAAACACTGCCTATTTTATCTAAATGCAAATCTCAGTGGTTTAATAAACACAACAAACCGACCCTGCAGCTTTTGCAAAACAGGGAGCAAAGTGCAGTTGCTTCATTATCTGCCTCCAAGGCAATGGGTCCAATGATGAACAAAGGAAGATGCAGCAAAGTTCAACTGCCTTCACTTTCCTGGCATCAAGTGAAGGAAGAACCAGCCAAGGCAAGCTTATACATGCCTGCTGGCTCCTGGTGACTCAGTGTCAAAGAGCACAGAAATGGTGCTTCTATGTACTGCTGTCTTGCTCCTGTGCAAGACAGAAAAGTCCTGCTCTATAATGAGCTTTGCTTCCCCCTTTTTCTGCATAAGGTTGTCAGACGTGGACTGACTTACCTTACCATGTTATTTATTGATTGATGCCTTAAATACCTTATTTATTGATGATTTATTTTTACCATATTCCCCAGCACTGAGGCTCAAGGTAGCTTACAAAACTTAAAAACAGATACGGAGAAAAGCGTGCAAGTAAAAACTTAACAAAAAGTTAAATACTGTTACGTGAGCAATAGAGTTAAAATCAATTTAAAACAGATCTATTAAAGGTCAAATAAAATAAAAAGAGTACAGCATGCTGAGAGTAAGTGTCCTGTAGTGGTTTGTGTGTTGGACTATGACTCTGGAGACTAGGGTTCACGTCAAGAATGTTATGGTAGTTTAAGCGTTGGACTATGACTCTGGAGGCCAGGGTTCAAATTCCAGCTCAGCCATGGAAACCCGCTGGGTGACCTTGGGCAAGTCGCACTCTCTCAGCCTCAAAGGATGGCAACGGCAACCCCTCTCTGAAGAAACTTGCCAAGAAAGCCCAGCCCCATGATAGCCTTAGGGTTACCATAAGCTGTAAATAATAAGCAGGCACAGAACAACAACAACACAGCATGCTATTATAAACATTTAAATCCCAAAGGCTTGTGGAATAAAAATCACTTGTCAACAGAACAACACAAAGGAGAGAGCCAGTCAAGCCAACCTAGGAAGGACATCCTAGAGCTGGGAGCAGCCACTCAGAAGGTCCTCTCCTTCATTCCCACCAGGTATGTCAGTGAGGTTGGTGGGCCAGTAAAAAGCCTTCTCTGAAGATCTCAAAGCCAGGGTAGGCTCATATAGAAGAATATGATCTTTTGGCTTCAAATTTTGTCTAGAAACAGAGCAATAGCCAGTGGAATAAAGGAATTTTGTTCTTCTAGACCAGCGTTTGTCAAGAGTCTGGCTTCATTTTTTTGCACCAGGTGATGTTTCTTAACCCTCTTCCAAACCAGCTCCATTCACAGTGAGTTACAGTAATCCACATGGGATGTAACATAAGGCATGTGTCACTGTGGTCAGATAAGATATCTGTATGAATAGAAGCAGCTGGTGCATTAGTTTTAACTGTCTTAATGTATGCATTCCTAGCCACTGCTAAAGCTTGGATATCCAGGCTGAGGGCTGAATGCAGCAGTATACTCAAGCTGTAAACCTATGTCTTCAGGAGGAGTATAACTTCACCCAGCATAGAGTGAACCTTTCAACTGACCAGAAGCATAAACATAGTTTCCTTGGACTGGGGTGGAAGGAAAAAATATAGTTGGGTATCCATTCCATTATTTTATCTACTTATTTTATAAATCTACCTATGTTCATCAGTGGAATACAATGACTTGGAGGATGGTGAATGGATTTGGGTTCCAATGGTGGGTTCCTGGAATCAAACCCCAGGAGATACCAAGGGCCCACTGTACCATGGAACTTGACAGAAAATGGATGTGGATTTGGGTAAAAACAGCTGTATGTTATCAAAGTGATGTTGGCCTCAACTGGCGAGCATGGACACTTGGTACCATGCCAATGGACACTGAGCAAGCATTTGGCCTCTTGCATCTACTCACAGTTTGATTGTTACAATTATGGCAAGCCTATGTGCTTCCCACTATGCTTCACTCTCTGTTCAATGGAAATGGCAGGAGCAGATGTTTGTTGTACATTTTCAGCTCCTCAAACTGAACGAGAGCCCAGATAAGTACGAGACGCCATGATATAATACTGCCGGAAATGAGCTCCAGCCATGGGCCAAGGCAAGTGTGAAGTCCCTCATTGTTCCAAGGCAGAATAGATTTCAGCCCTTCTGACCCACTGTGGCTCATTCTTCCTCTTTCCCCCATCTCTTCTTGGTTGTCAAAATGTTCTGATGACTCACCAGCAGCAGAGATTAGTGAATGAGTTGGCCATTTTGTATCTAAGCAATAAGGACGGTTAACATATTCACAAAGAGAGAATTTATAAGGAAACTCTTCTGAAAGGAGGAGGGGTAGGAAAAAGAGCAAGAGTTCATTGGGTTCCCACTTCATCCAGCAAGTGTGGGTTGGATGGGGTGGAAGGCAGGGACCCTTGGCTCTTGTTCCTAGTTTTATTTTTTACTTTTTTAAATATAAGATCAAACATTTAAAGAAATGAATTCTTGGGAAAGCCCCTTATGAGCATTACCACAACCATTGTGTTCAGTCATAGATATCTTGATCTAACTCCTTCCCTCCATCACTAACAACTTTCCAGAACATATAATTGTATACGAATGAACAGAGTCATGCCTCACTCCATCCTATAATCTTTGCTGGATAAAAGGATGGCTACCTTCTTCCTGAGATATGCTTAGCATTTTTAAAACTATATGGATGTGCAATGATTCAAATTATCTGCTTATATTTTGGTATTACTGTGAACAGGCAAAGTCATCTTACTAAGCACGTAGGCACAACAAACAAGTGCGGTAACACACAGACTGTGTGGTAGTACACAACTTTGCTGGCCATGGTATCCTGGATATTGGCTCTAGCTGTTGATAGAAGAGCTCACACAATCAGACTTATATTTTGTCCTAGTATCAGCAAAGTTTGTGTTTTATAATTCATCTACCTTATCACTGGATTCTTTTCTGGGTGATAGAGGTCCTGAAGCTTTTCTGCCAAGATTAATGATGTCCCACTGGGAGTAGGCGGGAATCCTTTTTGCCATTAACAATACCTAGAGTTTCATGTACTTTTGATTATCTTGCTGAGTACACTCATGTTATAGTCCCATTCATTTTACTTGAAGAGGAGGCCAGTCAGTCGGGTAGCAGCCCCTACTGAGAAGTCAGCCAGTGAGTTTGGGCAAAACATGTTTTTGCAAGATTGTCAGGGGATTCCTTACATTTCCACCAAATCCTCTTGAACATTTCTTTTCAAAAGTCTCTGTTCTTTAAACAGGATGCCAGGAATATTGGGCGCATACAAGGTATGACTTGGAAAATCCAACAGGACCAAGGATGGGATGAGTTTTAGAAAAGGCAGCTGCTTTTTACATAAGAACTTAAGAAGAGCTGTGCTGGATCAGACCAAAGGCCTATTTAGTTCAACCTTCTGTTCGTTTTGTGATCAATCAGTTAACTATGGCAGGCAGAACATTAACTTATCTCTCCATCTCATACCTGTGACATACATATTGTCTCTTAATACCAAAGGTAAATTTTTATTCAATCAATCAATCAATCAATCAATCACATTTATTGCATATGAGCATAGGTCATCACAAAAACTATATAGGAATGGTATAAAAATAATAAATAAATGGCACATTAAGATATCACATAAGATATGACTTTAGAACAGGTTAAATATTAAAACCATCTTAAGTATGAGTAACACGTAAGTGCCAGTCATCATGGCAATACATAGTTCATTCTGTTTCATTTGAAACTATTTCATATCATGTTCTAGGGCTAGGCCTTTCAGTTCTGTCTTGTTTAGTTGACAATGGCTTAGCTATGGCCAAAGATAAGCTGTGGCTCTTAGAAGTATAATGGGATCTTTATTGTAAAGTAAGAATTTATTTTTTTGACTTGCTAGCCAGAAATCTTTTAACTTACAACGACTTATGTTCATGTACAATAAATGCAATTGATTGATTGGATACTAAAGGTGATATATAGCCATCCTGACTAGTAGCCATTCATGATCCCACCTTCAATGTTTTTATCCTATCTCCTTTTAAACCCATTTAGGTTGGCAGCCAAAACTACATATGGCAGTGAATTCCATGGTTGGGTTAGGCACTCTGACCAGCTGAATCTTTGTTCTGATGCACAAACTCTTTGTGGAACACCAGCCAATTCTAAAAGTTGTACAAATAATAAGTACAACCTCTGCAACAGAAGGCTTGCTTATATTACATTCTTGTAGAGTGACTCATTTTTTAAACAACACAACAACAGAATATTACTAATATTAAAAATAAAACAAAAGCCTAGGTCTTGGGGGCACAATAACTGAAAAACAATATCATACAGAAACACAAAATCATTAAGATTTTATAGATCTGACATTCACTGAATAAAGTTTGAATCTTAAACATTTGTGATAGATAGATAGATCTTTATTTAATGTAATCCAGTTATAACCTGATAATCTCTGAATCTCCCTTATAATGAGTGAAACAGTGCTAGAGCCCCTCTTGGCACTGTATGCATATTTTGACTGAAAACCACACTTTCAGGCCAAATATCTAGAAAGTAATACATTTGTGCTATGTTGAAAAGATCGAAAGCATGTAGAAAATTTGTACAGTTTCACGGTCAGACATTTTCACATTCAGATTTTAGGTAAGCCTTAATAAAACATACCATGTAAACTGACCAGTGCTAAGTGTTGTCTGTCCCAGTGCGACCTCTGGACTGACACACGACTATACCACTAATTTTAATTTTGCAGAGAATTGGGGTGCTGACACTTGCCCCAGCCTTACTAAAGCCTACGAGATATGACATTTAGCACTGGGAAGGTAAAATGCTTGCATCTTTTCATCCCTTCCCTTATCAATTGGTGTCACATAATCTCATTTCATTTGCTTTGTTCTCAGTTGCTGACTGTATCAGCTCACATTATTTAAGAAATGCACACAGATACATCCCTCCAGGAAAAAAAACAACAACCCTAATATGGCTCCCTTGTGCAATGAGGGCCTATCAAACATAATTGCTATCATTCTGAAAAGATTTCTTAGTCTTCACTTCTGCAAGTGTCACTTTTCTTCTTCCATTTCCCACTGATTTAACAAACTATCTTAATAAAGGCCAACATAGGCCATAATTTAGTGCCCTCTTCTGGGCAATTGAAACTTAGAATGGGGAATCCCCATTTCATCTGGCATTAAGACATCCTGTTTTGTCAAATGGAGATTCCTAGACTTTCCAATAATATGCCAATAATAGGCTTTAAAAGAGTATTATAAACAGAAACAGGAACCTTTGCTTGAATGTTACTTTCTATGTGGGTAAAATATTTTAGGATGCAATCTAATGATGGAAATGCAAATCTAAATGATTTCTAGAGAGCAATGACTAGAGCCAACAGTACTATTACCTGCAACAAAGTCATGCCAAAATTAATAGGACTTTACATGCAGAACAACATGGAATATTTGTAGCCAAAGGACATATGAACTATATTAAGATGTCCGACTGATCCAATGTTGTGTTTATGCATATCTTGCAGTTTGTTGAAACCAGAGATACAGAGCTCATTTTGTAAAAAGGAGGAAAGTGTCAAGCATAGGGCATTATATTAATATTTCACATAGCACGCCAATATACTTAATGGCAGGGGTAGGCAACCTTTCCCCTTTAAGGGCCGAGGGACTTCAGCTCCCAGAATCCCAGGAGCTATTGGCCAACATGGGACTATTGGCCAACATGGCTGAGGCTTCTGGGAGCTGAAGTCCCTTGGCCCTTAAAGGGGAAAGGTTGCCTACCCCTGCTTAATGGAGTCTGAAGAGCCATATAATATAATTTGCATCTCTCTTATCTGGAATTCTGAAATCCAAAATACTACAAAAGCCAAAACTTTTTCCATAGGTGGCTGAGACAGTGACACTTTTGCTTTGCTTTTGCTTTCCAATTTTTTTCCATCAGTGGCTGAGACAGTGACACCTTTGTTTTGGTGGTTCATTGTACACAAACATTGTTTTTATGCACTAAATTATTTTAAAAGATTGTATAAAATTACCTTCAAGCTCTGGGTATAAGGTACATATGAAACATATAAATGAAATTTGTGTTTAGACTTCCATCCCATCTCCAAGATATCTCATTCTGTACATATATGCAAATATTGGTATTCCAAAATCCCCAATAAATAAATAAAATAAAATTCAAAATCCAAAATTCAAAAAACTCCTGGTCCCAAGCATTTAGGAGAAGGGAGACTTTACCTGTACTTCAGTCTAAGTTCCTATACTATGAATAAGCAAACAAGGGCTAGTCTCCATGTTTAAAATACTCCTCATTCAAGTCAAATAGAATGTGATCCAGCCACATGGGATTTGCAGGCGTCCATGCTTTTTGCAGAACTCCTCTCTTTGAAAAATCCCTTAAACTCTGCAGGAAAAGGTTTTGCAGTTTTTACCAGAGTATCTGCAGAACTCTGCAGAAATGCACATTATTGCACATGTTGCTATCTGTCTGCTTTGTATGCTGTGTATTTTCAGCAGAACAAAGATGAATATATGCAAATAAATGTAAATTTGCACAGGAAAGTGAAGACAATCAATCGTCAATGCAAAGTACATAGTACACTTACGGTACATGTAAACTAGCCTTAAGATTGATTTGGCCAGACTATGTTTTTCAAATAGGAAAAAGTGATTATTAGTCCGCATGTTGCTGTGCAGGAGCTATACTCCTCCCTCAAATCCAGAACAACAGTTTCTTATCAGCCTTGGTTCCAACCCCCCTCTACAACAATATGCTTGACATGTAACTGTTCCTCAATAAAAGATAACATGAGAACTCTTTGACCACAATTTCTTCCCCAGCTAGCATAAAAGTAGTAGGGATTTCAATTTGCTTCATCTTCTCAGTTAGTCTCATAAGTGACTTTCTGCATGCAGTTTTCTATATGATCACATACAGCTTGCAGTGGGAGGCACTTTGATTAGGTATCCCACCCATCTTGCAATTCTGACAGCACTGAACAGATGGAATATATTGGGGATTCATGTTTATTCAACAGAAACACAGGGGTCTATTGAATCAACATAAATACGAGGTTAAAATGACAAGAAGGATCTAGTGTAAAGCAAGATCAGACGGAATATGATAAAGCTAAGGTTGCCAGCTTGACTCCCACTTTGTTCATGGGTCTCAGTATCAACTCATGATTTCATTTGCCAATTATGGGCTGCAGAATCCTCCAACTGTAATTCTTGGGCTTTTTGATCTTTCTGATGACAATAGAAAAGCCAGCCTAAGATTTTTATCTACCTGCTGCCTTTGTTGGCGTAGAAACAATAGACAATAATGTAGGGCAAAATGCTCCTCTAGAGACTGAGCGGTGTGAATCATATGAAATCCAAGGGATCAGCCATATGATGGATGATCAGGTCATTTAGAAAAACAACAAACTCTCATAAATGTACCCTGCGAATCTGGCAGAAATAAAATTGAAAATAGCTGTATGATTCAGCAATCAAAAAAAGCTAAAAATAATCTTCTATCAAGTATTTCAGAAGCAGAGTTTCTTAGGGGGGTGGGTGTCAACTTACCGAGGGAGTTGATTGAAACTCATAATGGTAATAAAACCCTAAATTCAATTGGAAATTACATTTATTTAGCTGGTCTACTTTGGTTGGGACTGGATTTAGTTCAATGTCATTTCACAATTCTAGACAGAGTTAAAATCTACAGTTCCAAAGCTCAACACTTTGCAGCTGCAAAGGCCAGCATTTTAAGTGGTTAGTGTTGCATAGGAAAAGATTGTTACCTTTTGCTAATGGTACTTAAAAATATTTAATATACAGGTTGTATATTCTGTGCAATTCCAAAATCCAAAATACTCCAAAATCCAAAATTTTCCACATGGGTGGCTGAGATAGTGGCATCTTTGCTTTCTGATGGTCCACTGTACACAAACTTTGTTTCATGCACAAAATTATAAAAAATATTATCTGTACAGTTACCCTCCGTCTATGTGTATAAGGTGTATATTAAACATAAATGAATTTCATATTTAGACTTGGGTCCCATCTCCAAGATATCTCATGTATAGGCAAATATTCCAAAATCTGGAAAAATCCAAAATCCAAAACACTTATGGTCCCAAGCATTTCAACCTGTACAAATGTCTGATAGTTGCATTTTGCAACTGGTAATGGTGTGTTCTTTCAGTTTTCTCTGACTTAATATTTTTACTAGAGAAAGAAACTCTATCAAGCACAAAGAAAAGGACTAGGGAGTGTTAAGTCTTTGAGGTTCTGTATATAGATAGTATAGCTTGCAGCAGTAGGACCAACTTGGGGAAGCTGGTAGAGATCTTGAACACAGACAGACAAGTTTTGGGGTTCACCTTTACTGGCTGTGGCTTTTGACATAGTATAGGGCAGGATTCATGAGTGCTCATACTGGGAGAAACTAATATACTTGGCCCATCATTGTGCAGAGTCAGAGGGCATGTCACTCATGTCATCAGGGTGTGTGACAGGCATGCCAGCCATTGAGTTCCCCCAGAGCTAGAGCTTCATCCTCAAAATCCCTTACACCCCCCTCCATCGAAAATGGACCCATTCACCAAACTTCCAATATTCTCACAAGAAGCTGTGACAAAATGAAGGCAACACAAGACTCTGTGCAGTATCAAACATGCTAACTACTATGAAGAAGGCACTCCAGTCTCCACCCTGAAGTAGGCACAATCACACCAGTGGACAAAATTTAGAGCCAGCGTGGTGTAGTGGTTTGAGTACTGGACTATGACTCTAGAAACCACAGTCCGAATCCCGGCTCAGCCATAGAAACCCACTGGGTGAAATTGGGCAAATCTGATGCTCTCAGCTTCAGGGGATGGCAATGGCAAACTTCCTCTGAACAAATCTTGCCAAGAAAACTTCACGATAGCCTTAGTGTCACCATAACTCAGACACAACTTGAAGGCACACAACAACAATGTAACATACAGAGGGGCTGTCTATACCAGTAATGAACATGTGGGGCTTCCTTTTAAGCTTTAGGAGTGGACCAGAAAGGGATCATCCACTCCCAAATCCCATTCCTGGGACCAACCAGTCTTGCTATTCAGCCCCAGTATCTACAGCACCCTCTATAGCTTGCAGGATCCATTGGTTGCACTATAAGGTTGCATAGTGTTGGGTGCAAATGGGTTGCCCATGACACAGCTGCTGTAAACTTTTTGTTTTGAAAAATGTAATGCAGCCCACCTTAAAGAATTTAAATAGTGGTTATGCTGAGCATGAGTGCACACATCTGAGCTTTATCTCCTGGTTCCTTCTCTTTGGTGAATGCCTTGCTGAAGCCAAGAAGCAAAGTGCTAAGCAACTCCTCCAGCCTTTTCAGAGGAACCTTTGAAACCCATGCTATAACAAGGACCAAGGTTCACTGAAGCCCGTTCATTTCAGAGCTACTTAAGCAAACTCTGTGGTATTCTTTGTGTTGATTTTTAATGCTGAGGATTGCTGAGGACACTTTTATCTCCTAGGCATCCCTCTGTAGCCATAGGCCTACAACAACTGACCTGATGTTTTGTTTGTTGTGTGCCTTCAAGTTGTCTCCGACTTATGCCGACCGAAAGGCAAACCTATCATGGAGATTTCTTGGCAAGATTTGTTCAGAGGAGGTTTGCCATTGCCTTCTGCTGAGGCTGAGAGCATATGACTTGTCCAAGATCACCCATTCGGTTTCCATAGCTGAGGGGATTCGAACTCTGGTCTTCAGAATCATAGTCCAATGCTCAAACTACTACGCCACACTGGCTCTCAATTGACCTGTACTCACTTTCTTTTCTTCCAGTCTGCTTCTTTCTCAGTCCAAAGTCAAGACTAAATAGCTTCCAAATTGGCTTTTTTTTGGGTGAGACTTTTCAGAGTTTCAAAAAATTTTTGGGGGTGGGGGGAAATACATGAGACTGTTTGGAGACTTCTTCTCTTAAGCACTGGCTGTTTGCTTTAAATTAGCTACTAACTTGATCCACATACACCTGATTTTTGGGTGTGTGTGTGCGCTAAGCCCCTGCAATTCCTATTGAAGTAATAAGATCATTTCTCTGCATGTAGTCTTTTATCTGATCAGGAGCTGTCTGGGGCAGAATGTTCTTTGATTTAAGGCATCTCAACTCTGTTCATCACTGAGACTCGGGTGATCAGTACCTTTCCGAATAAGGACAAAAATGGAGGCGATATTGCGTGACGCACCGTGCTCCAGTATACCACCAGCACCACTACAAAGCGATTTCTCCAAATATTCTTGCCCATATTACAATAAAGTGGAGCGTGCTTAGAGTGAACTGCCTCTATAGTGTAAGTGGCCAATTATCTTAAAGACTAACAACTCAGCGAAAGTTTCCTGATCCATCTAGGAGAAAATAAGTGAATGTCATGAACAGTTGAGTTTAGCTGGCAAGGAGCTGGGAGGGCAAAATACATTGCAGATGGAATAATTGAAAAAACAATTGCAGCATAATTATGGGACACTGTCGGGCAGCATAGGTCTCAAGCTTTCCTCTTCATTAATTAGAGTAGATCTAGGATTAATATATTTAATTAATTGCAAAGATTCAATGTATCATTCATGTCTGAAAGGCAACAGTGACTGGGATATGCAAAATGTACTTGGCATTTCTGCAACAGATTTGATAAACATAGCGCCTAATATAGGCCTGAGCAATGAACAGGGCAGGTTTAAAAGCAAACTGCAGATACAAATTCATATTAAGTGTGTGGTCCAGTTACTCTAGTCTAGCCAAATGAAACCTTTATATTAAACTCACCCCTCTCACTCAGCGATTGGACAAATTCTGAGGATCCATCGCTATCTAATTTTTATTTTTTTATTTTTCAGCTGTAATTGAAAATAGATGTTTTGTGTCACCATTAAATTATAGACAGAATACTTCCTATCTCTTGAGTTACACTAAAATTTGAAGATGAGGCTTACAGGAGAACATAGGATGAGTGTAGTGATAAGACTAGTACTTTTTTCTTCCTCTTATAATATAGCAGAACTTGGAGTCATCTGATGAAATTGACTGGCACTAGATTTGTGAGAAAGAAAAAGAGGATTTTTTCAAATACAAATTATAATTAATTTATGGAATACAGAGGCAGAGGGCAGGGGTGTCCTTAGGGGTTTGTGGGGAGTGTGGACCACGCCAGGCGACACTCTAAAGGGGGGTGAGTTATTCATGATTTCTTTTTCAGTTTTCTTTAAAAACATCACATCATACCAAATATTCACTTTAATCAGATGTAAATATATTTAGGCTGTGCACATGATAGCTTTGCTCTGACCGCTGGCTGTGATCTATGGCCAAATGAACAGGTCCCCAGTCTCACTTCTAATACGCTGTTCCGTATACTTCATGGGTTTTCAATATAAGTGGCAGCAAATGCTGTGGCAGTTCATTTCTGTGCACAGTGTTCATTCACAAAATTTCAGTATTCATATAGACTACTGCTGGGAAGCTTTTACTGTTAGATCATCCATACCCTGGATCTAGCTCACAAACCTCTCGAAGAATCCTTCTCCCAATTTTTTCACATCCCCATAAAACTTGTCTCTTCCTTTATCCCATCTCTGAAAGAATTTAGGTGTGTGGGTTGCTAGAGCAAGACTTTTGCACTGGTGGTCCTGACATTATGGGATTGCTCCCAAATATTAATTTCTTCTACACCTGCAGGCATTCAATTCTGCTCTTAAAGTCTCCTGTTTCAACAAGTCTTCTGTTTACATTACTGCACTTAACCTACTTTGAAGTTTGCTTATTTTAGCATTATTTATACTGGGGAGATTCTGTTTCAACTAAATTTGTTTTTATGATGACTCTTGGTATATGGGTGGGAACAGGACCCAGAGAGAGGCTGGCTCATGGGTTATGTGATGCTGGGTGATGAGAAATTGTTGTTGTTGTTGTTGTTGTTGTTGTTGTGTGCCTTCAAGTCATTTTCAACTTATGGTGACCCTAAGGTGACCCTACCACAGGGTTTTCTTGGCAAGTTTCTTCAGAGGAGGTTTGCCATTGCCATCCTCTGAGGCTGAGAGAGTGTGACTCACCCAAGGTCACCCAGTGCATTTCCATGGCTGAGCTGAGATTCAAACCCTGGTGTCTCCAAAGTCGTAGACCAACGCTCAAACCATTACGTTGCGCTGGCTCAGTGTGATGAGAAATACTGTCTTAATAAAACACAGAATCATAGAGATGGAAGGGACTCCAAGGATCATCTAATCCAATGCCCTGCCATGCAGGAACACACAACCAACGCACCAACCAAAGACTTCCAAAGAAGGAAAGTTCACCATCCTCTGAGACAATCCATTGCCCCGTTGAATAGTTTTTACCACCAAGAAGCTCCTCTTAATGTTTGGGAAGAATATTTATTTATTCTACAATATTTATACTCTACCTTCAGCCAAAAAAGCATTCCTGGACAGTTTATGAATCATTAAATTGATAGCTCCCTGCCTTAAGGCTTATAATCTAAATAAGGCATGACACACAAGGAAAAAGGGAATGGCAATGGGGGAAGGGATTAAGACCAGCAGAGGGAAGCTGTTCTTCTCTCTCATAGAAGCCAGAGAAATGGAAGTTTTTAAGATGGAAATAGGGTCTCTCTAGCTACTGGGCCATAGCACAATGGAGCTATGTCTGGCTGCTCTTTTCTCTTTCTTTGGCCAGAGCAATGGTAGTTGGAACATAGAGGAAGGCCCCCACGCCAGTTGTTGGGCCAAGATATAATGGAGCCATGATTGACTGCTCTTCTCCCTCTAAGAGGACATTTATTCACTATTTGGACTCTCTTGTACAAGCAAAGTGATGCTCAAAATTCTACAACAAAGACTTTAACCATATACGAAGTGCAAAATGCCAGGTATCCAAGCTGGGTTCTGGAAAGGAAGAGGCAGTAGGGGTGATATTGCAAACATATGTTGGATAATGGAGTGCACCAAAGAATTTCAGAAGAAAATCAGGTGGCGATTTATGGATTACATGCCTAACTCCAGCGAATGTGGAAGGCCCACTATAATACACAAAGTCTGGATCACAGCTAGTTAAAAAAAATAAAAATGAAGCGTTGTTTGGCAGGTTGCTCCAAGCTTTACTTTCTTATGCTTGCAATGCGCTTGCACTTCTTACATGTAGCGACTAGTATTTCCAGAGTAAAAACTGGAGAGAGTGCCTTTCCCTTTAATGACAATCAGAAGAAGGGATTTCTGCGAGTGTTACTCGTCACACTACTAGGTAGCAAACAATCCTTGCCAAAAGTTCCTCTTCCACACAACCATTAAGTTTACTGGAGCCAGCTGTGGCTTTGACTCTGGCAACCCTAGACTGGTGACTAATGCCTTTTGTAGCACATTGTTTTGCACCTGTTGTTGCTCTGTCTCCACAACCTGATCCCATGGTGCTTCCTGGGTGCTGAAGTGTCACCGTGGGTGAGGCACCCACATTCCTTTCTCTCTTTCTCTCTCCTTTCATCTCGCTCCTCATAGTCTTCTTGCGCAAAGGTTCTCTGTGCACTCTTTTGCGCTGGGAGCCTAGCTGTCCCTCTGTGCCAGAGACGTGCCTGGCTCAGCAGAGCTGTTATTTTATGAGCATTGTTTCAAGACAGTTTGTGCAACCCCAGTTGCCAAATCTCATTATTCATGATTTTATCTCCTTGCCTGATATGCATAATAACTCTTAAGGTGTCACTGATGAAACTCCAGAAGCTCTTGGAGGTACCAGCAAGGACTTGTTTTCAGTTTCACAGTCTCTGAGACCCTTCCTCACCTTCACAGCCTCTGTTTCAATTTGGATGTTGTCTTTCCAACCTAACAGTCTTTCCCCCACCTTTGTCTAACCTGGTTTGCAGTGACTGGTCAACTGGATTAGTTTGCCAAAGCAGCCACATTATTAACATTCCAGCTTTAGCCCAGTATCTTCATAGCTTGCATCTATACTGAAGAATTAATGCAGTTTGACATGACTTCAGCTACCATGGCTCGATGCTATGGTATTCTGGGGTTTGTAGTTTTCTGAGATATTTAGCCTTCTCTGTCAGAGAGCTCTGGTGCAACAACAAACTACAAATCCCAGGATTCTATAGGATGGAACCATGACAGTTAAAGCAGTGTTAAACTGCTTTAATTCTACATGTAGATGCAGCTTGGGTTAGCATTTGTAAAGGCCAGACCTCTGAGATGGTTATCTCAGACTGCAGAAGAAGACAAGATGTGGAATTGAGGCATATACATGTAAATAAAGGGCTGAGACAGCAATCTTAATCCAGTTTTGTTGTTGTTGTGTGCCTTCAAGCCATTTTTGAATTATGGTGACCATAAGGCAACCCTGTCATGGGGTTTTCTTGGCAAGAGTCCTTCAGAGGAGGTTTGCCATTGCCTTCCCCTAAGGCCGAGAGAATGTGACTTGCCTAAGGTCACCCAGTGAATTTCATGGCTGAGCTGGAAATCAAACCACTACCCCATGCTGGCTCCAGCTTACCTGGATGTAAACTGAATTTCTTTTGAATCGACATATATGAGATTGAACTTTTTAATTCATTTTCTCATCTCTCTGAAATCTCTTGAAACAAAGCAGAATCTCCAAAGGCAGACTGAAACACTGTATGTAAGGCATTATGAGATGTAGCTTCCCTTGCTAAAATAATTATTTAGCTATTTCAATGAAGCAACTTTAATTTGATAAAGAAAACAGAAATCATTTCGGGTAAAATATAATATTGTCAAAACCTCAGCATGGATGTCATTGGATATTGAATAAAGTGTGAAATAACATTCTATTTATATTTCCATTTTCTGATTAGTAAGTAATCGAGTTGACTTTAAAAAGGACAGCTCTAAGATCATGGTCAAGCTTTTCTCCAAAGCATGTCACTCTCCGCAGTGACTCTACCAAGCACTTCTCATTCTACAAATACTTTTGGAGGAATAAGAACCAGGGAAAAGACCAGCCTTAAGCCTGTATTTTGTCAACCAGCTTGAAAGTTAAAATGAAAAAGAGCAAAAGAGAACAGAAAAGGGGAAAAAAGCACAGGGAGAAAGCCAGGATCAGGTTGCTCCCCCTCAACTCCATAGTCTTACTGGGGCAGAGCTATAATTTGCAATCATTTGCAATTTGCAACACAAGACTTCTTCTTGTGTTGAAATACAGAACCGCACCAGCCTGAGTCATTTATTCAGAGCTTCGAAGTTAAATTGTTACTTTTGTGGGTAATGGGGGTAAGGAGCACCACTACTCGAAGAAACCTTTGGCGAGGAAGGAGTAACATTTACTCATTACTTCAGACCTTCTCGGGAGGTCTTTTTAAAGGAATGTTAGGCCTTTTTGTGTTTTAAAGTGACTTTAAAAACAATTAAAAAGTAACATGTTAATAACAGTAATAACACATTGTTAACAGTATTATTAACATATTAATAACAGTAATAACACATTTTTAACAGTATTATTAACATATTATTAACAGTAATAACAGTTAATAACATGTTACAGAAAGTAACAGATTACCTTACAAAAATGGACGCTACCACTAAGGTGTTAACTTTTACAATGACATTTCCGAGATCTTCATGTATCAATATTTATTTCATTTATTGCATTTTTATTCCATCTTTCCTCCCAAGAGGTTTGTGAGGTACCAGCACTCATTGGCAGGAAAGACGAATGGCCTTGTAAAAGTACAAACCTCAGGATTCCATAGGATGGAGCTACAGCTCTTAAAGTGGTGTCAAACTGCATTAATTTAACAGTGCAGATGCACCCAAGGACAGTGAAATGAATAGGAGGGAAGCTATGCACTAATGTTCTTCCTGCAACTAATGTTTAAAAATGAACAAAGTTGAGCTTTGTTCCATTTTGCTGTCCAAGCGGACAATTTCTCACCTGTAGATGAATGTTCTACGGGACTCAAGGATATGGTTTCATAATCCGGCTGTTCGTAAAGGAGAAACTGGTAGCGGTGGTAACCACTTTGAGATGGTGGTGTGGGTCGGCGGTAATCTGGATACAGCAAATAAAACAATTATGTTCAGAGCATGCACTGCATTTATTCTTTTACATCAACTTCCCCTCTTGATGTTTCAGCATATTCATTTTGTAACATGAATCTGCCAAAGTTATTCCTTTTCTGATTCTTTAAAACCCTCTTATTTTTCAAATATATCTATGTCGGGAATTATATGAGCAGTCCAACTGCATGCTGTTGTTGTTGTTGTTGTTGTTGTTGTTGTTGTTGTGTGCCTTCAAGTCATTTCCGACTTATGGCAACCCTAAAATGAACCCATCATGGAGTTTCCTTGGCAAGATTTATTCAGAGGAGGTTTGCCATTGCCTTCCCCTGAGGCTGAGAGCATGTGACTTGCCCAAGGTCACCCAGTGGGTTTCATGGCCAAGCTAGGAATCGAACCCTGGTCTCCAGAGTCATAGTCCAACTCTTAAACCACTGCTATTCCAGATGGATCTGTGGCTGTGTCCTCTTGTTTCCTTGTGCCCTTTCACAAGTTTTCTCTGTGTTTTCACTCTATATTGCTCCACATCAGATTAGTATATTTCATCAGACTTTAAGTACAGATTTAATCCCTCTCTCCAGATTAGGGCCAAACCTTCCGTCTCTATTCAGAGAGAGCTTAAGATGTCATTAGGACCCTGTTGTTGCTCTTAAATGGGCTGTTACGAGGTGAGAAGCAGATGGAGACTGGTGATAAATCTCACATTTCCCTACAGAACACATGGTTTGTATATATAAACTCCAAACACCTTCTTCCACTCTTCCCGACATTCCCTGTTGTCTCCTCTGGTGGCTGGCGCTTTGCCATCAGCTCACAAGTATGCTCTTGTTTCTTCTCTTTTGGAAAAGCCTCCCTTTCACCTCGCCTGTTTTTCCCAGACTCAGGCTTAGATGTGTTCCTTCTCTCCCAAAACTCCACCTTTACTTACCTCCCTTCACCCATCTCTCAATGGATGGCATCCAAAGCCCAGAGCATTCCCTAAGGGATTCGTTGAGACTTATTCTGGTTTCTGTCTCTTTCTCATTGCCACATGCACACCGTGGTGTCCAACATTTAGCAGCCCTTCTCCAAATAAACCGTTTGCTGCTTCAGATTCTTCCTTGGGTATGTCGATAACATCTGCCACCTTCTGACTTTTTTAAACCATAGGCTCTCTTTTTTATTTTAATTACATTTTATTCAGTTGCATCACTTTCTTTCTCTCAAAAAGCAGGAGTGTGGGTACCACATTAAACCCTCTCTGCGAGGAATATGTGACTACCATGTTTGTTCTTGTTGTGTGCCTTCAAGTCATTTCTGACTTATGGCAACCCTAAGGTGAACCTATCACAGGGTTTTCTTGGCAAGATTTGTCCAGATTTGCCTCCCTCGGAGGTTGAGACAGCATGACTTGCCCAAGGTCGCTCAGTGGGTTACTGTGGCCGAGCGAGGATTTGAACCCTGGTCTCCCAGTGTCCTAGTCCAGCGCTCAAACCACTACACCACACTGTACTGGTTGATTAAAAATGAAATGAGTCTTGCCCTCAAAATCCTCTTGATCAAAATTTAATGTTAAATGTTCACAAAATACTTGGCAGATGTATGATACAGATTCTCTGGTTGAACTCACTGAAATATTCCCTGGCTCAGTGATTTGGTTTCCCTGATTTCTAGATCTGACAAGTGATACAGCGCTTCGTCACTGAGACACAATAGTGTTTAAATTTTGACAAGCAACAATATTTGGGTTTTATCAATATTTTGTAAGTTTGTAAAACTTACAAGTAAGTTTTGTAAGTAAGTTAAATCAAATTCCTATTTGATTTTTATTTCAATTCAGGCTTTGACAGCTAACAGTTTATGGAGTTGGTATATTACGGTAACTTGACCAAAATGTAGCCATCAGTTTATGTAGCCAACAAATCTAAAGAGCCCACATTTCAAATTCTGAATACAGCATCAGAATACTGGAGCCAACTTTTGTGTTCAAAATCATATGAATGGGCAGCTCTTGAACCCCAGACCAAATGTGTCTAAGGAAATAGCAGGCACACTGTGTGAAAATTAGGTATGGAAAAAGGTTTTAAAAAGTGTTTGTTACAACAGTTTCATTTTTGTCCCACCCTTGCTCAAAGGAGCTCAAGGCTTAATTTTTCTCCTCCATTTCTGTAGTCTGAAATGTTTGTGTAAATTTATACAGCAGGGCTGGGAAAGATGTTACTTTCCATATTTTGTCTATGATGGCTAAAGCTGATGAGGGTTGCAATCCAAAAGTAGCTGGAAGATCACTTATTTTCTCCAACTCTACTCTAAAGGATCCATCCTGACTCTGTATTCCTGCATGTCAGAGGGTTGGACTGGATGACCCTTGTGGTCTCTTCTAACTCTATGATTCTATGATCCATCTCTTTTAGCAACATGGTAAGCCTGGTCAAGAGAGCCAGCGTGGTTTGAGAGTTGGACTATGACTCTGGAGACCAGGGTTCAATGCCAGCTTGGCCATGAAACCCACTGGGTGACCTTGGGCAAGTCACACTCTCTCAGCCTCAGGAGAAGACAATGGCAAAACTCCTTTGAACAAATCTTGCCAACGAAACCCCATAAGCCTTAGGGTTGCCATAAGTCGGAAATGACTTGAAGGCACAAAACAAAAACAAGAAAAGAATGAAGAAAGAATGCTTTCTATTTCTAAACGACTGTGTAAGACAGGGGTCCCTGGGGGCCAGTTCGCTGGCCCCCAGATCATCCGGGGGGCCAGAGGCGCACGCGACTCCAGACGCCATTTTGTCTTCCGGAGTTGTGTGCATGGAAGACAAAATGGCGTCCGCCGGCGGGCGCGAGCGGGGGCGGCAGGTCAGTAGGAAGGCCTCAGTGGGCCTAGTCTGGCCCGCGGGCCATAGTTTGGGGACCCCTGGTGTAAGATGTACAACAGCTTCACTGGAGGATGACACATTTGATCATGACCTGCATTCCTGCCCAAAAAGATGCCAGGGATGAAGTGTTTCCTACTTTCTAGACTCAAATATCTCTGAAGACCCAGGTATTTTGCCTTCTACCTGCATGGTGCATGGGTTGTACTGGTTACTCGGCAGGTGGAAACTGCATTTGATTCCTGAAGAGCTCAGATTTAAATGATGGAAAGACTTAAATCAACATTAATTGTATTGCTAATGAGGTGACAGTCCACTCCCCCATACGTCTGGTGAAAAAGAGCCTAGTACCAAGAAGAGCTGCTATGTATGGCAGATGATTTCTAGCCATTTAAAACCCCAATTTTAGCTGGAAGGGCATTTCAGATTGGATTCAAGAAAAAGGGATGTGATGTGAAGGAAGTGGAAAGGCTAACATTCGTCCACAGCCGAATCAAATCAAGAGGGGGAAATTAATCTCCCATTGAACAACACCTTGGATTGTTATAAAACATTTATTGCAAATGACCTTAATTCACAGCTGATGCATTTTCTCGATTGTGTCCCTTTGGGGCAAATAAGTGTAGCTTTCTGCCCACTTGGGCCCCGTCTTGAGAATCTCCATACTGGCTCAGCTGGACAATGGCACGACAAGATAAAGTTGTTTGTTTGTGCCATGTGCAAATATTTTTATACAGGAACACAAGATTTTTGCACCTTGTTGCGTAGAAATGTCCTGTAAAGTCTAGGATTCCCCTGGCCTAGAATAAGTTGGAAAACTGAGCTGGTAAAAGTGTTCCTTCAGTTTGCTTTAGATATGGCAATATCTCTTGTCTCATGACGATCCTATACACATGAATCTGCACAGCACATTTCATCACTTTTTAAGGCTCTATCTGCCTTTAAATCCTTTTTTAGCAATATGTATATTGAGTCCCTATAGCTATGCTGTTATGGAAACTTCAGCTTGTTTGCTGATATTGTATTTTGGGCAATTTCATTTGCAACAAAAGCAAAGAAAGTACCATGCACATTATTCGAAAGAGGTACTATGTAACCTCCTGAAAATTTGACGTTGCTGCTGTTTTATGTAGTGCTTGCTTTCTTAGATGCTCAGAGCTACTGTCCTTGGACTAAAGCACTGGTATGGACCTGAATTTGGGTGGCCCCCTTATACATTTCACAGTGTGGCAGCACAACCATTTAGTTTTTGCACTTTTTAGGGAGATTAGGAGAGGGAGAGAAACATGGATATGCATGTTTTTCTTTTAAAGAGGACCATATGTTGCATACTGGACTAAAGATGGGTGCTGGATCTAAGAAAACTGTAGGATATGGAACTAAAGAAACTTACATTTCAAAGGAGGACAATGGACATGGCTGCCAATTAGTTTTTGAGCAAAGTACAAAGTTCTGGTTCTCACCTTTAAAGGCTTACATGGTTTGGGCACAAGTTATCTATAGGATTGCCTTCTCCTGGATAATCCATCTCATACATTCAGGTTTACTGGATGACATTTACTTCAGTCAGCCAAAGAAAATGTCCTCTGGGTAATAGTCAACCTAGTTATCTAGAGGACTTTTTCTTTGGCCACCTTCGGACTGTGGAATTACTTGCTGGAAGTGATCCATCAGCTTGAGATGCTGTCTGTATTTAAATCAGCAGTGAAGACTAGTCTGTTCTGGCAAGCTATCCAGAATATTTTAAATCTATGGTTTTTATAGTATTTATAGATTTTTATATATGTTAGTTTTATGTGCTCCTTTAACTGATTTACTTGTGTTGTGTTATTTATTGTTCCCCACCTTGATTCACAGGGAGAGGAGGGTAAGAAATATATATCCTCCTCCTCCTTCTCCTGTATTGGTTGCTTAGATTTTTAAACAAATGACAAGGTATTGGAGCATTTTTCTCCATAGCTTTCTCTTGAGTGCTTTAGAGTTTTATGGATCTTTATGTTCTGTGTAACAAACTCCTGCAGTTTATCCATCTACTATGTAGAGAGATCTTGTAGCACCTTTGAAACTAAATGAAAGAAAGAAATTGGCAGCGTGAGTTTTTGTAGACTTCAGTCTACTTCCTCAGATGCGCCCACTGTTAGGGAACTATCTATGTTTTATGTCATTCTTTGTAGCCAGAGAGAGCTCTAGAGAAAAGCATTTTTGGAATCGTTGGACGTCTTCTTAATAGACAAGAAAGTGAGCTGTGGAGTGACATTGACCAATGCTGCAGGAGTTCATCTTGCTTTACATAGAAGGGCTGTGGCCTTATTTGGCTCAGAAACAAGGCAACATACAAGAAAAGGAATCCAAAAGTCCTACACAAAAAGAAGCCTACAGAGCAGGCAGACTGCTTCCCTTCAGGGCCAAGACCTCTTGATACAAAAAAGTTCACAAAGAATGCAAAGGCGTCATCTGATGAAGTGGACTTGAGTCCATGAAAGCTGATGCTAGAAATTTTCTTTTCCTCAGTTAATCTCAAAGGTGATGTAAGACTCTCCTCTATCTTTTTATGCTAAAAAAGCTCTAGGGAAGTTTGACAGGGGGTATCTATCGTTTTCTTACCTGATAACACACGGCCTTTCAGTTTCCCATTCTTCAGGTCAGCACCCTAAAAAGAGAGAGAGAGTTATTTTATTTATTTATATTTATCCAAGACAATTACATATTGCTTAAAAAAGAGTTTACAATTAACAGCAGGCAATACCCAAATAAGAAGGATTAAACATCAGATTCAACATTAAAATATCTAACAAAGGAACCAATAACATAGTCCATCAGCAAAAATTATTCTGTGAAACTAGGGAGGGATTTTTTGGGCGTGTTTTTTGGTAGCATGTGCCTGAAATTCACAGTTATTAGTTCATGCCTTAATTCCACCTTAGTTGCCTTCAACCACAATAAAAAACAAACAATCGGAAAAACATCAGAAGATAGCAATGGCAAAACCTTCTGAAGAAGCTTGCCAAGAAAACCCCGATAGGTTTGCTTTAGGGTCCCCCTAAACTGGAAATGATTTGAAGGCACACAACAACAACAAAGGAAAATAGAGAAATAGAGAAGTTATGGGATGAAACAGGGGATCAATGCAGTCTATTTTGATAAGGTAAATATTCATTTTCTAGGAAGTCAGTTTAGCGTTCTTGAGAAGTTTACAATGTAATTGGTGTGTTTAATGTTGGTGGATTAATATGTTTGTTTTTTGTATGTATGGTCTATTTTTGTATGTAATGTCTATTTGTTTTAATAAATATTTAATAACCCCCCCCAAAAATCCCAGAAAAACATCAGAGGATGGCAATGGCAAAACCCTCTGAAGATGCTTGCCAAGAAAACCCCGATAGGTTTGCTTTAGGTTCCCCCTAAATTGGAAATGACTTGAAGGCACACAACAACAACAACAACAACAAATAACCTTTGACAAACAACCTTTCATTCAAGGAGAATAATAACTACCTTTCAGTTTGAGTTACAAAACCATAGTAACAGGGACAAACAGTTAATTACTTTTGCGCTCTTGTTTGCTTATAGCAAGAGAAGTTTCTTAAAGTTTACCTAGCTTCTTGTAACTTTATTTTTTTCTCCAAAAAAATAAAAATAAAAAATCCACCTGGTTCATTGTTTTTGTGTCTAATCTAAACAAAAAAGATGGGAAGGGCAAATGTGCTGGTGGGAGCTGCATTTTGCTTGCTAATTTATATTTAAAGTGTAATTGTCTTGTACATGGCAGCCCAGCACACTGTCGAGTTCCTTTGAGTCGCAGGATGTGCTGTCACCGGAGCATAGAGGGACTGACAGATGGATCAGCTGGACCTGTTATCAGGGCAACAGGTTGCTAGAGGGCTACAAAAGCTTGCTTTAAAAGCCCTGTCACCATTGTGTGCACAAGAATTCAGGCAGTGGCTAATTAATATCTTTGGAATGGCAGAAAGGTCACTGCAGTTTCCGAAGCACATAGGCTGGCACACACAGACAGCAGGTACAATATCCAAAAGATGCCTGCAAGCTGAAGAAGGGGAACTGGCATTCTGTATTGTTGCAGGGTGTTCATCAAGAAAGTTCCAGCCTTGTCAATGCCAGGGCTGGGGCACTTGATCTGTGGCGCTAAAAAGCGCATTTGACCTTCTCTCATAGGAGTTTATCACACAGGGACAACTGGAAGCATAAACGGTGATGAACCCGTCAAAATCACACATTCGCGATTAACATTTTCGCACGACGTCGTGTTCAAAGCACAATTATCCTGGGGAATATCCCGTGATAATCCCGCAATTGCGCTAATGGTTTTTGCATGGCGTCACAATGAAAAGCAATTAAAGTGCCATTATCCTGTGAATAACTAGACAATAAACAGCAACTAATCATTCATGGGATTTTCCCGTGAATGATTTTTTGCTGTTTATTGCCTGGTTACTCCCCGGTTATTCCTGTGATGTGTGAAAATGTTAATCCATGTTTTAATCACATTTCAATCTCAATTGCACGATTTTGATAGGTTAATCACCATTTAAACTACTAATTTTCCCTCATTTGATAAACTCCATACTTCTTGTGTCACATGTGAATGCTGTTAATGCAGAGGAGAATTCAAGGGAAATGTTAAATGTACCCTGATGTAGCCAAAGTATCCATTATTATTATTATTATTATTATTATTTGAACAATTAATACCACAAAAAGTTTACAAACATACATTAGATATTCAACATTACATTTAAAAATTACACAGAACATTAACACATACATTACCATTTCAAACTACCATTTTTAAAATTGGTTTTTTATACATCCTTTGTATTCCTTCCAAAATACTCCTTCTCATTCAGTTGCCTTTTTGTATAGCTCTACTGGTACTGACTCTTTTTAAAAAATCTATTTTATATCTATTCCCTTCTCAAAAGTAGCCTTTATGTCTGTAACAGGTACTGAATTCACCCTCCTACATTTGTAAAATCAAAACCCAAAACCTTTTGCCATCTGATTTGGGGATCACGTAGACCCCAACTTTTAGTTAATATATCAATTATATATTTCACAAATTAAGGAGTGCTGGTAATATGAGAGTCAGAGTAGTGTCATGGTTTATAGCTTGTAGTGGGGAATTCTGAGAGTTATAGTCTAAAATGGAAACTTTCCAAGGTGTAATAGTGTGCCTGGGCATTTGGGCCAAATAGTTTCTGAATTGAAGGAGTTTATCAAATGCTCCCATTCTTGCCGTGATCCCATTAGCATTAATACATATTGATTTGGGATCACTCCCTACTGCATGTTCCTCCGCTAATGCAACCAGGCTTTTGCTGGTCCTATGTACTCTCTTCTGCATTCAACCCCCCTCTGCTTTGCCCTATGCCCTACGCAGCATGCCTTGCATTTGTATGTGTTTTGTTTTTCTTTAAATGCAATTGCAGAGTTGAGCAAATGTGGTTTAAAAGGAAAAAGAAATGAAAAAAAAGTAAAGTAATAATTAAAAGGCTGTTTTGGAATAATGAAGGGGGTGGAGGAAAGGAGGAAACATGGATACCATATGACTGCACAATCTTGGAACTGTCATGGGAGTAACTTACTGCACCTGAAGACTAGCACTAAACTAGCATTATTGGGATCTTATTGATATATTTTTTTCATCAATGGCAAGGTTCAGGCTAACCATACTTCTAGGAAAAGGCAACAAGAAGAGGGAGATGGCATTGTGTGATAAGTATGGCCAAAGGCACTATTATCCAACTTGTATTGCGGTTTAAAAGCCGCATGTGATAAAGTCCAGAGTCTGTGTTTACTTTGAGTTCAGTGTGATTGCAGAAGCATGATCAAATTGATATTCAATGGCTAAGTCCCAAGTTATTTTAGCAATCATTGATCAAAATGTATACAATATTACAACTTCCTTGCAGGTCTAAATCATCCCAAACATTTACATATTTGAAATACACTCATAGGAAGGCTGTTTTTTCCGCAACTCTGCACAGGGACGATACCTCAAAGTTTTATGTTGGCCTTGGCTTCCCCAAATTCTGTTCAAACAACAACAATTTTTGTTTCCTAATTCTAATCTTAGCTGCCGTGCCTGCTATTATTCTGAAAAATTATTTATATAATTGTCAATGAAGTGACGGAAACAAGTTATGTTGGCCTTCCCCCAGACCCACCTTTAGATTTCCAGGTTATCTGGCATGCCTTCTGCCAGAGTTTCAGTCTTATCTGAAAATTTTACCATAGTATTCATAACTGGGCTCATGCTAAAGATCGGTGGACTATTGGTTGTTTTTGTTTTCAGTTTGCCAGAGAGCCTTTGTTTCAACATTCAGGCTGCAATTCTGCACACACTTACCAGGGAAAATGTCACATTTAAAAATAACAAGACCTTTTAACTTCTGAAGACTTGACCAGGATTGCAGTATAAATCTCTTGGACTCTAGCAAGGGAACTAACTATAAGGGAACCACCGGCAACTTCTTCACTGAGCAGATGTGTCCCCAACTCTTTTGGAAAGATAGGGTCCTGGTGATGGTACAGAGTGTTTTCTCATTCCACTGCAATTACCAACTGCAAACTGGCCGCCCACCGTGGAGCTTTTTAGCCCCTTGTTGCTGACTCCATCTGACCCTGCCAGAGCATGGGTCAGCAGTATATTTCTGTGAGTGCAAGGAGAGATGATTTAATCTTTTCATTCACTTCTTCCTATTTATCAGGGGGAATAAATCACTTTCCCTTCCTTGCCATGGGGAGAGGGTGGTGGAAAATGAAGCTGGGATTCCCACCTCTGCCTGGAATTCGTTTTATTGGAAAACAATTTCTTGTCATTTGGAGGCAGTCTCATTTTCATGAATGGGCTGATGAACATCTAAATACACTTGTAAAATAACATACTAGTAACCAGTATCCTAATAAACCAGTATCTCTGTTTATTTTTCAAAGGTAAATGGATAATGTACACTAGCTGTTCCCTGAAAGTATTAAAGCCTCCTGCTCCAGTTCGTGCTTATGGATGTTGATTTAATGTGCCACTTTCAACATGTGTTCCCCAAACAGATATAAAAACATCACAGCTAATTGGCCTCAAAGATGTTAACTGTCCTGACGTCCTTAGGAGAGGTGAGAGGTAAAGTGTCCAGAAAGAAGAGATGTATTGAAATGATGGTGCTGCAAAATCAGGATGAATCATATGTAGCTTGACATAATGTTTTTGGGTTTGTCTACACTGGTAACATAATGTTTCTGGGTTTTCCCTACACCTGACTTTCCTCCAAACTAAACAAAGTTGGGGAAAACCCTAAAATCTGATACAGCTCAATCTAGTTGTCCACAAGCCAAGAGCTGCATCGTTTCCCATCCCAGCACTGAGCAGTACAGAGAAAGGGGATGGGTTGTTATCAGAGCCATTGTCGCCACTTCCTCGTGGACAGGTTGTTGTTGTTGTTGCATGACTTCAAGACAATTCCAACTTATGGCAACCCTCAGGCAAACCTACCATGGAGTTTTCTTGGCAAGACTTGCCCAAAGTCACCCAGTGGGTTCCATGGCTGAATTGAACCATGCTCTTTTCCAGACCGGAGCTCCATGTAAAGCCTGACTAGTGTGCCACCACTTCCATAGAGGACAGAAATGGGCATCCAGACTCCTTGTTGATCTCCTTGTTGTTTGGGTACCTGTTTCTGTCCTCAGCAGAAGTGCTGGTGCTCCAAGCAGAATTTACACAGAACTCCTGCCCATAAGGAAGTGGTAGTGGCAGTTCCAAAACAGAGGATGGGCTAGCAGGGCTGAAACGTTGTCAGCCCAGCTGGCCCATGTGCACAACAATGTGTTGTCATACCAGATTCGGCCCTCTGTGTGTGGTCACCATTGTGGTTAGTCTGGGGCATACAACTCCAGACTGGCTCTGGATTAAATGGCCAGTGTAGATGTGCCCTATAACAGTTATTCAATTTTAGACAGCCAGGGGTTTGTTATTGCTGTGGTTTTGCAGGGCTTTCCCTCCCAGCCTTCTCAAACCTGTTTGCCTACCCCTGCGTGTATTCCCTACAGGTGTAGGACTATAACTTCCATCACCAACACCTAGCATGGTCAAGAGTCTTGAGTCTTACTAACTGATTTTAACAAGTAGTTCTGTTTGGGCTTTCTGATGCTTTTATTGATTAATTGGTTTCTATTCTAAATCCCATGGTGGATTTCTTTCTTGGGATATTAAGATCTTAACAAACAGCAACAACGACAAAATTTTAGAAACACATAACATCATTAATACTTCAGGTATTCTACTGCACTAAAGTTCGAATTGCCCAAGCCATTATATTCCACATCACCATGTACGGATGTGAGCTGGACAGTGAAGAAAGCCACAGAAAGAAAATTGACTCATTTGAGATGTGCTGGAGGAGAGCACTGAAGATACCATGGATGGCTAGGAAGACAAACAAATGAGTCCTAGAACAGATCAAGCCCAGACCCTCTCTGGAAGCCAAGATGACTAAACTGAGGCTGTCGTACTTTGGCCGCATAATGAGATGGCATGAATCATTGGAAAATAGAATGATGTTAGGAAAGGCGGAGGGCAGTAGAAAGAGAGGAAGACCATATGCCAGATGGTTAGACTCAATCAAAGAGGCCTAAGCAGAGTGATGGAGGACAGAGGGTCTTGGAGATGTCTTATCCACAGGCTTGCCATGAGTTGGGACCAATTCAAGGGTAGTTAGCAACAACAACAATTCCCAATGTCAATGATTTCCAGAGATCTTATAGTTCAGAATGCTATGACCACAAGGAGGTATGTTCTAAATGTTTTGTTAACAGTCAAGGCTAGTTAATGTATCTCTGAGAATTCTTTTTGACTGAATTCAACTGTTATCATACCTGGTGGCGCAGTGGTTAAATGCCTGTACTGCAACCACTCACTCGCAAACTGCAAGGTTGTGAGTTCAATACCAACCAAGGGCTCAAGCTTGACTCAGGCTTGCATCCTTCCGAGGTCGCTAAAATGAGTATCCAGCTTGTTGGAGGCAATTAGCTTATGTTGTAAACTTCTTAGGGAGTGCCTAAGTGCACTGATAAGTTGTATAGAAATGTATTTGCTATTGCTAAGGATTTGTGATGCTTTATGTCATCCAGAGAACTTTGCATGCATTGTTTTGGTTGTTCTTATCACAACCCAGATTCATATTACTAACCATAAGAGAATGAGGGTGGGTAGGTTGAAGCTGTGCTCTTCATGATTCCTACATTGCATCTGTAATCCAAGGTATAATTACAATGGAATGTGTTGCATTGAAATCAGTGGGACTTCTGAGGAACTATGGTTTGGAATTTTCTATACAATGATGTGTTCCACAGATCTATATAATGCTGGGAACAGATCGTTTTATTTGCTTCTGTTGCACAACCCAAAATCTTCTAAATTGGAAGTCCTAAACCATTTAGCTTTCTTTTGGGAGTTATCTTACACCCAATACGTTTCATTGTCTTGTGGTTTAGAATTAGAAAATACATTTCAAAATATGGGATGTTATCTTAAAATAAAGGACGTCTGGCAAGTGTAGTGCAGAAGGAGTGCAAAAATAACAAAATGCAGTTTGTAAACTGTTTGCATTTTACACCCACATCGAAGTGTGTTTACTCTCTGTTTACTCACCAAAACTAGCAACAAAAAGTATTCCTGAAAAGCTGCCAAAAAGTGGTAACAATGGGCTGTTCTGGATGCACAGCTCTTTTGGAAATCTGGACTTGGGAACTTGGATGATGAATACTTTGAAAACAACATGAAGTTTTATGTTTTACTTGGCCCATAGGCATCTCTAAATATTCAGACATTTCTAAACATGAGTCCTAAGCATGGTTGATTGAAGGGTGTTTTTTGTTTATATATCCTACCCATAAATATCCAGTATCCCCAAGCAACCAGGGAGCATTTTCCAAAATCTCTTGCAACCTTGTTAAAGTTTCTGTGGCACACAGGTAGTTTGTATTGGAAGTTGCTCTGCTGGATTCTTTTTAATTGTGCCGCCCCATGGAGCTATCCAATTTAGTTGTATAAATGGGATTATTCTGGCCCTGAGATCTGTTTTAGAAGAGTCTGCAGGGTCTAATATGATATATCGCCCCTCTCATGCATAGCTTTATGTTCATGGCACTATTACAAATCTATTAAGCATGCCTGTTCAATGAGAACCAGCATGATGAAGTGGTTTGAGCATTTGACTATGACTCTGGAGACCAGGATTCAAATCCCTGCTTAGCCACGGAAACCCACTGGGTGACCTTGGGCAAGTCACACCCTCTCAGCCTCAGAGGAAGGTAGAGGTAAACTCCTTTGAACAAATCTTGCCAAGAAAACCCTGTGATAGGAGCACTATGAGTTGGAAACAACTTGAAGGCACACAGCAACAATAACAACAACAATACCTGTTCAGTATCCAGCTATGCTTGAAACTGGAGTGATTTTGTAGTTCTCCACATTCTGAACAGCCAAGAGATGCAGCTTATCTGAGGCAGTTGTTGAATATAAGCAAAGAACTTATTTGAAGGTGGCTACCTGTGAGGATGCTGCTGATGAATGCGAATCTTATCAGATTTGTGTTTTAAAAAAATACTCTTGAACAAGATGACCTACTATTCAAATGGATTGTTGGCCAGTTGATACTGTAGTTCTCTGAATAAAATTGCTTCCAAAGTCAGCTTCAAATACTGTTAGACAACTGAGAGGAGGGAGAAGGTGTGGATATAAGGAACTAATGTGTTCTAAAGGAAAAAATGGAGAGAAAGAAGGAAAGAATGGAGGAGTGAAGCAGAGGAAATAGCTGATTGAATTGCCAAAAGTAAAGTATTAGCAAGAGCCAGTGTAGTGCATTGGTTTAAGTATTGGACTAGGCTTGCATCCACACTGCAGAAATAAACCACCTTGACACCACTAACTGTCATGGCTCACTAGTATGGAGTGCTGGGAACTGAAGTTTTGTGAGACATTTATTTAGCCTTCCCTTTGAGAGAGCTCTGATGCCACAACAAATGTCAGATCTCAGAATTCAATAGCATTGAGCAATGGCAGTTAAAGCAGTGTCAAACTGGATTATTTCTGCAGTGCAGATACAGCCTAGGATTCTGGAGACCAAGGCTGGAGACACTAAGCCATGGAAACCTACATGGTGACCTTGGGCAAGTCACACTCTCTCAGCCTCTGTGGAAGGCAAGGACAAATCCTCTCTCAACAAATTCAGCCAAGATAACCCCATGATAGGCTTGCTTTAGAGTCACCATAAATCAGAATTAACTTGAAGGCACACAAGCACAATACAAAAGGTATTGGCACAATGAAGACAACAGGAAGGTGACTAAAAAGAAAGAAAATAAAATAGGTAACAGACAGGCAAGAAACAAAGAGACAGAAAAAAATAGCAAAAAAAAAAAATATGACAAACTATTTACTTGGACCCAAACATCGATATATATTGTGAAGTCGAAGGCTTTTATGGCCAGCATGTATAGTTTTTTGTGGGTTTTTCGGGCTTTGTGGCCATGTTCTAGAAGAGTTTATTTCTGACATTTCTGAAGATGCCAGCCACAGATGCTGGTGAAATGTCAGAAAGAAACTCTTCTAGAACATGGCCACAAAGCCTGAAAAATCCACAAAAAAACCACTATTGATATATATTCTTTTGCATGTTTCAGTGTGTTCCCAAATATTTCTGCATTCTGCTTTCTTGACCCACCCTATATTTCTCTCCCAGATACCAGTAAGGAACTGAAAACATCAACTAGTAATCCAACTGAATTACCTTGGATCTCATTTTGGGGAAAAGGCAGGATGTAGGTGCAATAAAGAAATAAACAAACCTTGCTGTTACTATCGTATTTTTTTTGCTGTTAGCCTTGAACAATACTCTTTTTTCTTTTGCGATCAATGAAATCTTTCTTTAAAAAGCTGTGTCCTGTCCCAGCCTGCTGCTATAATTCATATATGCAGATTACCCATAGGGAATTGTCAACCTTTCCGAAGCCTTCCAAATCCGGTTTGTTCTCTAGTGCTTTCTGAAATGGCCGAATGCACAAGAGAGTTGGTGGTATAGAGCTTCACTGGGCTATATAACACATCAGTGCCACCCAGGATGAGCAGATTTTACTTTAATAGTGCTGTCAACATGTTGTCTGCTTGGAGGCTACTCAACTGTAAATGCCCATAGAGATTCTTATAGCACCACACGACCACTGCCCTCCCCTAACGTGAGTCAAGCTAATGGACAATGATGTGTTGCCATGCTTATTAATGCTCACTGATGACAGCATTAATGTTTCTTAATGACACCATTTGCTTCTAATGTGTCTGTTTTTTAAATCTTGAGAATGCAGTGTGTGGCCAGCTCTAAGGGGAGATGGAGAAAGTTTGCAATGCCTTTCTGAAATACTGAAGATAGTGTTAGAGTCCAATGATTCCCAAACTTTGCTCTTCCAGGCGTTTTGGACATGAACTCCCAGAAGCCCCAGCCAGGTTGTCCAGCAGTCAGGACTTCTGGAAGTCGAAGTACAAAACATCTGGATGACCTAAGTTTGGGAACCACTGAATGGCAAGCTGAACAAAAGCTTCCATTCATTGCTAGAAGGAAAGGTAATCTTTGATAGTTATTTCTTCCTTCTCTTGAATACAGATGTCAAAAAACTACAAACTTCAAGTGTATCTTTAAAAACTACTTTTTTAATTTAAAAAAAATGCACTTTAAGACTACAAACTTCAAGTGTATCTTTAAAAACTACTTTTTTAATTTAAAAAAAATGCACTTTAAGAAGCAGGCTAAACTGAAAAACCTAACAATCTAAGTTAGGCTGATTTGTTGTGCGAATCTATACTAGGTTACCAATCACTCCCATTGTATTCCATGGGACTTATTCCCAGTTAAGTGTACATAAAATTATAGCCAAAAAGCATGCAGCACTATTAATCATACACAGCTAGAATAAGTGGATCCCAAGGGGTCTTCTCCATGCGGCTGTAGCAGCTGGAACTTATGAGTGGATAAAGTAGAAATATCCTACTCAGTTTCCAAGAGTCCAACAATGAGGCTTGTGGGAATAGGAGAGGGACAATACCACCATCAACAGAACAGATTCATTAAAAGCAGGGATGGAAAACTTCCAGTCCATGAGTCTAATGTAGCCCACCAGTTTTCTTGTGGGTTTATTTCCAATAAGTAATTAGAAATAAAGTGTTTTCCTTTTCCCACCCATGCTACAGTTAGATTTTTAAAAAAGCTCCACTGGTGTCAATGGAAGCTTTCAAACAACCTAATTGCTGGGGGTGGGGGAGCAGGCATGGAGAGGAGAGGTGTGACCCTTTGCTTCCCCAAAAGGCTCCTATGAAAATCGTTCTTCACCCATGTCACAATAAGATTTTTGAAGAATCTCTACTGTTGTCAATGAAAACCTGTGGGTGAGCACTTGTGTGTGTGAAAGAGAAAGAGTAGGGTGTTGGGGGATACAGAGAAAGTGCAAGTGTGGGTTATATATGTGGATAAATGATGTCTGTACAATAACATTGTGAAAGCCAACCTGCCGGTCTGAGCATTGGACTATGACTTTGGAGTCCAGGGTTTGATTCCCACTTGGCCATGAAACCCAGTAGGTTATCTTCGGCAAGTTGCATGCTCTCAGTCTCAAGGGAAGGCAATGGCAAACTTCCTTTGAATAAATCTTGCCAAGAAAACCCTATGATAGGTTCACTTGAGTGTTGCCATAAGTCAAAAATGACTTGAAGGCACATGACACACACACACACACACACACACACACACAAACATTAGAGGCATACATTGCAGGTGTATGATCTCTGATGTCTTTGTCCACAACCCATATGGCTCTTGGCCAAAAAAATCTTTCTCATCCCAATTTTTAAAACCTCTTTCCTATACAGTAGATGAGTAGACTATCAGGTATGACTTCATAGAATCATAGTGTTGGAAGAGACCTCAAAGGCTATTCAGTCCAACGCCATTCTGCCATGCAGGAAGACACAACCAAAGCACTCACTGTGACAGATTACCATCCAGCCTTTGTCTAAAAACCTTCAAAGGAGGAGACTTCTTCATACTCCAAAGCAGCATCTTCCACGGTTGAACAGCTCTTACCTTCAAAAGGTTCTCCGTAATGTTTTGGTGGAATCTTAAGCAATTAGGTAGTTTGAATCTATTCTGTCCTAGTTTCTGGAGCAGTGGAAACAAGCTTTCTCCACCCTCAACATGACACCCTTTCAGATATTTAAACATGGCTACCATATCACCTCTCAACTTTCCCAGGCTAAACTTGCCCAGCTGTCTAAGCTGTTCCTCATAGGGTATGGTCTCCAGACTTGTATATGATGGGTGCTAAATAATGAGGTGGTAGTAATAATAGGTGTGAAGCAGTGTGGTGTAGTGGTTTAAGTGTTGGACTAGGATTCTGGGAGGCTGGGGTTGAAATTCTTGAACAACCATGGAAGCCCATTGCATGGCCTTGGGCAGGTCATACCGTCTCAGCCTCAGAGGAAAGCAACTGCAACCCCTGTCTGAAAACATCTTGCTGAGAAAACCCCATGACTGGTTTGCTTCAGAGTTGCCACAAATCCGAAATGACTTGAAGGCACACAACAACAACAAATAGCAAGTGTAGGTTATAGCAAGATCCTAACATACTTGGTCACTAGTGGCAGAACTTTCTTAGCTTGTTCCATAGTTGAAAAGTGTTTGAGATACATGTGGTGGTGGTGGGGAATGAGTGAGTCACCTCTCTGTGCTTCCTTTATAATAAATTTTCTCCAGAACATGTCTCTTCCTGATCCCCTTGTGGGTAAGAAGGGAGGAGAGGGAACTAGGAAGGGGATGGGCAGAGATAAAGGCTTTCTAAGGCAAAGATTCAGGGTGAAGGAAAGTGGGTGTGGGAATTGACACAATAGCTGGCAGGAGCCCAGGAAAAACAGACGACTGATTGAACTGTGAGGTCTATGAATGAAAACAGATCTCATCTGGTCTTCCCTCCAGCTTCCTCTCCTCTAGCTAGCAGCTGGAACATCAAGAAAACAAGCAGCGTGCATTGCAAGACAGAATGGAGGAGGACCTCGTACTCTTGGCACTTCTGTTGGCTTAACCCTGTTGGTTGGGCATATTTCCATAATGCGGTTGCATTGCTGAGTGCTCCTGTTTTTACAGTACACCAATATGATTAAACAACAATTAGTGATCTGGCAGAGTTAATCCCAAAACAAGCTGCTTCTTTCCCCACTACTTGTTTAGAATACACAGCTAGTAGTAGAAGGCATCTTCTGTGTGTGTTCAGTAAGGAAAACAAAATATACTATAATTGCTGCACATGCTTTCCCTTGTAGGGACAGGTTGCACACATCTGAATGTAGTTCTTTGCATGGTTATTAGTGAACTCTCACAAATGGGGGTTATTTGTGCCAGTGCAGTGCATCATTTGGAAACTTCTAGAACTATTATATAAGCTTTTTGATGGTAGCCCTGCCCATTTCCCATGTGCTTAATGGTCATGCTTCCTGCCAAATGCCTCATCCCATAGATGCAGAAGCAGTAGCATCCAAGGATCTAAGCAGAAGCAGGACACAATGAGGGGAGGATGGCTGGTGTTGTATGAGTTCATAGATGACCACTCGAAGAACTACAGTGGCCCCTTGGTATTTGCTGGGGTTTGCTTCCAGGACCCTCCGTGGACACCAAAATCTGTGGATGCCCAAGTCCCATTCTGTACAGTGGCATATTAAATGGTGTCCCTTATATAAAACAGCAAAATCAAGGCTTGCTTTTGGAAATTTATATAGTTTTTGAATATTTTCAAGCTGTGGATAACTGAATCTGTGGATAAAGAATCCATGGATACAGAGGCTGACTATACAGTTACAGGTATGCACCCTGGCCTTCCTCTTCATGGTCTCAGTGACTTACACAAATGGGAGAGTAGCAAGCTACTAATCATAGGAAGAGAGAATGTCATGCTAGACAGGAAAACAATACGGCTCTCCCCAAAATGGTATTGATCCTGGATTTTGCGTCTATCTTATAGTGTGATATGAAGGTCAAAGGTTGTGACCACGTATCCGCTCTGCACACATCCTCCAACAACACACCCTTCAGAAAGTCAGATGATGCAGCCATAGCTCTTGTAAAATGGCTATGCACACCCCCGGGAGGATCCTTCTTGCCAGTTCATAGACCAGATGAGTGGTGGAAACCACTCACTTCAAGAAGTGCCGCAAAACCTATTAGGCTAAACCATTATCGATATAAGAAGTGCTCTATGGGACAAACCAAAGAATGGTCTGTTCCACCAGTTTCCCACAGTGGCCCCCCAGAAAATTTCAGAAAATATCCAGGGCATGAAGGCAATGGTCCTTCACCACAGTTGCCATTCAGAGGCATGCTGCTTCTGAACCTAGCATTTTCATTTAGTTTTTCTAGTCAAAAGCCACTGACAGTCCTATTCCAAGGCACTGTCTAACCCTCTTTTAAACCCTTTGCAAACTAGAAACACAAACAGCACCTGCCTAATCGATCCTCTGGTAAATCCAGATCCTCTGGTAAATCCAGACCTCCCAAATATTTAAGTGCTCTCCAAGCAAAAACATCCTAAAGGGTAAGTAAGATTTCTGGCTTTTACAGCCACTAGCTACTGAAAGGAAATTACAAAGGCCTGTACAAACATACATTTGGTCAACTTCCCAAACCATCTCTCTCTGTTCTTAATTTTTAAGGGGCTTGACTCCATGCCTAGTTTTGAGGCCCTTGATGCAACGCTCTTTGATTGAATACCTAAATTAGTCTCCCTATCGCTCTTTTAAAGCCCATACTATAGATGAATTTAAGAATGCTCAACTGTATGAATTTGGAAACATAATAGATGTGCAGTGATAATCCTTGTATCACCTTGCATCTAAGTTGACAATGCAGGGATGTTAGAGTCATACAAGGTGTGCAAATAATACTACCTTGCTGATATTTTGAACTGGCCAATTTTATTTTCGATGATGATGGTGATTATGATTTTTTATCCTGCCTTTCCCTCTGTGATATAAAGGTCTGGATGAGAGCCAGTGTGGCATAGTGGTTTGAGAATTGGACTACAACTCTGGAGACCAGGGTTTGATTCCCTGCTTGGCCATGAAACCAAGTGGGTGACCTTGGGCAAGTCAAATCCTCTCAGTCTCAGTGGATGGCAATGGTAAACCTCCTCTGAACAAATCTTGCCAAGAACACCCCAGTAGGGTCACCGTAAGTCGGAAATGACTTGAAGGCACATAACAACAATAGGTCTGGGTATATATATATATGAAATTAAATAACCAATTTCAGCAGTAATGTTTGTAAATGACTTGGCCCAGTTTCACTAACATTTTGGTAGTGTACAAATGCAGCACCCTCCCACCCACTCTCTCAGCTTTGCAAAGTGTTATTTTTTTTTAAATATATTTTTGTTTTTAATTTTACTGTGAACAGTTAATTCTCTCCCTGCTGCCAACTGATGAAGATTTCTAAGATTATACACCCTGTCCATTTAAGGATCTAATTAAATAAAACCTGTCTGGAAAAAAGCCTCAGTACTGGAATCCCACACAGATGGTTCACTCCTCTGCATGACTCAGATCTAGCTGGACTCTAAAAGAGGGCAGAGAAATCACAATGAAAAGTGGGAAGAGAGTAAAGAGAAGCCAGAGGAGGTTGAGACTGCCCTAGAGACTTCCATGAATGGCTGAGGTAATCTAGTGATCCTGATCATACTTCCCCATTCAAAGGCAGGTCACAGCAGTTATAATTTATAGCTCCCTGATGTTTACAATCTTTCATATTCAGCACTTTCCCCCCCACTAGCAACATGTTACGGTTTTATCAGATTTCACTCACTGCCAAACTAATAATACCAAATATGCTTGCTTTTAAAATAAATACTGTGATTTATACACACTTCCACATTTTTATTGGAGGTTATAATCTATACTTGATGGAGTGGTCGTGGTCATGGTCATACAAATTATAGAAGTTTTTCCAAATATTTAAACCCTTCAAAGAGGAATCCCCTTCTCAGGAACCAAGCGGGAAAAAGAAAACCCAGCAATCCATGAACCCCCAGTCCAAGCTACAGTCCTGTTACCACGAAGAAAAACTGAGACTATGGATCATGCTTGAGGATATTTCTGTAAACCTATCTTCCTTGATCTGTGTTCCTGTTCTTCAGATTTCATAAGATTTGCTAGACATAACTGCAAGCAGTGTTAAACCAGAACAAGTTATATCCTGAACAATGAATCCTGACACAATACTTCTTTAAGTTTGGGTTTGTATTTATACTGGATTTGTAAGTACTAAAATACTACTTTACAAAAGCATGCAAGAAGGGAGAATGCACACATAGATGCTATCTGCCCCTACACCCCTATATTTATGACTCTAGTCACTGAGCTATTGATTCATTGAATTTTCCAATGATTTCCCTTAACTTTCTAGATTCCCCAATTAGTGCTGGTTAGAAATATGCTTCAGTGAATTAGGTCATTAGAACTCATTAAATTCATTAGGGTGATTCTATCTATTTCTGTCACATCCAGACAATAGCAACTGCTGGCTCTGGAGAAGAAATACTTCAATGGGAAGAAATGCATCACATAGCTTTGTTGTTAAGGAGTCTAATCTGTGTGATTTCTTTGGGAAGAAGGAAGGAAGATGGAGGAGAAGAACTTCCCGGTGTAGATGAGCTGGATTTGTAGAGGAGAAGAACATCTAGCTTTGGAAAAGAAGAAAAATATAAGAATAGAAAAAAAGTAAAAAGAGTGATGAACTCCTTTGTAATTCTTTAGGTTGCTATTCACACAGTACTAGTTTCTTAAATAATTAGATGCGAGGTTTTCCTTAGCCCTCTCTCCCATTTCCTTCTCTCTCTTTCTTCCCTCTCTTTCTTTCTTCCCAGGAATTATAGGAGCTTAAGTCCAAGATATTTAGAGACAAATCCCAACTCTGATTCACACTTTGGGATTGTGTTGCATGTGCAGAACATTGCCCCCATTAACCAGATTTTTACAGGGCCATCCCAAATTATCATTGAATTTGTTTGACTAAAAAAAGAAAAAGAAAAAAAAAAGAATTTCAATAACTGGCTCTTTTTCATCACTGATGTTCATCTTATTATGGTATTTACTACATTAGTTAAGCATTTTTGTACAAATGATTGAAGCAATGTAAAATTATGACCTATGGATGAAGTAATGGGTCTCACTCCTGGTCTGCCTAATAGAGCCAAAGTCTCAAAGACTCTTTTTTTTTTTTTGAGAGATAAACTCGGAGGAGGACGAAGAAAATCCTTATATTTCAATAAAATTCTCTTTGAAATAAGCAGGAGAAGAAAAGACTGCTTTTTAAATTGTTGGAACAAGAAAGCTAATGACAAGAGAAAGACCATCTGGGCAAAACAATTGATATTCTCAATCCATTCCAGAATTCAAAAGAATTTAATAATAATTTGTGAAAATGCTAATTTCAGCCATTTTAAAATACTAAATCCTATTCAAGGACACACAATAGAGTTCAGAAAAAGAAATCAAACAACTTCCCCTTTATAAAAGCTTGGGCAAGGATCCAAAGAACTGTGCTTTTCATTCTATGCTCCCAGTTGGGCTGCATTTTGGTAAATTTATTGAAGAGTAATTCTCCATGCTACACAGAAAACAATTTTTGAAAGGAGCTTGTATTTGGATCTTCCTATGGGATCTTTCATGTGGATCTTCAAACAAAAGCTTAAATATCTTTGGTGTATACAAGTCTCTGGGTGTGTCCAAGGTAACTTGGAATTGATTTAATAATTTCCCTACTTACTGGGTTACAATTTAGTCTTCCCAGCAATATCTATGGTGTATTCTGAAGGAATGTGCATTGCAGGATCGCTATCCTGAAAATACTATAGGTTATTCTGGAAAGAAGTGGCGATGTGTACCACTGAGCAGAAAATACAGAAACCATAAGTGGTGGTGGGGGGGGGGAGTCCAAAACCAAATGTATACCCTTGCAAGACAAGCACAATGTTGTTCAAGGACTGTCATAATGGCAGAATGAAACAGGCAATAATACAAGATTCAGTTGAAGTCCAGAACACTTTTCGTTTTGTGCTGACAGTGCTAAATAATATTCATTCTGAAAGGGAGAGGAGAGCAATTCTAAATCCCAAGGACACTAAACAGTGCCCCATGGAAGTTAAGGATTTATTACTTTCTCTCAGGTTTAGGATTGTGTAAATCATTTTTAGGCGACAATTTTCTCCTATTGCTTCTATAACTGGAGATGTACAAAACTCAGTAATATAGCATGCACATTGCTGCTTCTAATCTGAGTAGACATTCCTGGAGTCAGTGGTCAGACAGCTTTATACAGGTTAGTCCTCCTTATCTGGAATTCTGAGTTCTGAAATATTCCAAATATCAAAACTGTTTTCACGGGTAGCTGAGATGCAGGCACTGTGTTGTCTATCTCAGGCTCATGCCATAATGAATCTTTTGTATGAAGACTAAGGCTGCATTTGCACTTGAGAAATAATCCAGTTTGACACTAGTTTAACTGCCATGGGTCAATGCTATGGAATTCTTGGAACTGCAATTTGTTGTGGCACCAACACTCTCTGACAAAGAAGGCTTAATGTCTCACAAAAGTACAGTTCACAGAATCCCATAATATTGACCCTTGGTGTCAAACTGGATTATTTCTGCAATGCAGATGCAACCTAAAAAATGAGAAAGTATGAGAGCCAGCGAGCATAATGGTTTAAGAGTTGAACTGCAACTCTGTGTTAGAATGATGGTTTTGGTTAATTTGTGGTTAAATCAGTTTAGCAGCAGCAACACAGCAGCAACAAGTGTGTACTCTACAGGTATTTGGTAAAAAAAGACTAGATCTGAGCTTCTGGAAAATAAACAGGATATGTAAGTAGGTAAAAAGAAACTTTACTTCATTGTTACATCTAGGTTCTACAAAAATAACTACTCAGTAGAGAAAACTATACTTTGCTACAGAGGTCCCTAGATAGCTAATCTCCATGTATAAAAGTAAGAAGGAAAACATCTCTAGTAGCAAAGCCTGGTTTCTGCGTCCATGCTTGGTTAAGAGCAGGCAGGAAAGTGTGCTACCAAACAAAGAACCATAAAACTTTATTACCTCAGGAAGAAACCCCCAGAAAGAAGAGGGGTATGGGAAGTGACCTCTTCACAACAACACTGACCAAATGACCATAGAGATATACATCAGTGTTTCTGTGTAGAAGACGCTGCCTCTTCTCAAAGGAAAGCACAGAACTACACACAAGCATTGATGCTGATACTCCCAACACTCTGGAGATCAGGGTTCAATTCCAACCTCAGCCATGAAACTCACTGGGTGACCTTGGACAAGTCACACTCTCTCAGCCTCTGGGGAGGGCAATGGCAAACCTCCTCTGCAGAAATCTTGCCAAGAAAACTCCACGATAGGGTCGCCATAAGTCAGAAAGGACTTGAAGGCACAGAACACCAACCAAGTTATTTCGGAGTGGCTTATTGTAGCCGATGGGACAACTGAAACTAGTTTTGCCTCTGAGATGCTGGAAATTTGAGATTAACTTGCTGCTTGCAGCTAATTGCCTAGACTCTTTGATCCATCACCAGTGAATTGGCTTTAATGAATGCAAATGACAGGAGATTAATCAGATGCTTGCTTACTGCTCCTTCTCACTGCTGGAGCTCACCACACTTCATTCAGTGCCATATTCCACTATGACCAGACTGTTAACCTATTAACATCAATGTATAGGCTTAAAGTTGGGAAGGAACAAAGCATGCTGTGTCTGAATTTTGCAGCTGCCCTCATGCTATGGAACGTTGGGTTTGCAGTCTTTGTCCTTGTTTGTTCACAGGGACATTGCCCAGCTCAGTGGAATTCATCAGCCTAGAATTTCCCAAAGAGTCTATATGCCAAAAAAGAGACCAGGGAGTTTATCGCACTCAATTTTCTTAACAATCCGGGCACTGGCTGGGGACATGTGTGAACATGCGTGACCAAGGGAAAATGGATTTTATCGCACTCAAAACAGTTGACAAGCCGTCCCCATGCCATCGCTCGACCACAATCCATGCCTGAGTGTCCAATTTTACTCAGCCGAAAAGCTTCCGTCCTTGCAAAATCAGCTGGCTCAGCATGGCTCAGGGATGGGTTGTGGTTGAGCGATGGCATGGGGATGACTTGCCAACTGTTTTGAGTGCAATAAAATCCATTTTCCCTTGTTCACTCGTGTCCCCAGGCAGTGCCCAGATTGTTAACAAAAGAGAGTGCGATAAACTCCCAGGTCTATCCATATTAGACAAATAACAATAGCTCACAGAGATGTTGCCTAGCTCAGTAGAATTTGCCCAGCTCAGCCTAGGATTTCACAAATAATCTATGCCAAAAGAGAAAGAAGGTCTATCAATATCAGATAAATAAGACTTATTGGTTTTCAAGTGGCATAATAATACAGTAGGCTCTTAGCATCCACTGGGGTTTGGTTCCAGGAACCCTCCACCCCCCTGTGAATACCAAAATCTGTGGTTGCTCAAGTCCCATTAAATACAATTTTATAGTAAAATGATGTCCCTTATCTAAAATGGCAAAATCAAGGTTTGCTTATTGGAATTTATATTTTAAAAAAATATTTTCAAGCCATGGATGTTTGGTTCTGTGTATCAAAAATCTGTGGATATGGAAGGCCAACTGTAAAATGTAGTGAGATCTTGTTGCACCTTTGAGACTAACTGAAAGAAAGAAGTTGACAGCATGAACTTTTGTAGACTAGCGAAAGCTCCTGCTGCCAACTTCTTTCTTTCAGTTACTCTCAAAGGTGCTACAAGATCTCTCCACATACTGATTCTACTGACTAACATGGCTATATTTTTGAATTCTGCAAAATGTAGCATTAGTCCTCAGGTGTGATAAGTACCTCTTATGGCAATTTTGGTATTGGGCAGTCACTTGATATCAGTGTCTCCTTCTTTCCCATCTCTCCCCTTCCTCATCACTATTCCAGAACATGCTGGGTTTTTTTTCTTTTTAAAACTTTTTTTTCTTTTCTTTTTAAAAACCATATTAGCACACCTTCAGAATTGCATTAAACATTTAAAAACCAAACCCCTTGAAAAGCCCGCTTGGTAGGGCATAAGGCAAGATTAGGGAGGATTGCGGAAGGCAGCACAAAGGCCCAGTCATGCTATTGAAGAAATGCGTGATATGGAATGCTTCCAAACATTTATATAGCTGGTTTCTTTTACTAACTTTCTTTTACTAAGTTGTTGCAAGAATGGGGCTTGTGTGATAAAGTCCTATGTAAAATTCCTAGAGTTCAACATTGGTTTGGAGCACTCACTTTTGCCCCAATGGAGTGGGGAGAATCAGCCCAGAACTGAGCATTGTGCATGAATCTATTTTATTATCTTATGTCCAACCCTTTCCCTCTTTCTTGGTGTTTCTTGGTGAATTTTTAAAAGTAATAACAAGAATAAAAATATTCATGTGCCATAGAGGAATGCTCTAAAGGCAAGCCTCAGGCTGAGAGCACTGGGGATATCCCTGTGGACCATTCAGCCTCTGTCCACCAATACCTGCTTGAGGCTCATCCAGCAATAAATATTTGCTTGTCACAGGTTTCTCCCATCCACCCCACTTTACAAATGCTGCAGATATGGTGAAGTAATTTCCATCCTTATTACCTGTGCAATATAAATGTCCAAATGAAGCAATAAGAATGGCACACTGCTTCAAATCCACAGACACTAAGGTCTAGTGGTAAATATCACCTCCCAAGGAACTTCCATTACTAGGAGCGTTTATTACCAGTTTAGATTTGTACACCAACTCCAAGTGAAGCAATAAAAATGGCACACTGCTTCAAAACCCACAGAAGCTCAAGCATAAGTGTTTGTTTAAATGATACAGTGAATTGGATCCGGGTTTTGTCATACTTAGAGCAGATCCTTTGAAATCGACATGATTCAAGTTAGTCATGACTAGCTTACCCACTAGTTTCAGTGATCTAATGTGAAGCATGACAAAGGGGGGTTGCAGACTGCCAGAAATAGTGTGAATTCAGTCCACTTTTAGGGTTAGGGTTAGAGTTAGGGAACCATGGGAACTGTATTTTTTTGTGGCATCAGAGTTGTCTGACAGAGAAGGCTCAATGTCTCAGAAAAATAACAGTTCCCATGATTCCCTAGCACTAACCCTAACCCTAAAAGTGGACTGAATTCACACTATTTCTGGCAGTCTGCAACCCCCCAAAGTCTAGAATGATCTAACCACTTTTCCTCCTTTATGCTTAGATATCCAGCCTTAACAATTTCACAGATCATGGGGTGCAACTTTGATTTTACTACCCAACAGTGGGCAGCCTTACAAATTTATAATTTCCTGAATAATCATACCAATTTTTTGGTAATGTATACTTGTAAATGGCAGGATGATATGTGGGCTATCAGTGCAATTGCTCTTGAGAGTCCTTTCTGATGGTATGGAGTGCTTTAAGTGATGAAGGAAGCTGGAAGGTGGTGATATAAGACTTGATATGAGGCTGACTGACTAGAGCAGATAACCATACATATTGTATGGTGGTGAGAGCTTCAGAGAAGGCTTTCTTTACTCCCTCCATCAAATCCTCATATAGCTAACAGTTTATATTAGTACAGGGATTATTAACATTTTCTCTGAAGACGCCAGCCACAGATGCAGGCAAAATGTCAGGAATAAATTCTTCCAGAACATGGCCACATAGCCAGAAAAACCCACAAAAGTGATTAACATTTTGTCAGTCAATGGGATACTGCAATTCACAGAGACCTGCTGTGACAATTTGGCAGAGCATTTCAGGACCAATTTACAAAATTTCATAATGAACTTAACACTATTGCCGAAACAAGTTCTTATAAAGTGCCCAGTGCACCATCTCAACCAGCTCTGTGAAATCTGCTTCAGCTTCTTTAGCAAGAGGTTGTAGGCAAGATGTCCGTGGTACAACCAACACATCTTCTTGACTCCTGCCCATCATGAACAAGTGGAAGGGTTTGATTGAATGAGTCCAGAGAGTGGAGAAAACATCACTGAGTGAAGGATAGTTCCGATGGTGCTCAAGAAGGTGGTAGTATGGCCACATCTTTTAAATACCCTGTCTTGACCTGGAAATTTATAATAACTATGGTCTAGTGGTAAATACCACCTCTCAAGGAACCGCCATAACTAGGGACATTTATTACCAGTTTAGATTTGTACACCAACTACATCCATTCCTGGTAGGTTAGTATGGCCACCATGCATTCCTGGTCAAGGTAATCTAACCAACCCAAGGGTTATTTCTGTGGTCTTTAACTCCTCCACTCCCATGACCATCCATTTCCTGGCCAGAAAAGGGCAAACTACCTTTCCTGCAAGCCTCCAAGAGTGGTAATTTACCTTTTAAACAAGCAGTAGATGTCTTAGAGCCAGCGTGGTAGAGTGGTTTGAGTGTTGGACTAGGACACTGCAAGACCAGGGTTTGATTCCCTGTTTGGCCATGAAACCCACTGGGTGACTCTGGGCAAGTGACAGTCTCTCAGCCACAGAGGATAGCAATGGCAAACCTCCTCTAAAGAAACCTGGCAAAAAAAAACCTGTGATAGGTTCACCCGAGGGTTACCATAAGTTGGAAATGACTTGAAGGCAAACAAGACATGGGTCACAAATATATGGGTCTCTTGCAATATTTTCAAAGCCAGAGCTAGGCTTTCCATCACTTGAAAGTTTTGAAGGGTTATCTTCAGTAATCCATGTTGACTGCAGAAGGTTAAGGGGGCAGAAAATGGCCACCAGACCCACTGCAGTTGTCCATCCCTGGCTTAGAGTATCGGCATTATTATATAAAACCCAATACAACTGAGGGGTAGGTCACCTCAAGAAATCTCTCGCTGTACAAATCTGCCAAACTACTACAATCTTCAAGAGAAATGCTGTTGTCTGTGTCACAGAGTATGGATTTCTGCTTGGCAGGGACATGGAGATGAGTATTCTCTGCTGTGGCATCCTTTCTTCCTATAAAATGACACCCCTCCTGCAATATTCCAAGTGTCTACTGAAAGGATATCTTTTAACCCTGCCATTCTTCCAGCCATGAGCTGTTTGAACTCTCATATAGCACACTATTGTGTTTGTTTATACTGTTGTAACCACTTCAGGCTTTGCAGAGTTGAGGAACACTCTAGAAATGCTGCTTATGATAATAATGACAAGGTTTCTTCCACCCCACAATGCTCAGCAGTGCTGAAGTTAATATCCAAAGTTTCACTGTTTTGATTTTAATTGCAGGTCATTTTTACATTTTCTTATTTAATTGGACCTTGGTATGTTAGGTTTGAAAATTAACTCAATGTTTAATGTAAGAAATTGGGAAATTAACTCATTGCTGCCAACACTAATAACTGAAACTATTTATAGCTTTATCGCATGATAAAAGAAAGCCAAGACACAGCAAGAGAGAAGCAGCTTTTTCACTGCCTCTTCTCATGCTGTCCATTCTCTTCCTGAGGGAGACAGTCATAAAAGCATGTCTTTTATCACACTGGAAAAATCCATCTGGCAAAAGGCACACTTTTACAATCATCTCCCTCTGGAAAGAGAACAGAAGTGCTACGACACCATGCAGAGTGGTATAATCTGCAAAAAGGGGGTAAAGAATGTGCTTTTCTCCTTTAACCTAGCAAGACTAACTTTTTGGTAGATTCAAACCCTGGTCTCCAGAGTTGTAGTCCAGCACTCAAACCACTATGCCATACTATAAATCAGCACTGCTGGCCTTAAATTACCTTTTAAGGCCAGCTGAGGTTTGTCCTGCTCTTTTGCATCTGTGCTTTAGTCTGTGATGCTCAGAGGTTGCTCAGCCTCTAACTCTTGCTCCTGAGGAATTCAGGAGCTACATGAAATGGTCTTAGCTCTACTGCCAATAAGTCCAATGCAGGACTGCCATGCCAGCCTCCTTTGGCTCCAACTGGAGCTTGCTATCTCAGCTTTCCTCTTCTCCATTTTTGTCTGAGGAGGCCTCCCCAAGGAAAGAAATGACACTAGGATTCATTTGCTTTTCTTCCATTCTTCATCAATTACTCCCCAGCCTCATGTCTTCAATTACTTCCAGGCTATTATTTTGCTCAGTTTCCAAAACCTTTTCCACCTCACTATTTGCAAAGACAACAATGACACAGCATGCAGATTATACTGCTTAGCAACAGTACTAAGCAATGTTTTCCTTCCATCCTAATTCTTTTTTCTCCTTAGGGTTCCCCCCTCCTTTTACTGAATCATCTTGAGGATGAGCCATCCTATGAATTCCATCATTCTAACTTGCTAAAGCCTGGGATTAACTCTAGCCTTAATCTGGAAATCTAGTGAGTTGAGCTATTTACTAGAAAAATTTAATGAGTTAATAACTTAATGAGTTAATTAACTGGGCTAAATGAATACTAAATCTGTTCTATTCTGTGCAATATTATTAAAATGAGTCACCAAAATGATATGTACAGCTCAATGAAACTGAAAAGATTAAGAAGCAGTAACTGGCAAAATAAAATTTCTACGGGATTCTATGGATAATAGAATCTGAGTAATGGATCCTTATGAATCCTCTGGATTTTTAAATAGGATGAAACCAAAATCATGATCACATAAGTGCACAGAGATTGAAGCATAAACATCACAGATCCCTCTCTTCACAAAGCACCTGGGCATGAAAACACAGACTGAGGCATCAATTCTTGTCATTTTTGTATACAGCCCAAATGAAATTATGTTCAAATAAAATACCACTAAGTGAACACGAGGAGAACAAAAAATAAATAAATAATAATCATAGATCCCATATGGCATCTTACCATCATGGTACAAAAATATGAACCAAAGTTTCAGTCACAGGAAATGTATATTAACTATGTTTTGTTTGGGACCAGAAGAATAGTAATAGTAAATGTAAAAATGTATCCTGATATGATTCATTATGCTTCAGTTCTACCTAGGTTTTATAGACTTGTCAGAATGCAAAAAATACATGTGTAGACATTTTGCCAAGCATTTAGGTGGCAGCTCAACATGCTGAAATATACGCAGACGTGAACAGGTTGGTTTCATTTTTCTTAAAGATGTCTAAACTTGACCTAAATTATACCCCCAAATCAGCTTGTCACTGACATTGTTTCGAGAAAAAGCTGTTATATAATGGTCTTCCATTCATGAACTTCATTTAATATTCTCTGTCCAGAAGAAATCATAGCCAATTGTTGGCCAGCAGTGATCCTAAAGCTTTAAGACATCCACTTCTCTCTTTTCAGGGTCAGCACATCAGACAATCTGCCTTGATTGCTTTTACAGTTATGGCCACTTCACCCCCTTAGTATAGCTTGCCCTTTCCTCTGGGTTGTCTTAAACAGAGGAAAACATCATAAAAATATATTAAAAAAATAAATATTGCAAGCAGCTGTAGTTTAAATTAATGTTTTTTTTCTGGTTCACCTTGTTGCCCACCCCAAAGATGGACATGTGGCGGTTATTAACTAAATCAAATAAACCTAAATCAAGTTTCAGTTTCACTGTTTGCCACACTTTACAGACCAAATTCGGTACTAAATAACTTGAAGATGCTGTGGTTGCACGATATAAAGGTCATTTTAAAGCAAGGTACGCCTATTTTCTTTCTCAATGGGAAAACTGCCATAAAATGGTACAAAGATACAACCCAATAGCTTTTCCTTCTATTAGCTAACCTGTGAGGTCAAGTGTCTATCAGAATAAAAGCAAAAGAGGACCACCTAATAATAAGACGGTGGTTTCTGCATAGTGCTGGCACTCTTTGGGTATGCATAAGAACAGGTTGCTTACCTATAACTGTGATTCTTGTAGTAGACATCTGTGAACTTACTCAAGGGTTGCTCTCCAACTCTGCAGAGCCAGGCAGACCTTCTAGAACTTGAAAAAGCCTTTTGGGTAGGATCCCTCCACAGTGTAAGTGTCTAGGCATGTTATTTTTCATTGTGTCTCCTTGGCTGACAAGCTGACTTGTTGGAAATGGGTATAAAAGACTGAGATTTCTGCTCTCACAATGCTAACATCTGCTCTTGCCTTCTTATCTAGATGATAGCAGCACTCAAAGGAAGAGGACTGTACTCAAGTTGCCACTTTGTGAACATCTGGCAATAGAATCCCTTGTAGAAAGGCTGTGGAGGTCGGTACAGCTTTAGTAGAATAAATCTGAACAGAAGTAGGTAGTGTCTTCCTTACTAGTTCATAAGGAAAGAGAATCGACAAAGCCACCCATTTGGACAATCACTGGAAGGAGACTCAGGGGGGTTGCAGACTGCCAGAAATAGTGTGAATTCAGTCCACTTTTAGGGTTAGGGTTAGAGTTAGGGAACCATGGGAACTGTATTTTATTGTGGCATCAGAGTTGTCTGACAGAGAAGGCTCAATGTCTCAGAAAAATAACAGTTCCCATGATTCCCTAGCACTAACCCTAACCCTAAAAGTGGACTGAATTCACACTATTTCTGGCAGTCTGCAACCCCTTTCAGTGTCCCTTGAGAGGATCACAGTCACAAACAAATAGAAAAAAAAGTCAAATTCTCTAGACAGCTAAAGAGTGGAAGGTGATTCCCTTTGGGGTCTGAGGAGAAGGGTAGAAGAACACAGGAAATATTAAAATTGTGAGAAGGAGACATGTGAAATCTTTGCCTGGTGACAGGACAGCAGAGAGGAGGTCTCCCTGGGAAGGAAGCTCCAGAGTCTAAGGACCATTGTGAAGGCCCTCTCTCAAGCTGCATCTATGCAAGAACCTTCATGATGATGGTAGAAAAGCATATATTTGGAGGAAGGGTAGAAAAGCATATATTTGGAAGCCTTTCCAACTGTACAAGAGAGCATGCTGGTAGTGAGCAGCTCAATGGCTGCCCTTTGTGAAGAACCTGAGGAAGTGTGTGCTGCCTGGAGAAGCAAAAAGATTGGTGTATAGTTTCCCCATCATGTTGGGATGGATAATGCCACCGGAAACACTTGTTGTACACATGAGAGGCAGTACATTAATAGCTTGGAGTATCCATTAAGTAATTGCTCTCACCCTGAGGATGGATTCTTTCAGATTAATGCCCCACACAATGCACCAATTATAAAGGTGAAGAGACACGTCTACAGTGCCTCTGACTTTGTTCCTCCCTGTTTGTTCTCACAGAACCTGATTGTTGTATTGTCCATTGAGATCTGCACTTCATGATCCTACGGCATCATTTCAAATGCTTTGATGACAGTGATATTCCTAGAGCATTTATGTGTAATCTCTGTTTTCTCGAAGACCAGAGAACATTGACTAAGAAGCCATTACATTGAGTCTCTCAGCCTAGAAGTGATGTGTCTGAGGTCAATGACCTGGTTAAACAAAAGAACTGGAAACCTGTATCATCATTATTGTTCAGCTACTAGGGGAGGGACAAGTGTACTTTCTTGGGGAGAATTAATAGCTTTCTTTGCGAGTCCAATTGTAGATCAAATACTGGATAAGCCGATGCTATATTTGATGCATCCTGAGACTGCTGTCATGGATGTCAGTTCCTAGGTCATGCACGCCAATGTCTGTCATGACACACCTTGGAAATGAGATGTAGAGTTCTGTTCCGGGATAGGAAGGCTTTTCATTGCATGAAGTACAACGTAACTCCTATGAAATGAATCCTGTAGATAGGGAGAAGATTCAGTTTCTTCAAGTAGAGTAGGAGGCTGAGGTCTGACAAAAGGAGAGAGTGGTATGAACAGCCATTCAGAGGATGCCACTACCAGCCATGATCCATCTATGAATGGTATAGTTCAGTATGATGAACCACCATGCATTTGGTGAAAACTCCTGGGGCTGTGGGAAAAACAGAAGCAAGCACCATGAACTGGTAAATCTGCTTTGCCAAAGCAAAGCAGAGGAACCGGTAGTATGACTGTCTTATAACTATATGAAAATATGTGTTACATAAGTCACTTGTGATGAACTAATTTCACTGTGTGACCCTGCAAAATTTCTTGTGCCTATATATTCATTGCCTCCTTGAAAGGCTAGTTTAGGCCTTAGACAACCATTCCTCTAAGGCACTTTAAAATAATAGGGAAATATTAACCCAAACCATTCAGCAGGGGACAGTGTCAATAATCTCTTTCTCTAGCAACGAAGTCCTCTCCTCTTGCATTTCCAGGGTCAGTGAGATTAAATGAAGAATGTTGAAAGGACGGAGGTTAACAAATTTAATGCCATAGCCTTAGGTGATAATGGTAAGGATCCATGAATCTGTAGGTATACATGTGTTCAAACTAAAAGAAAATCCCATAGCTTCTCCTCACTCCCAAAGTTTTCTCTTTGGTGCTGGCACTGAAAAGGCTTTTTCGATCAAAGTGCATGTCCTACCGTTGCTTTGGCTTGCCAAGTGACACCTGAAGAATACAACCATGAATATCGGCATAGTTCAGTATTCCTGGCCAAAGCTTCTCAATTGGCATGATGACAAGCTGTGATTATCTGCTGACATGCCAGTCTATGGACCTCAGTTTGGAAAATAAGAACCAATTTATGGTCACATTAAGGCAGTTTGTTAAGCAATGGGGTGACTTTTCCCCAAAGAAACTGCTGAATAGACCCCAACTGAGATCTAGCAATTAGCAATATGTAGTGACAAGGCAGCCATAGAATAAATTGTTCTACCCATTGAGTCCAGTTTCCTTTCCCTGTTATCTGCTAGGGCCCAATGGCATTTATCCCAATCCCCCCCCCCCCCAGCAGGCCTGAAGAATAAAAGCATTTGTTATCAGATGCTAGAAAAGATCTGGTGTTTATTGAGATCCTCATTTTTCCTTGCCATCAGAGTTACAGTAGAGGGTGCTTCCTTGTATTGTCTGGTAACATGCAATAGCAAAGGCAACAATGATATAGCAAGATTTGATCCATAATTGGTAAAGTAGAACTTTGACTTCAAGTTCTAAAGACTTTGCCATGCGTAGTAATTGTTCAGCATAACGCTCCACATCATCTGGGGTCAACAGAACATTTTGTTCTCCCACAAGCATCAGGAGAAGAGGATGGAGGCTAAGAAAAGATGATAAGAAGGAGTCCTCCAAATCTGACTCTTCAAGTTCTGTGTATTACTGCTTGGAGCCAATTGACTCAAGAATGTTCGAGTCAATGGAAGATTGACAGAAAACAGTGAAGGAAGTATGGTACTCTAGGCAGTCAGAGATCTACAAGCAAATGTGGAGAAAATGAAAATTCCTGTTCAGTTTGCATCTAGTATTCACACATGCCAAAGTGTTTTGGGAAATTATCCCATGCAGACATGTATGCTAGGTTTTTTTTATGTGTAAAATGTATGGTTTTTCACAAAAGACACTGCTTCCAGACAGCCATGTGTGCATTTTTCTGTGCCAGATTGCTGTTTTTTTTTACAACACCCTCGATCAATTTTGCACAACGAAAACCTTACACAATACTTGCCCAACAAAAATCTTGCACAGAAAACAGAAATTGCACATATCCAAACCTTGAGTCTATTAATGTGTGTGTGTGAGGTTGCTGTTTGTTTTGGGGGGATTTTTTGCATAGAAAACAGCAATCCTGGACAAAACCCCGTACATATGGCTGCCTGGAAACCATGCCCCCCACAATAAACCCTATTATTACCATGCAAAGCAACATGTATTTCTGCAAAGAATAATTTCCCGAACTCTTCAGCATCTGCACATAACAAGTCAGCTGACTTCTTACTCTAGTATGAGAACCATTTTGGATACTGTGTTGTGACAAACAGGTTTTCTATCAAGTGCACACCCAAAAGGGAGCTGCAAACAAGCACACTTCTCTGGTATATATTACCATTACAATTTTAGAATGTAAAAGCATCACTCTGTGTGAATGTCATACCCCCCCCCTCCCCACCTCAGCTCACTGTAATTCCTGCTTTGGCAAAATGGGGATAATAATTTTATAATTAAGTTTCTCTTTTGTGCATAACTCCTTGGCCGATTGCCAGTATCACAGCTGATGCATGATGAAATTTTGGATGAGATGATTATTACTAAGGTTTGCTCATCATGAATCATCATGTCCCGATGGCCTTGGGATCCCCCTCTGAGTGGTGAAATTGAAAAGGAAAAGATTTGGTGAGTGGGATCCATCCAATATGCCTTGTCTTGTAACTTTTCTAGCTATGTGGGCTTTTAGGCCAATGTGGTGTAATGGTTTGAGCGTCAGACTAGGACTCTGGAGACCAGAGTTCGATTCCCAGCTTGGCCATGGAAACCCATTGGGTGACCTTGGTCAAGTCACTCTCTCTCAGTCTCAGAGGATGACAATGGTAAGCCCTCTCTAAGATATTTGCCAAAAAACCTCCCTGATAGGGTCACCATAAATTGGAAATGACTTGAAGGTACACAACAACAACAACCCTGAAGGATCTAGATATCCTAAAAGCACCAGATCCTGTCTGACCCAGGAAGCTCAGCAGGGTCAGCCCTACTTAGTACTTGGACAGGAGACTCCCAACAAATACCGGGTGCTGTAGGCTAGATTTCAGAGGAAGAAACTGGCAAAACCACCTCTGAGTATTTTTTGCCTAAGAAAACCCTATAAAACCCATGGGTGGACATTGGACAGGTGGACAGGTGACTTGCAAAGTAGACAGATGACTTGAAGGCACACACACACACACACACACACACACACACACACTGTCCTCCTACATATTGCTGCTAATAGAAAGTGAGATAGCTTAAGAGATAACAAATCATTGTACAGAAGAATTAGGAATTAGGAAGTTCCATGTGCGACTTGAAGGCATGGTGTAGTGATTTGGATGTTGGAATAGGACTTTAGAGACAAGGGTTCAAATATTTGCTTGGCCAAGAAAACCCACTTGGGTGATCTTGGGCATGTCACACTCTCAGACTCAGAGGAAGGCAATAGCAAACTCCCTCTGAACAATCTTGCCAAGAAAACCCTGTGATGGGTTCATCTTCGGATCAGAAATTTGGAGGCACACAATAACAGCCACAAGGATCTTATAAAGCATGTTTGACTCTAGCCCCAGCATCTGAACCCATTAAATAGGTTTAGTGCCAAAGGCTAAAATAATTATTGTTATTGCACTTGTATGTTTACATAAGAATATACAGCTTGGAATTATGAGGTCCGGGGAAGAAGCAGCAGAAGAAAGGACTTGGCTTCCTAAAGACTGATGTTGGAAGATGAGCGGACTTTCCTGAAGATGAGTTGAAATAGTTGTATGGTGGGAAAAGCAGAGAAGATTGAAAGTGGGTCTGGTAGGAGCAAATAATGTTATTCTGTTCTAGCTCCATGCCTTGTTGAATGAAAAACACGCGCTTGGTCTCAAGTCTGCCAAACTTCAGTTAGAAGCCCTATAATTATGTACATTTGCTAGGTTTTTCATCTGCTAGGTCTTCCTATTCATTCAAGAGAAGTCTGCAGAATGACTGAGGCTGCTGCCGTGCTGCAAAAATGAAGCGGTTTGACACAACTTTAACTTCCATGGCCCAAAGCTATAAAATACTGGGATTTGTAGTTCTGTGAGATATTTACCCTTCCCTGCCAGAAAGCTCTGGTGCCCCACCAAACTACAAATCCCAGAATTCCATACCATTGAGCCATGGAACTTAAAGGTGTGTCCAACTGCTTTATTTCTGCAGTAGGTCACCAGCCTGAGAGTCCATTCATATCCTAGTAATGAAAAATTTGTATGCAAACACCACATGGGTTGGGGTCAAATTGCAAAGTTCTTTCCAATCATTCCCTTGCCTTTCTCTGCACTCTATTATCCTTTTTTCCCAATCTGCACATTGAGGGCACAGAGAGCTGAGCTCTCAGAGCTGAATTCACAATGACAGCCATAGTATGTTGCAGGCCCTTGCACAAAATACCGTACATTTTTGGGAGCCCTTCTAATTTAGTTTGAATGTATAACGATATTCAAATACATACCTTCTGACCTTTTTGGAAGGCAAGAAACAGCATGAAACTAATATGGATTTTGGAAGCCAATGATCAGTATGACTTTACTAATCCCTACCAAAATTGCACAGCTTTCTCTTAGATCAAGGATTTTGCTCCCACGACAAACACAGTACCCAGTGTACAAGGCTTCCCTATAAAGCTTGCGGGATCACCTTAAGCTAATCAGAGCCTCTTATCAAAACCTACTTTATGGGACTGTTGTGAGGATAAAAATGTGTATGTATGCATGTGTATGGGAGGCAGGCGACATGTACATTGTTACCTCCAGGAAGAAATGGAATGAAATTAAAGTTATAAGAGAGAGAGAGAGAGAGCAAGAAAAACAACAAAAACCATGATTTTCTTACAGGAATTAATGTATTTTTAGAATGTCTCACTGCACATTTTCCCCTCGTACTATCTAATCCTTATTTGCCAGGAATGGACCTGGTTAATGATTTACCATCCCATTTTCCAAGCTGCTTTTAAAATGTCTTGGTTTGTCTCTTCGTCTCCCAATTTCCTCCTTAATCCTGGTTTATTCCAACCATTACAAGCTGAGTTCAGAGTGCAAAAGGGGGTTGAACTCAGTTAACTCAGCAGAAGAGAAAGGAGAGGAGGATAGAGTCTTGCCCTTCCCTGCAGGTTTAGGCAGAAGCAAACTGCTGCAGCCCTTCCCAGATTTGGAGCAGAAGCAAAACAAATAAACACACCTTGTAACAAACAGGGGAAGGGCCCAGCCCTGCTAGTTAAGAAGATGTACATTTCTCTAAAATGGAATAAATATTGTAGACAAACATTCCTGATTTGATATGGAAGGGGCCCTATCGGCCATCACTTTCAACCTTCTGCTCAGTACAGGATCTCCAGATGAAGCATCCCCAGCAGACAACTGTCCAGCATCCTTTTGAAAATGCCCTAAAAAGGAGATCCTCCCGCCACTTCTCTAGTCAGGACCACTTCCTTGGCTACAGATTGTACATACCCCAGAATGCATCATCTAGTATATTGGCAGTCCTTCCCCCCAACACTTTCTCATTTCCCCCCAGCCATCTCATAGCTGGGAGATGGGAAAAAATTTTAAAGCAGCATTTAAATCTGGACTATTTTTTAAAAAGTACGGTAAGGTCCAAAACACACTGCAGAAACAAATGCTAGGGAACATGGGAGCTGTAGTTTGTTGCGTTTATAAATGACAGTTTTCCTGCTAAGTACCTGCGTGCCATAAGCATTTGAATTTGAATTAAAATTACCAGATTGAAATCAAATCTCATGTTTTTTTTAAATTTTTATTTGGTGTGTGTTGGAAGAGGGGGTCGTCTTATACGGCGAGTATATCCCAAACTCTATATTTTAGCTGGAAAAGTTGGGGGTCGTCTTATATGCCCAGTTGTCTTACACGCTGGAAAATACGGTACTTTTAATAGTTACAATATCAGTGATGTTAACAATGCAATTTTTTGAAGTAACAAGAAACACTTATTTTTTCACTTTGAAATGTTACATTGTTGGGGGGAGCATTTGGAGTGAATTTAATTTTGAGCATTTTGGAATCTAACAAGTAATGTAACAACATATTTTTTTTAAAAAAAAGGATCATTCAATGGGAACAAATTGCTGTCTAAGATGTGACGTAGTGTGTTAGCTTTCAAATTAATGCTTCAAAGCTTGACTTCAAAATCAAGCAGAACACTTTAAATTTTGAATACTGACATTCTGGTGGCCTCTCAGATGACTTTTTCTGATTGGGAAAGGCTTTTTTTTTTTCCTTTGGCAGTTTACTGAATGAGAACCCAGAACCGGCACTAGGATGCTAAAGCCAAACAGGAAATGTCAGTAATTTGAGTAAGATGAGTTCATTCCCACCCATTCATTTTGGATTTTTTTATTGCTGGGAAATTTTGCATAAAACAAACTTATGCTCTGCATAAAATTTTGTGGAATTTAAGTTCCCAACCTCTCTTTGGCTCCCTCTCTTTTCTTTCAACTTAGTTACAGACTTGTTCTTCCAAGCTACTCTCATCATATATTTTTTTCAGTCTAGCTTTAAGTGCTCCTCGTAGACAAGATCGTGACCATTTGAGGCATTGGGAAGAAAGATTATTCCAGGAGCTGCTTAATTTTTGCTCTGATGACTCAGTTCCAGAATTAAGTTGACCATGAGTGCAAATTAATGGCACCAAATCAGGCGAAAGTAGTAAGAAAATCACTCTCATATTCATACATAGCTTAGATTAGTGTGCGTAGCCTGCCAGTTTTACTTCTCTTGCTGTGAAGTCACAGAAACTTGGATCTTTAACTGTATAAGAGAGGTTAATATTGAAAATTGTTATTATTGCAGCAGGATTTTAATCCTGGCAGGAGCTGAGCAGCAGCTACTCAGACAGCGCACTGTACTCTTATCCTTAAAAGCCAACTAGTCCAGAACATGATTCCCATGGGGCTTGGGACTTTCTTAGCAGACAGAATTTGGCACAAAAGAGGGAAAAAATTCTCTTCCTGTGGTGGCGGTGGGGCTCACAACAAGTGATGCGGCTGAGATTTTCTACCCAGGAAATGAATCAACTCCAAGAGGCAATGCATAAAAATGTTAACTCAAAGAATCTGTCTTTACTGACACTGCTAAGCTTGCAACACATATAAAATGCATTTTGGATGGCCCAAGTTGTGGATTTTGGATGATGCTGTACTTTGCTATATGGACAACACAGCTACCTCTGGCAACAACACAGCAAGAGTATGAGAGATTGATTTTGGAACCCTCACTTTCTTGTTCATGAAAACAATTTCTGAAGTGCTTTTCTTCCTCAAGGTCAGGAATTGCACAAAACAATATCTTTTCAAAAAGTTACATTAACATGCTATGGATATCACCATATACATAATGAGATATCTGGGATGAGACCCAAGTCTAAACATGAAATTCATTTATGTTTGGGATTATTTATTCATTTATACACCTTATACACATGCACCTGAAGGCAATTGTATACATAATATTTTTAATAACTGTGTGCATGAAACAAAGTTTGTGTACATTGAACCATCAGAAAGCAAAAGTGTCACTATCTCAGCCATCCATGTGGACAATTTTGAATTTTGGAATACTTTGGATTTTGGAATTCTGGATAAGGGAGACTCAAGGTGTCCAGAAAAGTGATTCACGACACACTTTTATATATGTTTACTCATACATAAGTTCCAGTGAGTTCAATGGGATTTACTCTCTGAAAAGGAGTTATAGGTTTGTCGTTTCAGAAACACCACTGGCTAGTAGGTTTCTGAGGTTCTTTTAAACGTATCCCACAGACCTATAGTGAACCTTTAGCAATAAGCCTAATCTCTTTGTTTTCACCAAAGTGAAATAGGAAGGATCAGAAAGTGTTGTGCCAAAAATATATATTTACAAATGTCAATTTGACAAAACCCTAGAAGGTTCAAACAACCAGGACTACTAGTTAAGTAGGGGATTCTCATACTCCTGAACTACTCCATGCTAGTGTGAATTAGCACTCTGCTCCATCATGTTCTGATAAAGACTCTTTCTAATCTTCATCCATATCTTTCTGCTTAAAGTGTGTTTCCCAGAGCTTGAAAGTAACTTGTTGAAATCCACAAATTACTCTCAATTGATTCATTTTTCAGTAACTAAGGCATTTACCAGTTTACACCCAAATTTAATGTAAAAAGGGATGCCCTTATCTCGATGTATGGCTATAGTTATAGTAGGTTCGCTACATTGGTATACCTATAGCAGAAGTCACTTTTCTGAACCAGAAGAAAGAGTTGCTTTTAAAAAATCACAGCTATGGTAACTAACATCCAGACAATCCATAGTCTTGGAATGGCAACTAATTAGTTCCAAAGTAACTTTTCAAACTCTGAAAGTTATTGAGAAAAAAGAAGAAGAAGAAGAAGAAGAACTCTCTTGACTGAAAGGTTGCACTCATTGTACTACAATGCACCGGAGAAGCACACAAGGTGCCATCAGTATGGAAGACAAGATTTGCAATGAATATATCTCAGGATGAAGAAATGCACATTGTATCTGCACATGCATGCACTCACACACTCAAACACAACCTCCATAATTAACTTAATAGGTTTCTTACAGTATGCCTGTGTGAGTGATGTTCAACATATTCAAGTGTTGACAAGACAGCATTGAACTCAACGCCCACATAATGGGCAAAATGAGGTGCTGAGCTAAGACACACCTTCATTGTCTGAGACTTGTAGTAAAGCTACAGGAGATGCATTGTGAAATAATCTAGAAGTAGATAGGGCTGGTACTCTTTGAGTTTTGAGGCAGCTAGCTCATTAACCCTTCTGCTCTCATAGTCAGGAGCGGCTCAAAGGATATACAAGCTCTCCCAAGGAAGAATCACATATGATGAACAACAACCATGAAGTCTCTACAAAGATAGAAATCCCCAATGTTTCAGGGTACAAAAGGGTATATAATATCCATACCATAAGCATGGTTTGGCTCATACCTTTATAAAACATAGTAAAAAGTGTTGAAATGGGGCTGGGAAATAGTTACGGTTTTACTACAGTATGTTGCCCAATTGTTTTATCATGAACGATTCTGAAAAGTATAGAAGAGATGTGAATATGGAGCAATATCTGGCATGCCAGACATCTGCGTTAAGAAATTGGAATTAAAATAAATCAGTATCATCCAGGTTAATGTGAGACCTAATTGTAAAGAAGAAATGAGTACAGTGTGCTATACACAAAGTTTTGATGTTCATTTTTTTTTAAAAAAATCAGATTTTAATCAGAATGATGGATCATGTCCCACCGTATCAAATTACACAATTTGCTTGAGAAGCTAGAGCAGGGGTAGGCAACCTTTCCCCTTTAAGGGTCGAGGGACTTCAGCTCCCAGAATCCCAGGAGCAATTGGCCAACATGGGACTATTGGCCAACATGGGTGAGGCTTCTGGGAGCTGAAGTCCCTCGGCCCTTAAAGGGGAAAGGTTGCCTACCCCTGAGCTAGAGGGTCAGAAAAGCCCAGGTTACTTTTAGGCACCTTAAGAGCTACATTTCCCACCAACTGCTCATGACAGGAAGTGTGAAGGGTTTTCTTGAAACTACAGGATCTTTTCCCATGGATTAAGTGTTTGAACACATGGAATGACTTTTCTCCTCAGTGAATGATTCACAACAGGCAAATCCACCTAAGGGGAAATTCAGACATAATTGTGATTTCATACCTGTGGAAAAAGTACCATGAGAGCCTGAACATACAGGGCCTTTTCACACTACATAGATACAGCACTATGGTTCTGCTTTAACTGCCATGGTTGCATACCAGGGAATCCTGGAGTTTGTAAAACACTAGAGCTTTCATGCAGACAATTCTAAATACAATAGGTCTGCATATTACACAAGTTCATATTACATGGTTTCAGTTATACGTGACCAAAAATGTTCTTTCTAGGCATTTTCTAGGTCTTCTGGTATGACTCTATGGTATGCTTCCACCAGACGTTGACCACAGATTTGCGCTGGAGAACCTAGAGATTCCTAGAGAGAATACTTCTCTAGGCATTTCTAGGTCCTCCAGCTCAAATCTGTGGCCAACTTTTTATGGAAACATACCATAGAATCACATTGGAGGACTTAGGACCTTATCCCACGCTGCTCTCAAAAGTGGCAAGAAAGCGATATGAGCATCATTCCAGTACTATAGCGCTAGTATAAATATGGTGCTAGCGCTATAATAGCGCTATGGATCACCTCGCGCTATTGCAATGCCCGCTGAAACCGACATTCAAAAGAATGCGAATGATGCTGCATTCCAAGCGGTTTCTTGCTGGATTCTGAGCGACGTCGTGGGATCACGCGGAAAACTATAGCGCTATAGCGCCTGATTCTTAGCGGATTCTGAGCGACGTCGTGGGATCACGCGGAAAACTATAGCGCTATAGCGCCTGATTCTTAGCGGATTCTGAGCGACGTCGTGGGATCACGCGGGAAGATATAGCGCTATAGCGCCTGATTCTTAGTGGTTTCTTGCTGCTTTTGGCCCCGTGGGATAAGGTCCTTAGAAAATGCCTACAGAGAATACCTTGTTGTTCATTTTGGGTAAGAAGAATAGGGTTTCAGATTATAAGTGAAATTCATTGTACACAAAGGGTCCCAGAACAGAACTCTTACATTATACATGAGTCTACTGTATCCCTCCCTACACTGCAAATCCCAGGATTCCATAGGATGTCATCATGGCAGTTAAAAATAGAATCAAAGTGCTACATTTGTGTAATATGATAGGGCCCATGGTAATCATCAATGCTAGTCAACATTTTCTATATATGTACATATTTGAGGTACCAAGTAAATATCTAAATAAACGATAACTGCATGGATCCCTCCAATGTTTATACTTTTAGAATTGTGCAAACCAGTTTGCAAATACCTTTGAACCAGAGGATGGCACTCCAGAATCTATGGTTAGCTAATACTCGAGAATATCAGGGCTTACCCTTTTCTAGCAGCCTACTTAGCCCAAATGCTTGACTATGTGTACAGAATATCATTTCACTCTATGTGTTGTAAAACATTTGGGGGAAATCATGCTGAGTCTGTCGTACAGACAAGAACTACCAGCTAGAGAAATGCCTATACTAAGCAATTATAAACTTCAGCGACACCTCTCTGACACTATAGCCTTCTCTTCATGCATCCTCAGATTGGTGGGCTCATGTGAACAAAGTCAGTCAGCTATTTTTATATAGTTCAAGCATGTAGGGGCCAATTAATGAGCGTTCACCTGCCATTAGTCAATAGCTATAGGACAGACTCTTGTCTTAGTGGCATGTGAAGTTGTGTGTGTATGCGTGTGAGCAAGAGTCATAGAGAGAAGACTTGTGTCCCTTCCTTTAGGATACTGTGGAAAGGAACAGTCTCAGAAAAGTCATGGTTTCACACTGAGAAAGAACTTCACATCAGTTGAGGTCCGCTTCATAGGATTTATGTAGCAACCAAAAAGATGTAATCGTTATGTCAATGAATGCAGAAACGTGTCAACTCATTCAGGATCCTTCTTGCCTTACTTGCTCCCTCTTAAGCTGGTGCCATCACCTCTCTTATGAAGGATAATTTCTTAGCATTCACTAGTCATGTGGCTTCCATGTGACTCTCTCCAAAGCTGGGCCCTTTCCCTAATGCTCATCAATCTGCTCCAAAAGGCTTCAAGGAAGGGAAGAAGGACACTTTTAGCAGAAAGTTTCACTTGCACTGTGCAGTGATTCCAGAGTGGGCAGGGTGCTTGTTCCAAAATCATGTCACATAAACTGGAAGTATCTAAACCATTATATTGTGTCAGTATGCAAAGAGATCTTGTAGCACCTTTGAGACTAACTGGAAGAAAAAAAGCTGGTAGCATGAGCTTTCATCGAGTTGAGCCTACTTTCTCAGATGCATGAGATCTGAGGAAGAAGGCTCAAGTTTACAAAATCTCATGCTACCAGCTTCTTTCTTTCAGTTAGTTTCAAGATTCCTGTGCATACTGATTTCCCAGACTAACATGGCTATGTCTTTGAATTCTATTACATTGTGTCTGTCAGCAAAAAGAATAAAAGAGAACTCATAATCTACTCTGGTCTTGGCAGTCCAGACATTGCTTTGCTTGGCTCCCATGGAGATTTCTTCTCCGTATGCACAGTGGAAGATGTGTGGATAATCCCACAGGACAACCTGCTTCACAATAAATACTTTGCATTTCGGTTTACAGGCTTCTTAATCTCGAAGTGTTTTGAAAGCCATGTTGAAACTTGCTGACATCCTTGAGAAACAAGTAGGTCTTTGTTCTGTTACTATATCACCAAAGAAAGTGAAGCCATAGAACGGTTAAATGACAACTGGTGGCATGTTCTCCAGTATAGTAGAATACAGACAACTTGAACTAAAGTGCTCCATTGTAAAATTATGATGGATTGTATCCTGAGGCATATCAGGTTATTTGGTCACAAGATAGATATGTCTGATAACACAGTATTAAGCACACGCCAATTCTTGCCATAACTGAAAGTAATAGTTCTCACCTTTCTTTTTCTCAGAGGGATTATATCGTCATGATGAATATGGATGTTACCTATCCGGTTCTGTACATTCTTCTCTGCTCATCTTTTTACAATCTAGCAATCTTTGAAGAGAGTCATGTCAGCCATTTACCTCCCTCCAGATTTCTCTACCGTTCCTACTTCCAAAGCCCCATCTTTGGATCATAATAGGGCCAGTTTACATGCATTTTGCTGGTGAAATTCTTTTCCAGGACAAAATGCAGACCCTCCTACATGCCCAAGACAATGACTGAAGTAAGTGTTCACAATGGTATAAGGCTAAAAGCACTGAAATCCAGATAGCATGATCCTGCCCTCCTTTTCCATTATTTTAGGAAAAGAATTGTGTATATTGGGCATTTGCAGAGTGCACGCTTTGCATTGTATGACTGTCAGAAGAGCTGGATACATGCACCCATTCATTTTATATACAAAGATCACCATTGGCTAGATAAATGTGTGAGGAGGCTTCAAGTCTTTCTGTCAGATTTCTGTTACATGACAAGCCTTTCCTAATTCCATCCTTGCTGTCCCTGTAACAAGCCCATCTTCTCTTTTCTCCCTTCATTATGCTTGTATTGGCCTTAAAAATTCCGAGTAAGGACACTGTTGCTTTTGTAACATACACAGTGCTTAGCCAAGTATTTGCTCTGAAAAAATAATGGTAATAGTAATAGTTTGTGTCAGGTCTCTAGCAAGTCTGCTGTTATGCTTGCAAGCCCATGTTCCAGAGAGTTTACAGCCTAAACCAGACTTGGCCACTTAGAAAGGAAAAAAAAAGTTGCTTATTTCTCAAGGATGGTTACAAAGCAGAGAATGAATAGGGCTGTGGTAGACTGGAATTAAGGAATTCATTGGGAGTTAGCTCCTCATTATTAGGGAATTAAAGGTTTACCTGTGTGTCAGTGCTATAGGCATGGAGGAGTTCTATATATGTGCATTGGGCTTAAAGCTTGGAGACATTGCAACACAGCCTGATTTACCTGGCCAAAAGGGATTTCATCTCACTTTCTTGTGGTTATTCCATTTGATGTGTGTACTATTATAAATGACTCCAAGGAGTCCCTTCCCTGAGCTCCAAGTCAGGCCAGAGGTTTCTTTCTTTCTTTCTTTCTTTCTTTCTTTCTTTCTTTCTTTCTTTCTTTTTCATATACATATCCCACAATTTAATTCAACGAGGCCTCAATCCAAAAGATTAAACAGATTTCACCAAGCAGGGTGTAGATCATTTTATATACAGGGGTGATTTTAAGCAGCTGACAATAAATTATGTCAGGAGATAATGTCGCCTTGCTGTCAGTCAAGAAGATGGCAAAAAGCTAAATTTATCATGTGGCAAACTGAATAAACCTAGTTGCCCTAAAAAAAAAAAAGGCTTAATCTGAACTATGTTCAGCCATATTACCATTTATAGAAACTTGTTTCCTAGTTTCTGCATACAGTCAGCCCTCCATATTTGCAGCATTGACTTTGTGGATTTGATTATTCCTGGATTTGATTAATATGTTCTCCCTACAAATTTCTAAATTCTTCAGCATGCTCACAGCCACCTTGGTTTCCACCATCTTGAACTGAATGTGGATGTTCTGCATTGGACAAAAATGTCCAATAGCTTCCATAGGAGGACTTATATGAGGACAAGACATCAGCAGATATATAAATAAGACATCAACAAGATTCTGGCCAGTCATTAATTGTGTCATTGTGTAATTGGATCATGTAATTAATAATCCATTCATGAGCAACTGTCCATCTACAAAAAGTGTAACGCAGTGTAACAATTGTCCATCTATAAGTAGTGTAAATTCAGTGTAATAACTCAGGCAGGACAACATTCAACATGTCCAGGATTAAGCAGCCCATTTTTGCATAGTGCAGAAGCAGAAACAAAAAGATACCCAATAGGTCCTTCATTACAATGGGTTAAGCCACATTATTACAAAATACTTCTCCATTGAGACAGATGAAGAGAAATGTTGGGAAACAGCCTGGCCAAATTAAAAAAACAAAAACATAACATAACTTCAAGATTTTTTTCAAAGCCAACCAGCATGCCCTCTACTGGCCATACTTTGCACATTTTTTCCTGTCCATGCCAGATTACCGTAGTTATTTGCCTAATTCCAAACATAAAAGGTTTCCTTTCAGGTTTCAAAGATCACAAGGCTGAAGGTGATAGAGGAGACTGAACAAACAAACCAGAGTAACTGGGATCTCAGATCTTATTATGCTCTCTTTCTTTCCCTTTATATCAGAGACATAAGGGTGTTAGTCTAGAACATCAGTATGCAAAGGGATCTTGCAGTACCTTTGAGACTAACTGTGGGAAATAAGTTGTAGCATGAGTTTTCATAGACTTGATCTACTTCCTTGGATGCATGGAGTGAATTTTCCCTTCACTGGTTCAGATTTGACTCAAGCTCAGTACGAATCACTTAAAAAAACACCTGATGGTATGTTAACACATGACAGAAGGTGCCTGGCCACCATCTTACATTGTCCCATCTTTACTTGCTCTGTTTACTGAAATTAACTTAAGGAACTGGTTCTATGTTTGTTAAGTATCACAGGAATAAAATCCTTTGAATGTAAGGCTAAGCTACCATGGATCCTGGCGAAAGGTAGAATATCAATTAAAATCAATCCAGCAATCATTAAGGAGGAGACGTGAACCACTCAGAGGATTTTTCCAAGGGTAGCTGTGTTGGCCATATAGCAAAGTACGGCATCATCTAAAATCCACAAAATAGTGATACCTTTATTGGTCCAACCAAAATGCTCATTACACATGTTGCAAGTTTTGAAAGCTCCACTGCATTTTGGTTGGCCCAATAAAGGTATCAGTGTTTTGTGGATTTTGGATGATGTCGTACTTTGCTATATGGCCAACACAGCTACCCTTGGAAAAATCCTCTGAGTGGTTCACGTCTCCTCCCTAATGATTGCTGGATTGATTTTAATTGATATTCTACCTTTCTCCAGCATCCATGGTAGCCTAGCCTTACTTCTGCCAATGGAGCTTTGAAAGCCTGCAACTTGTGTAATGTGCATTTTGCTTCTCCCAATAGAGGTATCATTGTTTTGTGGATTTGAGATGATACTGCTCTCAGAGGATTGCTAGGGACTAGTTGTCGGGGCACAGCCCTGGGTCTTTTGGATCTGCAGTTAATCTGTTGTGTTGGGGGGAAAGAGTGAAAGCCGTCTCATTCCCTAGCAGAAGCAAGTGATCTGCATTCTCCAAACACTGAACATTGAACCAATATCAGGACACATCCTCCCAAAGACTCCCAATGCATTCATGTGCAATCTAAGTAAATAAATATGCACACACAATTTACAGCAGAGACTGCTACAGATTGCCCTCCTCTTCCACATCACTTGCAGAATTAGACTTAACTGTATCTCCAGCTAGTTGAAACTACCGGAATTTTGTAAAGCCTACCCCAGTGTTTTATTCAGCTAAAAGCCTCCCTGGAGTTAAAGACTGCCTGGATCAATTGATCTCCCACTGCAGGATGAATGGTAGGAAGCTTTGCAGCTTGTCTGACCAGCTGTCCCATCTTGTTCATTCAGTTTCCCATGCAGGGCTGTTCTCACAGGCACACCATAGCTCAGAAAAGATGAATGAACTGGGGTCTTGAAAGAAGATTACAATAACAGCGCAAATCCATGTGCTAACAGAGAGGTGATAACAGGGCATTGCAGGCCAGCTGGGGCTGCTCATGGACTGTGTGGGCTAGGTTGACAAAGTGACTGAAGATGGGGATAATCAGACTTAAAGAATAAGAGCAGCCACACTCCTAATACAGTTCAGAGTAAATACTAGGGTCACCATCAAAGGAAGAAGAGTGGCCCCATCTGGTCCATCAGAGTCTTTGCTTAGAAGACGGATAACAAAAATGTCTCAATGGGATTCTTTCCTTAAAGTAGTACACATCATTATTATTTGGTAACTATTACTTTATTCATTATCCCACCTTCCTCCCAATTTAGGGACTCATGTCTTGCATCATCCAATCATTATCTCTTCTTCAGTCACCTAAATAGGAACTGTCTCAAAATGAATGATTTTGGGTCACATTATAAAGATGTCTGTACTCTTGACAAAGCTTGGGAAAATGACTTTTTGGGATTATAATATCCAGAATGGCCAATGAGCAAGCAGCAGGTTGGGTCTTTCTTATCCAGAATTCCAAAATCCAAAATCCTCCAAAAACCAAAACTTTTTTCATGTGTGGCTGAGATAGTGACACCTTTGCTTTCTGATGATTCAGCATACACAAATTTTGTTTTGTGCACAACATTATTAACAATATTGTATAAAATTGCCTTCAGGCTATGTGTATAAGGTGTATATGAAACATAAATGAATTTTGTGTTTTGACTTGGATTCTATCACCAAGATATCTAATTATGTACATATATGCAAATACAGGTATTCCAACCCCCCCCCCACCAAAAAAAGTCCAAAATCCAAAACACTTCTGGTCCCAAGCATTTTGATTAAGGGAAACTCAACCTGTAACTTGAAAATTCTAGCAGCCGAAGTCCCACCAAAGTTATATTATACTACCTATTTAATTTATATTCTTTCTCCCAGTATGGGATCCAAGGCAGCTCATGACACAGATTAAAACAAAGAAAAAGGTTAAAACAATCATTGTAATAATTTTTTTTAAAAAAACAATTAAATAAGCTATCCTGCTAAAAGCACCACTACTTGAAAACAGCTTTAAAGCATTTGAAACATAACAATGAGAAAGATAGTACAGAATGACACAAAATAGCTTATTGCTCATCACACAGACATCCATATCTGCAGTATTAAGAGTGGGAGAGGTTTATTTTATCTGCTAAGCTTAGGGTTGCTAAGAACAGGGTTGTGATTGAAATAAAGTTACATTTGTAGTACCATTGACCTATGCATGGATGTAACAATTAAAGACAGAAGTTGGACCATATTGTAGGGGATAACTATTCTGAGAAGGAAAGCATTCTCTTTGCCCAGTAAGTCCATCTCTTGAGAATGAGTTTTCCCCATTCTCTTCTGATACTGTTGATTTTTAAATGGGCTATACATAAGTAGCAATTATGTAATAATAGAAAGCATTGTGAAAGATTGGAGAGCAGCAATAATATCTCTAGGATTCCTTGCCTTAATACAGGGGTAGGCAACCTTTCCCCTTTAAGGGCCGAGGGACTTCAGCTCCCAGAAGCCTCAGCCATGTTGGCCAATAGTCCCATGTTGGCCAATAGCTCCTGGAATTCTGGGAGCTGAAGTCCCTCGGCCCTTAAAGGGGAAAGGTTGCCTACCCCTGCCTTAATATTTCAAGAGTGTCCCCCCCCCCCCACACCCAATTTATCAGACCATGGAGAGCAAGAGCCATAAGACCACAAAATATTTCCAGCCATATGGCCACAAAATATTTAAGAAAATTTCCCTCTTCTTTAGCTGTGTCTATAAAGTGGGGACACATGGCCACCCCAATCTTCAACAACCTCTGTTTCCCAAACTACATACCAACACTCATTCATAAGGTTGTCTATTATCCTTGGCTTTATGCAACAGCCTTCGTTCTGTCTTTGTCCCCCAACAACCATAGTGAAAAGAGAACTTGCCACCTCATCTCCATACCCACAAAGTTTTGAATTTGAAATGGCATTCTCATACACCAGCAGCTTACATAGATCTGTCTCTGGAGTCTCCACTCCAAACATGAAACTGAGGAGGCAGGTTCAAGTCTACAAAAGCTCATGCTACCAACTTCTTTCTTTCAGTCCATCTCAAAGGTGCGACAAGATCCCTTTGCATACTGATTTTCAAGACTAACACTGCAATGTCTTTTAATTCTACCTCAATCTTCAGGTAGCTAACAGAAGCTAATTGAAGCATCAAAACCTAACCAAAGATTAGGCTGGCTGTGTATCCCACTTTACAGAAGACAATCCTTGATCTGAATGCAAAGGCAACCTGAAAGCTCTCTTTGCAGAAATCTCAGGTCCAGGTCCACTTTAAAGGTGAAGAACGAGAAGAAGGAAGAATGGAGGACTTGATTTTTCCATCAAAATTTAATATTTATAAAAATTTAGAGTAGTAGCCAGAGCACTAAGGCACACAGATTACTTGCTCACAGTCTTCTCATGTTGACAGATTTGTATCATACGGATACCCTCTTCAGGGAACCGAGGTACGCCGTGGAGTGCACAGTTTGTGACAAACCCAGGTTGCCATCCTGGAGTGTGCGAAAAAGCTTGCACCAAGTCAGCTAGCCATCTGCCGCCATGACTGTGCCACGAATCACATTTGCAAGCAAGAACTTGAATCGGCATGACGCCGGCGGAGCTTTTGCCATTGCCTGGTAAGGGTTTGTGTGTGTGTGTGTGGTTACATTGCCTTGGAATGCACTACAGCCGAGGATAGAAAAGAACATTGACATTCCATCGATGTGCCGGCATGCACGCACAAAGACACACTCGCACCCGTATACATGCGCACACATGCGCCGTCCATGTGCAGACAGCCTGCCGAATGCTGATGGGGAATAAAACAACGAATGTGCATAGAGAAAGGCATTGCCCTGTATGTCTTTGGCCTGTTAAAGCCCCTTCTGCTCACTGCTCTGTTTATACATGATAGACAACTAATTAACATCCAAGCCTCTTGAAAGGTCTTTTCAGAGGTAATGTACTGACAGATTATGTCAGTAAGGAGCACTGATTTGTCTAAGCAGTGATCACATTGTTTCAGATTGAATGAGGTGAATATTAAACTGCTTTAAATGCACTCTTCATAAAGCACTAATTACATACTCCCAGGGGAGAACAGGCAAGGAATACTAAACAGCAGAAAAGTCAACAGAGTTCTTTTTATAGTATGTTGCTGGGTTCTGTGTTTCCCCCCCCCCTTCTTTCTCTTCCACTCACTTTCTCTCTCTCTCCCTTACAGTAAAATCACAGCACGCCAAAGAATACACATTTATAGCACAATGGTTCACATCTAATTATATGGCAATCATTAGTTTTAAACCGGCTGTATATTTCCTTTGATATATCGGAAAACCGCCCCCCCCCCAAACCAGCATCATTCTGCATCTAACCTTTCTAATGGCAGATTTTCTCTTCTTCTAACAAAAATGATTTTTTTTTTTTGCACTAGAATTTGCTTATTGTTCTTGGGTTTTTATTTTTTTATTTTTGTGTGTGTGCGTTTTAAAAAAGAAAAAAAATCTGATTTAAATTGGCAGGAATAAAAAGGGCAAATGGTGGGGGGAAACGTCTGTTTAAGCAAAATACAAAATCTGCATACTCCCTCCTGGAATAGTACACTTTATTAACTACTAGAGACTGGATCTGTGTGTTTTTTAAAAAAAATTAAATAGAAGCAGTAATCACCCAAAAGGACTTTCCCAGGGCTCTTGCTTTTTATTATTATAACCCCTGGGTCCAACTCTACAGCTATTCTAAAAGTGTAAAAGAATTTGCTCTTTTCTTTTTTAAAAAAAGTGCAGCTATGGAATAAAAGTAACCATAAATCAAATGCTAACAACAAATATAATTTAAGAATTCTTTTATTCTAAAGACAAGGGGCAGGGGAACGGACCCATAGGGAATGGCTCTGTTTCCACCAGCATCTTTAATAAAATGGACTGATGAAACATAGGAAAACCAAGTCTCAGAACAATGTATATGGTTGACTGAAAAGACTGGATGGTTCCCAGCACCATAATATATAGCGATTATTCTCAACTCATGTTATGTTATAAACCTCACATGCTAACATGACCATACAGAGATACAGATCAGTAGTAACTTGCTACTGTTATATGAATTAGTGAAACATAGACTATCAAACATTTTGAATATACTGTCCTGTGCCAAGAGCAAGGAAAAGGTGGCACACCCAGCAGCAGAAAATAAGACATTGGAGAAGAAGGCTTCTTGGAGCTGATAAGTGTTAAATGTTTTCTCTTGCCACTACTGCAAAATCCACTAGCAGGATTCTGACCTAAAAATATCTATATTGTTATCGTAGTTTGATAATACTTGCGCTAGCAAGGTTTCATCCTGTGAAATGCTGGGATCCGTTTCTCAGAGGGGAAAAGGACAGCAAGCATGTTAGGCCAAGGGCTGCTTGAGGACACAATGCAAAGGGTTTCCCCCTTAATTTCCGCCCAATGGACAATTGAAAGGAATAACTTAAATGTAAATTCAGACAAGGCTTGGTAGTAAAATACAATTTTAAATATTTGTCTTGCTCAGAGTTCTTTTAAGTATATTGCAAGCCAACAAGGCATTTTCACAGAGATAGGTTCATTAGAAAAATACAGTTTGAGTACATAATAAAATGCAGAGTATGTGATATGGCTGTAAATAAACCTTATGAAATGAATTATGTTTACATGAGTGCTTTTAGCTTTTATTTTGTAATGTCCTACATATTTCTGGAATGCCTTACACTTTGCAGTGCCTTGCCTTCCTTTGCGGTGATGACATTTGGTCACTTTGTACTTGTCACACCTGCGGCGATGAACCTTCAGTCCCTCTCACATCCACATATTGCAGCAAAGCACTTAGGGATCCAGCCTTTCCAGCAACCCCCCCCCCCGATATCCAGTTTTCTCACTCATCACCAGTTCTTAATATTCATGAAACGGGTTCAGTAAATGCATTTGGTGCCAATAAGGTCTAAAAGCAACCCTTAGAGACATGATTTTGTGACATTAAGACAATATGGCATCAAGATCCCATAATAATTATGAGAATGAAAAATGCACTTATCCATGACAACAGAGAGGAACAGAGGATGAATAACAGACAGATATGTTTCCATCCCTTCAAGTCAGATGAATGTGGGTTTCATATTTGCTATTAAAAAAACTTTGGTGAATATAATAAAACAGTCTCTACTAGAGTTTCTGGTGTTCTTTATACATGGGCTTTGTGGGCTTGTTTCCCAAGTCAAATAAATAAATAAATGGGGAGCAGCAAGTGTGGCGTAGTGGTTTGAGCTTTGGACTAGGACTCTAAAGAACCACTGGGTGACCTTGGGTGAGTCACACCTTCTCAGCCCCAGAAACCCCCATGATATGGTCTCATGGTTGCCATAAGTTGGAAATGACTTGAAGGCATGAAAGAACAACAAATAATGAGATGTGGGTTTGGATTGGCAGAGGATCTCTCAGAGACGATGGCAATGGCACTATTGCTAACATTTGTTAGGTGCAGTGCAGGAGGAGGCACAGTAAACCTCTTTTGAATGCATTTTACCATAAAAACCCTATGTTGAGACAGTTCAAAATGAAACAAGAGATGATGTCAGAAGTTGAAACTGAAGGGCACTCAATGAGCCACTGATGTACAAAATTAATGACCACAGACGATTCACATAAGACACTGAAATATTTAAGATTTTCCATACCTTGGCTCAGCCATTGATCAGAATGGAGACTGCAATCAAGAAATCAGAAGACTAGAACTTGGAAGAGCAGCAATAAAAGAAAAAACTAGGCAAGTGCAGGTTGAGTCTCCCTTACCCAAAATGCTTGGAACCAGAAGTGTTTTGGATTTTGGATTTTGGAATACCTGTATTTGCACATATGTACATATGGAAATCTTGGAGATGAGACCCAAGTTTAAACCCAAAATTGATGTCTGTTTCATATACGCCTTAGACACATAGTCTGAAGGTAATTTTATACAATATTTTAAAAACAATTTTGTGCACGAAGCAAAGTTTGTGTACACGGAACCATCAGAAAGCAAAAGTGTCACTATCTCAGCCACCCATGAAAAAAGTGTTGTGTTTTGGAATAGTTTGGATTTCAAGGATTTCGGATAAAGGAGACTCAACCTGCACAATAGTGTTTTGGCTATCTAGTCATTTCCTCCATGTAAATGCACTTTTACTTTGTAAATGAAGACTGCTCTGCAAGGAGCCATTGAAAACAATGCACACATGCATGCATACATGCATGCACATATACTTCTCCTAAGATCTTTCCATTTTGCATCTCTCAAGCAACCCTTACCACACTCCAGATCTGGTTCAGGCTGAATTATGGGATAAAAATAAATAAATCAATTGAATGAAGTTCACAGTCCTAGAAGCTGGTGTAGATGGGCATAGCTTTCCTTGTAAGGTGCAAAAATTCTTTGGGAAGGAAGATTCATCTAGCCTCCCTTTCTCTCTCTCTCTCTCTCAAAAGAACATGAAAGAATTTGATAATTACTTCTATCTACCACTCAACTGTACTAATTACCAACCTATTTCTTCACAGTATGACAGACACAAGCTCTCCAAAACACATAGAGATAAATTAGCCCTAATTGGTTTTCCTCTGGCTGTTTGAATTAGTATTTAAAGCTCCAATTACAAAGCACAATCATTACTATTAATGTCCTGTCGCCGTACAAAAGGCAGATATCTCAAGAACAAAACCAGGTGTGTTATTACACTGATTACAGAATATTTGACCCGGCTTGTTAAGACAAAGACAAAAGGAAAAGACAATCAAAAAGGGAAGACAAGGGAGAGATTCCGGCTGGGCTTGGAGCCCTTCAGAACCAGGGACAGTGGTGATTCTCCAGCATCAGAGAAGAGAGTGAAAGAGAAGCTGCTAGAACAAAAATAAAAGTGCCATTATGACAGCAAGCAAACAGCGGTAGCATCATTTGGGAGCGCTCTGCCAGTTCTGCGCCTGGAAGGTGTGCGACACATCTTGGCACAATTCAGGTGGGAACAATGGGAGAAAATGTGCATGCTCCTCAAGCGCGCTTTCCAGCTTCCACTTTCTTGACATTTCAATCACTCTAAATTGAGAGACATTGGGGAATACAAATAGCTGCCATCTCTGTTCAAGCTCAGAAGCATAAAAGACAATGAGTCTTGGAACTTGGAAAAAACCTGCCCCCTCCGCTTTCTCATTTGTCACTGCTCTTGTAACTTCTGTTTCCAAAGTCTGGTTTTCTGCTCTCTTTATGTGGTCCTCAACTCTCTCTTTCCTTCTCTTTCTGGGGGGTGGGAGGGGTGTCTATCGGAAACTGCTCTCTATAGTGATCAATAACTTCAAAGAACAGAGGACTATGTTCCAGAACAGAAGAATAAAAAGTGTGGTTATATGTGAAAAACAAAGCTTTAAATACAATCCAGCTGTTTTACACACACACACACACACAGAGCGACACACAGTGTACCATGGCTGTTCCAGTCCACGGTGACAACAATGATCTTAGTGATGACAAGAATGATATAGATGTGGGGATAAGCTTCTCTCCACCTTGGTTTTTGGTTGTTGTGTGCCTTCAAGTCGTTTCTGATTTATGGTGACCCTACGGCAGTCCTACAGTGGGTTTTTCTTGGCAAGATTTGTTCAGAGGAGGTTTGCCATTGCCTTCCTCTGAAGCTGAGAGCATGTGACTTGCTCAAGGTGACTTGCTTCAAGAGGGCTGTCAAGATGGATCTCTTCCGGCAGGCCTTTCCAGATTAAATTATCCCGGCCTCGGGCACTCCCACCCCAGTGATCCTTACGTGGCCCCATCTAAGGATGGCAAGGATTACTGCCGTGGGTTTTATTATTGGGTTTTAATTGTTTTGTTGATTGTGGATTTTAATTTCTGCTGATTTAATACTGTTTTAAGGGGGGGAGGGTTGGATTGGGTTGTTGTACTGTTTTTATTGTTGTAAGCCACCCTGATTGGGCTTCCAAAGGGTGGGATATAAATAAATTTTATTATTATTATTATTATTATTATTATTAAGGTCACCCAGCGGGTTTCATGGCTGAGCTGGGAATTGAAAGCTGACATCTAATCTCTATCTACATAGAACAGAAAGGATCCACAAGGTCCATCTGTACAATCCAAATTCCATCGCTATTTGGAAGTATATTTCATATCCATGGAAATGCAAATCAGAATCTCCACTGCAGCATTGTAGTCTAAACAAGCAAACTTTATTTTTTAACATGCATTAATTCTTGCCTCCTCTGCCTCCCATTTGCTTTAGAACATCCCTTTGGTGACAAGGAGAAGTCAGAGCCAGCCAAAAAAGAGAGGAAGAGTGGGAAAGTAGCAAGGGTAACATCCTTACCTCCTTCCTTCCTATAAAAGCCTAAGGTTGGCCCACTAGTGGCTTAAGGGCACAACATTGACTTAAGGTTGCACAACAGAAATGCAAAATATAGAGTGCTTTAGTACCTAAATATCCAGTATAGTGTTTTGTCTAAGTTGTTCTAGTATCTGATTCAAAGTTTTGGGCTCCAAACACTGTCATGCTCACTTCCATCACACCAATATTATTTAGTATATATATTTTTAAATGAACCTGATGATCTGAGGTGGCAAAAATGAACAAATGGAATATGCACACACAATCTTGCATAGAGTAGGCTCAATAAGATAGAACACACTTGCACATAACCCAATGCTGAATGGCATATACCACTGGATATCTGAAGTCCTGAACAATCTTGGTCCATCCCAAACCATACACCAAAATTAACAAGGTGGCATCTCCTGTGGTGTGGATACTACCACATCTGGCCTGAGTCTTAAATTGGGCACAGGATATTGTCAAACCAAGAAATCCACATCCACATGTCTTTATTTTTTGACTTGGAAAGGGAAAACATTCGCGTGACACATGGAATATATTTTAAAATTCACAGGTGTACTTCTGACACTGCAGTAGCTCAAATATACATCCCTGATAATACCACAATACTATGTGAAAGATTTCTAATACTTCTGTATGGGTTGGGCAAATTTACTGGAGCAAGGCAGTATCTGTTTTTAAATCCCACTTCACAGTTTCATCATAATCCTGACTGAATGGCTCCACTGTTCAGAAGATGAACTTTGTTGTGTAGATGCTTGACACATAGACTGTTTCTTGAATTCTGATTTTAACCCGAAGCTTTAGTATCCATGGCTCCCTCGCATAGTGGGCCCTTCCCATTTATGACGGGATGGGGAAAACATGGAAGCTCAAGCCCATATTAGCCAATGCAGGCAGTAACATGCATGCAATTGCATCATGCATTTTGTAGAATAATAGAGTTGGAAGAGACCTTAAGGGCCATCAAGTTCAACCCCATTCTGCCATGCAGGAATACACAATCAAAGCACTCCTGACAGATGGCCATCCAGACTCTGTTTAGAAACCTCCAAGGAAGGAGATGCCACCACTTTCCAAGGCAGCATGTCCCACTGTTGAGTATCTCTTACTGTCAGGAAGTCCTTTCTAAAGTTGAGGTGGAATCTCTTTTCCTGTAGCTTGCATCCATTGTTCCGGGTTCTATTCTCTGGAGCAGCAGAAAACAAGCTTGTTCCTTCCTCAATATGACATTCCTTCAGATATTTAAACACGGCTCTCACGTCACCCCTTAACCTTCTCTTCTCTAGGCTAAACATGCCAATCTCCCTAAGGTGTTCCTCATAGGGCTTGGTGGTTTCCAGACCCTTCACCATTTTGGCCATCCTCCTTTGGACACACTCCAGCTTCTCAACATCATTTTTGAATTATGGTGCCTAGAACTGGACACAGTATTCCAGGTGAGGCCTGACCAAAGCAGAATAGAGTAATACTAGACAGATTTTTAAATGAACTCCCTTCCATGGGAGGCTAGGCTAGCCCCTTCACTGCTGGCCTTTCGCTGGTAGGTGAAGACATTTTTATTCAAGCAAGCCTTTTAAAATCCTGCAAGCTAGGTTTCATTGGGAGATGGGGGGTTAGTTTTAGATTATTATTATTTTTAATACTGTTTTAAATTTTATATTTGTAATTTTTATATTTTTTACAGTTTTAATTGTTGTTTTAATGTGTTTTATATATGTTGTTAGCCACCTTGGGTCCCACTTTGGCAGAAAGGTGAGATGAAAATAAGTAAATATAAATAAACAAAATAGACACTATATTTCTATCGATGCAGCCTAGAATTGCATTGGCTTTTGGCTAATATGGGGTGGGGCAAACTACAGGAGCTCCAATCCATGGATGGATAGCCCACCAATACTACAGTCTTACTGTATATGATAGGCACTAGTTGGAACATGGTTGTCCTGTATAGTATGCCTTTTATTGGCATCTGGAGAGAAAGTACTGGGAGAGGTTGACTCAGGTTGAGTAACTAACAGTTTCAAGAGTAAATCATATTCTCTATGGAGCAATTCAAACAATCCTTGCTTTAGTTTGAATGAACCGTGTCAATTTAGCTTACAATTTGCCAAAACCCAGGGCACACCGCCTGCTGCGCAATAGTTTCAAAATTCAGGTGGAGAAATGGCATCAGCCATTTGTTTAAATTGGCATCTGCTTCTGGAGCTAAGCAAGTAGGGGGGTTGTTTTTTACTTGTTCTATTTATTTTTAAAACATGCTGTTGCCTGCCCAAATCATTTGGGATGTAAATTTAAATGAACAAATATTGATACTTTTAATGCATGCAAGTCCCAATTGTTGAACATATTACAGTTAGTGTGTGCGCTGTAACTGTGCAGTCTCAGCTGATGAAAGATGAAGTGTTTCCACATGATAAAAGAAGATGAGTCTCTGTCAAAATTTAAACTCTGCTCACTGGCCTTTGCTTTCAAGTAGCAGTCTAAGTTATTGTTTCAAGCCCTTTATTAGATTAACTGCAATCTAGGTCTGTGCTTACCTCTGTTGGTTTGAAATGAATGTTAGTTCTTCTCACACATTCAATCATATTTTAGTTCACCACTTTTAGGGGAAAAGGAAGCAGAAAACTGCAAAATAAATATAGTAGACTCTCTGTCTCCATAAATTCTTTATCCACAGATTCAAGCATCCACAGCTTGAAAATATTTAAAAAATTATAAACTCCAAAAAGCAAAGCTTAATTTTGCCATTTTATATAAAGGACACATTTTTACTATCCATTCTATATAGTAGGACTTCAGCAGTCACAGATTTTGGTATCCACAGGGCATCCTGGAACCAAACCCCAGCGGATACCAAGGACTCCCTTCGTATCCACTGAAGTTTGGTTTCAGGACCCCTGCGGTTACCAAAATCCATGGATATTCAAGTCTCATTATATACACTGATGTAGTAAAATCCCTTATATAAAACAGGGAAACTAAGGTTTGTTATTTGGACTTTTTGTGTGTGAATATTTTCAAACTATAGTTGGATGAATCCGTAGATACAGAGGATCAACTTGCCCTATGACTGCTATGACCTCTCCAAATATTTCCACTGTAAAACAAATTAACAAAATGGAATCACCCTCTTAACTACAAACAGAACATTACAATTCACTAAATGATGAAAACACACACACACAAAATAGAGAACCCAGAGATATAAATTCAGAGGGAATTCTTAACAATACTGCTTATATTACAATTTGAAGGAAACTGACCGGGAAGACATTTAACCAGATCCCAGAAGCGCCTTCGACAAAGAGGAAAGTCAGAAGTACCAGCTTTCTGAACAGATCTCATTGAACTTCTAGAGATGCTTCGGATAAGCAAAGAACCCAGTTATAGGATCACAAAGAACTGCAGTGTTCACACTGGAGTATGCTTTAATGTGCTGTTATTAGAGATCTGACAGTACAAATGTTAAACCAGGGAGCTGGTCTGCAGAGATCCATTCACTCATTGAAGGTGAAGTGTTATACTTGGGGTGCATTTCCTATCCCTTCCCCATTCATACCTGCTTTCCTAGCACAATTATTATATTAAACTAAGGGAACTAACAGAAATCCCCTTCTCTTCTGGCCTACAGGGAAGACTTTGACTTGCATAGACTGCAACCTCTCTTTTTGAGTCTTTGACTAGTATAGACTTTTATAGTATCGTATAGACTTGAGTCTCTGACTAGTATAGTATTAGTATAGTCTTTGACTAGTATAGACTGTAGCCTTCCTTCTTGAGTCTCTATACAGCCCTCTTCAATCTCAATGCTGCCTAGAGATGAATCTGCGCAGACTTGTGGGTGTAGCGAGTGGGGAGAGGGAGGAGGGAAGGATATCTTTTTAAAAGACAAGGTGGGTGGAATGTGGGGATGCCAGCTGGCAATGGTCTATATTTCTACTGACAAGGCTCTACTCTGTAGGTGTGAGGAATTCCAATTAAATATGCAGCCTATTTGCCTATGTGTGGGAGAAGGTTTGCTACGAAGGAGGGAAGCCTCACATTTAGCTACCGAGCTAACTGTTAAAACAAAAATTAGCTCCGTTCATCAAAGGAAACTACTGGAGGGCTTTCCTCAGTCTCATCGCTTGTTCCATTGTTTCTGTGTTCTTCCCTGGTTGCTCACTAGACTGTCTTCCGGTTCCCTAAGCGATCTGTCTCCCGTGCCCAAGAGACATGCCAACTGAAAAGAGGGATCAAAGACGATGCGGAAGAGATGGTAGTACAGGTCACTTCCGTATCATTATTCTAGGGCTGCATGACTTCACGGAAAACAATAGTTTATTGGTCAGCTATTTGGAGAATCCCTAGGGCTGGATGTAAACTGGATCCTTTTGATAATGACAATCATTACAAGTAATGATCAGTATCAGTAATCATAAATGCAGGCCCATATTGATTTCCATTTTAATGCAGCCTGTTCACCAGGGTCACAATGCCAATCGCCCCCCACCCCCAACAAAAAAGTTAGATGGATTTCCACTTCAACATTTAGGATTTGGCTTCAGTAGTTGCATGGCACTTGTATCCAAGCTCTTCCCCTCCAAGCATCAGCAATATATGCCATATTTCTAATAAAACTACATAGAATATTTCTTACAAAATTCAGATAGTATATCTAATTTAATAAGAAATACTCTGTTTTTCATTCTATACAAAATAAAGTATGTGTTGATTTTCACTTGTAATAAAGTACATAGTGAGCCTTCTTTAAGAATAAATTAATTGATTTGAAATCTGATTTACTAAATTAATTTCAAGGTATTTGATTGGAGAGTGTAAATAAAATATGCCCCCCAAAAGCAATTTGGCAAATGGATTGCTGAACAACATCAAAAAGCCAGCTTTACCTCTGCAGTTCAGTTTTTAAAAGCAAGTAAAAGCCAATAAGCTTTCAAAATCACTAACACTCACACAACAGACCAACTGAATGACTGAAATGTGTAGTTCCGTAAGCAAGTAAGTTCACTTTATTTCATCCAGGATATACTATATTAATAAAAGGATCTTGCCAGTATAAAAATATGAAGCACAGTAAATGCTGAGGTGGAACCTAAGGGATCAGACTTTAGCAGTCCTGAGAGCAGGCAAGCATGGGAGATTAGAGGACCCAACAGATGAGAAGTCCTCATAATTAATAGTAGATAGAAGCAAAATAGCAAGAAAATTGTGACAAGGCAAGTAAGGTTGAGCAAAATCATCTACAGCAAAGTTGGTAGTCCCAGAAGCGAAGCAGTCTAGACTTTGTGGTATATAAGTACCCCTCCCCAATCCTCTTGCTCATGTTTAAAGTTTTAACACCAATGAAGTTGGAATATACAATATCCTATAATCACATAGCAAATCTAATCTGGACTCTTACTTTTTCACTGCAATCACCCAAGAGCAAATCCCCAGGGTCCGAATCAATGAGGAACGGTGGTCATAAATATGTTGTTGTTGTTGTTGTTGTTGTTGTTGTGTGCCGTTAAGTAATTTCTGACTTATGATGGCAATAAGACTTTTTTTGGGGGGGAAGATTTGTTCATAGAGGGTTGCCATGGCTGAGAGAGTGTGACCTGCCAAAGGTCACCCAGTAGGTTCCATGGCCAAACGTGGTATCCCATTATCCTAGTCCAACACTCAAACTACTACACCATACTGCCTCACCATTAATATGCTACACTGAATTAATTGTTCTTGCATATGCTTCCATCTCATTAGCAAGATATTAACTAATCACATTAAGATTATCTCTGCAATGCATTTGACAGTGCCCTCCTGCAGCTAAAGTTTTAGTGGTTAAACTCTTTTCTTCTGGCATTCATGAAAGAAATCAAAGCCATGCAATTGTCATTTTAAAAAACTGTGTAGGGGAACTCTCAGAAGAATAAAAGTTGTAGTTTAAGTAGCTTAGAATGGGAGCAAAGGTCCTAATAATTTTGTTACACTAAATCAGGGTGTACATAATGAGATATCTTGGAGACGGGACCCAAGTCTAAACACAAAATTCATTTATGTTTCATATACACCTTAAACACATAGTCTGAAAGTAATTTTATACATCCTTTTGAATAATTTTGTGCACGAAACCAAGGCTGTGTACACTGAACCCTCCGACAGCCAAGGTGCTACTGTCTCATCCACCCACGAAAAAAGTTTTGGTTTCTGAAATATTTTGGATTTGGGAAACAATACCTTCATTAGGTTAACCAAAAATGGCACACACAAAAATGGTGCTACTTTTAAAATAATATGCCGGGGGCAGGGGGGAGAGTGAAAATGTTAGGGTCAGTGTCTCTACATAGTATGTAAAGCCACATTTGCATTACTTTATAATTATTTCTTTTTTTGTTTTGAGCCCATGATCACTATGTATGGAGTCTTGAGCACCCTAAATCGATAGTCTGCATACTCTTTCTCACCTATCATTTGAAGACAAGACATCAGTGCTGACCCTAACATTATTTATTCCCCTTTCCCATTTCCGTATGCATTTCTAAACATTTTTGCCTGGTGCTGACACTTCAGTTTCAAAAGCAAGCACCAAGAGTTGCGTTTCAAAAGCAAGCACCAAGACTAATAAAAGTTTTGCAGCAGTACAGACGCTGACATTTATTTTATAGGCAACATGTCCATCCTCTTCATTAGAAGGCCTTGTTGCTAAAGGAAACAGCGTCTACTTAAGATGCAACACATGCTTTAAGAAATATTAAGTAATATGCTTGTGTGTAGTATGGTAAGATGGAAAAAAGCTAGTTTATTCAGCAAGAAATCCTCATTAACTTCATTCATCCCTTCTATGCAAGCTGTTTAGTCCAAGTCTTAGGGCCAGGCTTCTTGGCCCCAGGAAATTTTGCATAAAATTAACCGACGTACTAGAGGCCAAAAACAAAAACAAAAAAACAGTTAATAAGTAGAGCGTTCAGCAAATTGCTTTTCTCTCCTGTGTTACTATAGCAATTTTCTTCATATACTTATTTCTGGAAGTATTCAGACCTCTTCCAAACAGAAATTATTTTTCCCCATTGGCTGACTGTGCCATAACCATTTTTCCTCTTTCCCTAAAACTAAGCAGAACCCAAAGCAAGGAATAAGATTATTTTTCCCCTTTCTCATCAAGCCATTTATGTGAATAGACTACTTGCAGTTTTACTTGTTTAAATAGCATAGAATTAAGGGATGGTAAACAGGACGGAATTGCATCACCCAGAAACCATTGACTCATGGCTGACAAGACAGATACTAAAGTCTTCCACATGTCCAACGTATTTTTTTTCCCCAAATTAGTTTGCATGCGTTTACAGTCCCGTAACTTTACCTTTGGCTTTATGTGCTCAACAAGACATTCAAGGCTGATGCGTATTGCAAACATGAAATGATCTGCAGGGAAATCAGATGCTCTTTCATAGCATTTGGCTCAACATGACTGACATTATCATTACTGCCATCAGGATCATGATCACCACCATTGATATTGTAACAGGAATAGTAACATATTGTGTCAAGTCTGGATCGATTCTTCAAAAGACATTTACTTCATTAATTGATGAAGATGTTTCAGCCACATCCATACTTCCTGAGGAAATAAGCCCCATACAGTGTGGCATAGTGGTTTGAGTGTTGGACTATGACTCTGGAGTCCAGGGTTTGAATCCCTGCTCGGTCATGAAACCCATTGGGTGACCTTGGGCAAGTCACATGCTCTCAGCCTCAGGGGAAGGCAATGGCAAACCTCCTCTGAACAAACCTTGCCAAGAAAACCCAATTATAGGTTCGTGTTAGGGTTGCCGTAAGTCAGAAATGACTTGAAGGCACACAACAACAACAAACAGAGTGGTTTAATTTCTGAATATTCATGGATTGAGCTGTTATTGGTTGGTACTGTTACAGTGAAGAAGGGCGGCAGTGATGCATTTTTAAAAAAAGAAATGGGGGGACTAGCAAGGGGCTTTGGAAGGCTGCAAAAGGTGGGCATGAGGCCCCCGGAAAGACCTAGAATGGTGTAATGGTTTGAGTGTTGGGACTACAACTCAGCGTTCAAATCCTTGCTCCATCATGGAAACCCATTGGGTGAGCTTGGGCAAGTCACACGCTCTCAACCTCATAGGAAGGCAAACCTCCGAACAAATCTTGCCAAGAAAACCCTGTCATGGGTTCACCTGATGGTCGCCATAAGTCAGAGTTCAGAGACACAACAACAACAATGAAGCCTCTGAACCACACTTACCCCTGGCTCTAACAGAAGCCGCCTTCATGTTTCAGGCCCAACAACCCAGAGCCTAAATGTAATCACATCTTTAGCAAACCATAGTTGGCAATGCCTCTGTCAATGCTTTGGCTATTTTCTGAGTAGCAGAAGCAAAAAGTCTTTTCCTCTTTCAAATGAAATGGGAACAGATAAAAGACTGTATGGTGTTCTCCCATATCTGGGGATAACCTTGTAGGAGGAAAGAGAACCCAATTATGTATTCAGTACTTCAGAATCTTTAAGTGTGGGAGGCGAATCCTCCTATTACATTTCTTTGCTGCTCAGGGACCAGAGAGGCATCACACCACTGCAAATATCCATGCTTATAATCTGCTTGCTATCAGAAAGTAAACAAGACCATTGCACAATCCTCCCTCCTCCATTCTCCTTCGGTGTAGCAATACAATGACAAAGAGCACTCGAATAGTTCTCCCCGTTCATTATTCACTCTGTGTCATGAGGGTGAACCGACTGTTTTTGTCTAGCTAGGTAGGAAGGCCAAAGGGAAATGTTTTGGATTGCAGATCACAAATAGGGAAAAGAAAATATTGCTCCCTGAATCAGCAGTTCTAAAGCAGGGATTTCCAAAAGAGAATTCAGTCTATCTCACCAAACTATCATTCCCAAAATTTTGAGAGTCAAAATGATGCACCAATTGAGTCTCCCTTATCCGGAATTCCAAAATCCAAAATATTCCAAAATCCAAAACTTTTTTCATGTGTGGATGAGACAGTAACACCTTTGCTTTCTGGTGGTTCAATGTACACAAACTTTGTTTCATGCACAAAATTATTCAAAACATTGTATAAAATTGTCTTCAGGCTAGGTGTATAAGATGTATATGAAATATAAACAAATTTCATGTTTGAACTTGGATCTCATCTCCAAGCTATCTCATTAAGTAGATGCAAATATTCCAAAATCTGAAAAACTTCAAAATCCAAAACTCTTCTGATACCAAGCATTTTGGATAAGGAACACTCAACCTGCAAACATTTGGGGAATGCTTTAAAACTGAATAATCAAAAGCAGCTTGCTGAAAGCAACAGCAACCTATATATCTTCACTACAAGTGTTGAAATTTGATATTTACATAAAGCTGTGTTGGGAGATGAATACAGGTATCTGTAACCCAGCTGCACCATTTGCTGATTCAGTGCATTTTTGTATCTTACTGAAATCTCAATTTATCAATGTGTAAAATATAAATATTAATACTCAGTTGAAAGAAAATATTAGTATTTTTCCAAATTATTTATAGTCTTTTCATCACTCCTGAAGGCTTCTCTCCCTCCAGGTTGGAGGATGTGGAAACAGTCTTGGAGGAGCCACATGATGTCCCAAGGCCACAGTTTATTTACCTCTGCTCTGTCATTTAAAAAATACAATACTATATATATGTGTGTGTGTGTGTGTGTGTGTGTGTGTGTGTGCAGTCGCCCCTCTATTCTCGCAAACAACACAAATTTTACATTCCACATCATCGAGCACCAAGGCTAGATCCTACTTGGCAGGAGTTTAATGAGGACGGTTGCCTATGTAGCAACAGCACTGTATACATAAACATCGGAAGCTGACTCACATCGAATCAGACCATTGCTACATCTTGCACAGTATTATCAGCTCGGATGGGGAGTGGCTCTCCAAGATTACAGCAATAGCAAGCAATGCAAGTACATTTCTATACTGCTTATCAGTGAACTCGGCACTCTCTAAGTCAAGGGTAGGCAACCTAAGGCCCGGGGGCTGGATGTGGCCCCCTGAGGCCTTTGGACCGGCCCCAGGCCGGTCCTGCTACCGCCGCCGCCGCCACCCCCCTGGCGCCCCCACCGCCCGCCATGATGATATTGATTATTGTTGTTATTACTTGTTCTTGGGGTTTTCTTGGCAAAATCTCCACAGGGGTTTTGCCATGGCTTTCCTGGGGCTGAGAGACTGTGCATGCATATTTTTTAATTTTTTAATTAATTAATTTATTTATTTTGGTGCTTCGGCCCCCCAATTGTCTGAGGGACAGCAACCCAGCCCCCAGCTCAAAAAGGTTGCCTACCCCTGCTCTAAGTGGTTTACAATGTGTGAGTCAATTGCCCCCAACAAGCTGGGTACTCATTTTACCAACCTATGAAAGGATGGAAAACTGAGTCAGCCTTGGAGCTCTCCTCTAGGATTGAATTTACAACATTGTGGCTGCAGTACTGGCATTTAACCATGCACCACTAGGGCTCCAAGATTGCAAGAGAGACTTTTTTCTAGCCCTACCAAGAGATTGCTGGTATTCCTTGGTGGGCCCCCACCCAGGTATGAACCAGACTCAATCTGCTTAGATGTCAAAAGCAAACAAGAGCAGGTATATTCAGGGTGGTACAGTATAGCACAGTAGTTCTCAAATGGTGAAGTGGGAAACCAAGGGGTATGTGCAAGAGTTGCTCAAGGGGTGGTGGGGTGGTGGTGAGACTTAGAAGCCCTGTTCCCTCTTCCTCCTCCTCTTCCAAAACTTTTTCTGTCCTGGAGAGGAATAGAAAGATGTGGAGGACACTTGGAGCAGCTGTCTCTGCCTGATGGAGGAAGAAGATAGCAGGGAAGCTTGCAAGATCATGGTCTGGCACGGTCCTTCCTGAACCACTGCTTCTTCTTTCCCCACCCGTCCCATCAGTGCCTGGTTCTCAGGATAAGATGCTGCTTCTGCTTCAGTCAACATACCCCAACACTCAGTCCATTGTACCCTAGGTGCATGGCAGCCAAAGGATAGCCAGCATCTGAAATGGACCCTGGCAGAGTAGTAAGATGGCAATGCCTCTTGTACTGAGCCACCTGGCTCACCTAGAAATGATTGTCAGAATTATTGTTAATAATATTGTATGCTGAGAGATCTTGTAGCATCTTTGAGACTAACTGAAAGAAAGAAGTGGGCAGCATGAGCTTTTGTAGAATACAGTCTACTTCCTCAGATGCATTTGGCCAAAAGCTCATGCTGCCAACTTCTTTCTTTCCATCAGTCTCAAAGATGCTACAAGATCTCTCAACATTCAATATTATTAACAATAATTCTGACAATCATTTCTAACTAAAGATTCACAACCAATATACTTAGGACACTAACCAGAAGTTCCACCTAGTTTCCTAGATCCCTGAAATATAAGAAAACAGTAGTTTTATTTAACAGCTTCTATTGCCTGAGTATTCCTTCCCTAAGAAAACGTTATGGAATTCATGGGGTCACCATAAATCAACAGGTGACTTGAAGGCACAATACACACAGACATTGTTGCTTTTATCACTTGATGTATCACATGTGACCCAGGCTTGGTTATTAGTTAATAAAGATATTAGTGAATGACATCTTTGCAACAATAAATGTCTTATTCTCACAATTCATAGCTGACCGCCTGCGCACATGCAAAAGGTTTCCATTGTTCAGGTCTGCCCATGTTGCCTCATGAATCAGATCAAGAATCAAGAATTCCATAAATCAAGAATCCCAGAAGCATTGTGTCAATTATTGGGGTTTTTATCACAGAGATATGCCTTCCTTACCAGGAATCAAAATTGCCTTACGGTCAACTCAAATTGACTCTCTTTGTCCCACATATCTCAGCACCCATGTTTTTTGGAAGGCATCTGACATCTGAACAGCATGATTCCACTCCGTCCTTAATTCATTCCACAACCCTTAAATGGCATCTAAAGTAAAAGTGAGCTTGCCAACTCTGAGTGCAGCATGTGTTGCCATGGGGATGAATGTAGTGTTACACAAATTTATTGCTAACACTTCCCTCAAAGCTTCACACTGGAGAGGCAGAGACCACAAATGTGTGTAACAGTTTGGAAATCTGCTCAGGAAAGTTGATGGTGGCTCACTGCACTCCACTGTCGGAATTATCCCCAGTAGAGAAAACGCTTTGAAAACTGATGGGTGATAACAGAGATGTCAATCTTGCCAATGCCCACTTTCTTGATACTAGTAAAGCAGTGTCTGAGAGGTCTTCCTTACTGGTAGGATCTGATTTAAATGTGATGCCAGCCAACAGGAACATAGTCATGTACCATTGCGTACACCTGGCATCTTGTTTAAACCAGGCCCTTGGTCCTTACAGATATGATGTTGGAAGGCTAGTGCAGTGCCCATTTTTGATAGATTCCTGGCAGGCTAACATTTCAGGAAAAGCAATAGACACAGACAAAGCCACATAGCTACTTTTTACTTATCAGGTAAAAAATTGCTTAAATTTGGCCTGACTCTTTTGAAAGCAGGACAGGCTTTAAACAAGGAGATCCAGTGGTGTAACTAGGATTGGCGTCACTCGGTGCGGTAATTCAGAATGTCTCTCACACACACTATTGACCTCCTCCCATACCACACCATACAGTATCCTTAGTAATGCTTTTTGTACTAATGTTACTCATAAATTGTAGTTGCCATATATATCATTGAATGTACAGTGTTGGTATCCACTGGAGTTTGGTTCCAGGTCTCCCTTTGGATACCAAAATCCTTGGATGCTCAAATGCCATTATATATAGTGGTGTAGTAAAAAGGTGCCCCCTTACACAAAATGGAAAAATCAAGGGTTGGTTGTGGTTTGTTGTTGTTGTTTTTTTTTTTGAATTTATATATTTTTAAAAAATATTTTCAAGCCATGGATGGTTGAATTTGTGTATACTGAGGGTCAACTATAATGGCAATCGTCATGACATAAACAACTAACAAAACCAAAACTACACCTTTAAATTACAATATCATACGCATAGCCTAAATGTAGTTACCTGTATGTAGTTTCATGTGGTTACAGTGAAAATTTGGTAAGGTGTTGTTTTTTTTTAAACATGATTTAAAAAGTTCTGCTCTCCCTTTTCCTCCTATTGAGCCTCACCCCACTCACCCCAACTCTTCTGCTGAGACCCAGCTTTTTAAAGGGAGGAAGGCAATCATCACAACTCATTTCTGCCAAAAAAACAGATGTTTGGGGAGCAGTGGTGTCACCTGGTGCAGCCCGCACCCCCCCCCCCATTGATGCCCCTGAGGACAGCTGCTCTTTTAGCAACATTATAGGGAGTAACAGTAGCTTGGGTGCAGACATAACAGATACATGCCTTTATGTCAACATAAAGGGATAAAGTAATAGAGTTACTAGCATTTACCATTTTTGAATAGCTATGTTACCCAACAAAATATCAGCAAGGGGCATGTCTCCCTATAACTCTAGCTGGCTGACAAAGCTCATGGGTTCAGCTAGATGGGAAATTGATCAAAATGCATTCACAGATAAAACCATTTGTAGTCTCCAGTCTTGGCCCAATGCAAAGAATGGTGTTTCATAGAAGGAATCATCCCCTGTCCAAAGTTTAGCATAGGTTTTGTCTCCTACGCTGGAAATGCTACATGGAGTTTGATTACGTAGTAATATGTTTAGTAGCATTGGTATTCTGGAATCAAGTTATTGAAATCATATCTTAAATGATTCAACAGTTATTGGGGGAATTGATCTTTTTATTCATTTCTCAACAAGTGAATATAAGCCTTTCTACTTTCTTAAATAACATGATTGCAGAAAGACAAGAGGTTTGTGTAATAATGTCCTAAAAGACCAGATGTGGACTTCCAGAACAAAGCTACCTCAAACTTTGCTGCAGCATTCTTATTACATTTCTTATTACATTTCTGGAAGTCCACATCTGGTCTTTTAGGACATTATTACACAAACCTCCTGTCTTCCTGCAATCATGTTATTTAAGAAAATAGAAACAAACTGGTTTATGGTTGGATCTTTGGATAAAGAATCCATGAATACAGAGGGCTGACTATATTCTCCAGCTTTAATTTCAGTTCAAAAGCCTCATTTGAGAGACTAGAGGGACGGGAGATGGAGAAGTTTATTGCACACACAGTTCAGCCCGATCCGTGCACAGGATGGGATTGGGCTGGAATGGGGAAAAACGGGTTTTATCGCACATGAAATTGCTGCTGTGCTGCCGGCCGACCATCACCTATTCCCGATCCTGCCTCTGCTGGCCAATTTTGGTATTATGGAAGCTTTGGATCCATAATCTAAGAATCCTATGTGAAAAACATCACATCTTTGTATAATTTTTGCCAACAAAAAAGCATTTCCCTATATCCCTCCAACTGAACAACTCATGTAGTCAAAAAGTGTTTTTCCACACAAGTTCCTGTTATTCAGGGTTCCAGCCGCTTTTACTCATTTCTGCAATTGTGATATTTATTTTGTTATACAGATGGGATTCATAATTAGATCTTTAGATTTATAGTTGTTTTTATATTTTATATAAAGATGGCTTATAATCAATTCTCTAGATTTATAATGAACTCATTTCAAAAAAAAAAGAAGCCATGGCCCCAAGTTTGCAAGATAGGAGCATGTCTGTTAACAACAGGATCTCTTGAAGGCCTCTCATTCATAAAGTAAAAAGTGACTTGATGGCACATAATAAGCAGCATGCCCCCCAGCAGTGGTTTGGCTGGGCAGTAGGGGGCTAGTCAAATGGTAGGTAAGCAAGGCAATGGGAAGGAAGGAGAGCAGGGCAGTTGACCATGCACATGGCCCTTTCTGGGCATCTATACCCAGGTTACACCAAACGCCATGACACCACTGATGGTACAGTCGCCTCCCTGTATGATTTAAGCATCCACAGACTGAAAATATTAAAAAAAAATATCCCTAAAAACAGACCTTGATTTTGCCATTTTATATAAAGGACACCACTTTGCAATTGTATTTAATGGGACTTGAGCATCCATAAATTTTAGTATCCGCAGGGGGGACCTGGAACCAAACCTCAGCAGATACCAAGGGCCCACTGTACTCATTAAATTTCATCCACAGATTGAAAATATTCCCCCCCAAAATCCCTAAAAACAGACCTTGATTTTGCCATTTTATATAAAGGACACCATTCGCAATTGTATTTAATGGGACTTGAGCATCCATAAATTTTAGTATCCTTAGGGGGGACCTGGAACCAAACCTCAGCGGATTCCAAGGGCCCACTGTCCTCATTAAATGTCATAATTTTCATAGCTCAGAATTTAAAACACCTCATAGATTACCAATGGGTCAAGGTTCAGAAGAGACCCTATAGCTTGAAAAAGGAAAGTTGTATCAATTTAGAACTATCCAAGGGATACTAAAGCATCTCTCACAGATACATAGAGTGGGACTTCACAGCATGGGGGGTGGGATGTCTTGTGCATAGCAAACAAGCCAGCACCAAGGAAGGGGAACCACTCATCCCTTTCCTTTTTGTTCCCATCATGATTTATGCTTCCTTTCCCCGTGTACACGATCAAAAGGGCTTGCTCTCTCTGAGTAAGGAAGTCACAGCAGCTGTCTTATTGCCTGGTAGGTGGAAGGCCCCCATATGCTCCCCCGAGATAGGATTTAGCAGGCCCTCCCCTGCACTTTACATAACTTCTGCTGCTTAGTCACAGCTTTGACTCTTTTTTTTTCAAAAAAAAAAAAAAAGTGGAGCAATTTTCTCAGCAGCATCAGAGCATGAGTCTCTTCAGTGAGGGAAGTCCCTTCCTTTCTCATGTTCCCTTGGTAACCAAGTGAATTTGCCTTTCAAATGATTCATGACCAGGGTGCTGTAGGAGTTCCCTCCTCCAACACAGAGCTCTCCCACACAGACACATATGCCTGATTAATCATTGATTAGAGACTCTTCCACAAAGTAAACCTATGAAAATCAGAAAGCTGCTCTGAGATCTCCACCTCCACCTACCCTACAATTAAGATGAGACCTTGAGGTTTTGGCATTGGGATGGACAATGATCATTCAAGTATGCAGGCCCACCCAACTGACAGAGGAGTTCCTGACATCCCTCTGCATCCAAAGTCACATTAAACAGATCTACTGCTAAGGGTGAGAAGTTCTGGTTTTGTATACTGAGACCACCTGAGAAGTACATGGAGATCCTTGGAGGGAAAAAAATGGGATTGTTATTGATAACTGCCATTAAGTCAACTTTAACTTATGGTGACCCTATGAATGAGAGACCTCCAAGTCACCCTATCATCAACAGCCCTGCTCAGGTCTTGCAGACTATTTTCTTCATTGAGTCCACCAGTTGGAATGTGGTCTTCCTCTTTTCCTGGTGCCTTCTACCTTAACCAAGCATTATTGTCTTTTCTTATGAGTCATGTCTTCTCCTGATATGTCCAAAGTAGAACATTATCCATTTTGTCATCTTGGCATCTAGAGAAAGTTCAGGCTTCATCCACTTAAGGACCCATTTATCTCTCTTTTTAGCAGTCTACGGTATCTGTAAAACTCTCCTCCAGCATCACATCTCAAATATGTTGATTCTCTTTCTATCAGTTTTCTTCACTGTTCAGCTTTCACAACCATACATAGAAATGGGAAACACAATTCCATGGACAAGCTTTTTCTGTCCACAAGAAGCTATAATTCTAAAAGGAGTGTTAAGGTTCTCCAACAGAGGAAGCTCGCCATTTCTGGGAAGCTTAGCTCTCTCTCAAAATTTCATTTCCTAGCAATGAACTGCAATACAATGGATCAATGACTACAAAACCCACACAAGCCCTTGTTTCTATTGAAATGCTCAGACTCTTGCCTGTAGTTGATATAAAAGCAGCTAAAGTAAGTGAAACTATAGACAACTCTGCCACTAGGGAACCTGACTCTACTCTCACCATACATCTAAAGAAGTATGTACCTTTGGGGGAATATTTAATGTTTACCACCAGTTTTTCTCAGCATATAATCATCTGAGTTTACATTAGCTTTCTCTACCTTTGTTTCATAAGAATAGATAGCAATGACATTGACCTACTTTTCATACAGGGAACTGGATTCAGGAATTATGTTCTATAGGAATATAATATTTTGTAGGTCTGCTATACAAAGTCTGGAATCTGTTGGCAAAAATTCCATGCCTAAGAATGTCAGCCTCCCCTCTAAAAGCAAGTTTCTAATCCTTATAAATGAGGGATTAAATTAAAATGTGCATTATCTTCTGAAAGTGCAAAAGCGAACAAAGGTCTGATCTTTCTGGTTATGGTACATTTAATATACCACTGTGGCTTTTTGTAATTCACTGCAATGTCTTCATGCAGCCCCTTTAATTTTGTTCAATTTTGGGTATGCTATTCTGTTAAAACCTTTTTGACTTTCTCCCTGCTATTCTAGATGTTATATTTCATTCCTTGCAAGACTCTAAAGGTCTTTGTTGTTCTACTGTTTATAATGTCTTAAAATTCCAATATTTTCAGCAATTTAAATTGCTTTAAAGTTTAAATAATATGTTGACTCAGGGGCCCTATTCAGGCCAAAGGATAACTCATAAATGTACAGATAAATTTATAAGCAAGAATACAGGTATACTTCAGTTAACAAAGTCCCTCACTAAGAAGCTCCTTTTACAGTCCTTTTATGTCTCCCAGCCCCTTGTTTCCTTCTTGTTCTCTGTCGAGTTGTAAGTTTCTTTTAGCAGCATTGGCAGTAGGATGGTGAAGAAGAGTGGGGAAAATAGACTCTTTTGGTGTTGCAAGTTAAATAGGAGCCATCGTCTGAATCCTTTACTGAGCAAAACAAATAAAAGGGAGGAAAGCAGATGAGCCTGCCCTCACCTGGTACTCTCCCAGTGTGTTAAAGAAGCATGGATCTATAGGTTTCACCACCAAAATGTAAGTCTCAAGAAAAATGGAGGCTAGTGAAAGAAGGAAAGAAAATCCTTTCAAGTGGTGAAGAAGATTCAAAATGCTTCTGTTCACTTAAGCAAGGCTTACCTGGTCTGGTTCTTTCATTTCAAATGTGATTAATTTTGGATAAGCTAATTTTTCAGCTGTTGGGCTCTCCTCCTCCTCCTCCTCCTCCTCCTCCTCCTCCTCTTCTTCTTCTTTGTAAAACAGAGCCAGCATGGTGTAGTGGTTTGAGTCTTGGACTACAACTTTGGGGACCACGGCTTGAATTCTAGCTCAGTTAAGAAATCCCCTGGGTGACGTTGGGCAAGTCACATTCTCTAAGCTTCAGGGGAAGGCAATGGCAAACCCCTCTGAATAATTCTTGCCAAGAAAACCCCATGATAGGGTTGTCATAAGTAAGAAACCACTTGAAGACATACAACAACAACAACAACAACAACAACAACAACAACAACAACGGAACCTATCCCTATTCTTTCCTTGTTATTTCAGCCTCTGGTACCAATTTTTTGTTGTTAAAGAAGTAATGCCCATGTGCACATCTAATTCATCAATGATGGTATATCTTTATATTGTACGGCTTCATTCATTTGCAAACAACATTGGTTAAAACTCACAGGAAAGCCAAATGTGACAAATAGTCAAATAACTAACAAAATAAATCCCCTCACATACTATTTTCAAAACATCAGAGTTATGCATACTTAGCCCCAAAATGGTATTATACAAATATTCTTCATTCCTCACTGCTACATAATTTTGGTTCCTTTTGCATAATATTGTTATTCTTAGTAAAGTATTCCCAGCTCTGCATATAATGTGTTCAGTGATGGCAGGGCACTGGTGGTCTCAAAAATAATTTGAGACAACATTCCCAGTTTGTAAAACAAAGTAGATAAATGCATAAACAATGCTTAGCCTGACTAATGTCAAGAATGGCTACACACACTTCTGAATGAGAATAAGGCAAAAGTGACACATGAGCAATTAGCTGTGTTACAGTTTTTCATATATATATATATATATATATATATATATTACACTCAACAGTGTTTGCAATCTTGTGTAAGGTATAGTATGTAAACTTTCAAATGAGTAAATATTTACATGAATTATGTCATTATGATGATGTGCAATATGATTATCTTTCATTGTCGTAGCCTGGAAGCCAGTAGTGAGCTGAATATTTTCTTCCAAATGTTTAAGAACAAAAAGTTTCCAGCTCCTTAGGCAGGAATTCCAAATTCTGAAAGGAAAAGAATCAAGAGTTTCTCACACCAGCCCTGTTCTCACTGTAATTGTACTAGTAAGGGGAACTTGATACATGTTATTGTTAACTGCATTCAAGTCGATCCCTCCTCATGGCAACCCTATGGATGAGACATTTCCAAGACTCCATGTCCTCCACTGCTCTGCTTAGGTCCTGCAGATTCATACCCGTGACCACTTTAATGGAGTCTATCCATCTAGCATGTGGTCTTCCTCTCCTTCTGCTTCCCTCCACCTTTTGTAGCATTATTGTCTTTCCTAATGTCACGCCTTCTCATGATGTGTCCAAAGTATGACAGCCTCAGTTTGACCAACTTGGCTTCCAGGGAGAGTTCAGGCTTGGTCTGTTCTAGAACCCATTTGTTCATCTGTCCATGGTATGCTCAACACTCTTCTCCAGCACCACATCCCAAATGAATTGATTTTCCTCTTACCCACTTTCTTCACTATCCAGCTCTCACATCTATACATGGTGATGGGGAATACCATGGCTTGGATGATTCTAACTTTAGTGCTCAGTTGTAAATCTTTACTTTTAGGATCTTGTCTAGTTCTTCCATAGCTGCCCTTCCCTTTCCAAGTCTTCTTCTGATCTCTTGGCCACAGTCTCCTCCTTGATCGATGTTTAATCCAAGGTAGGGGAACTGGATACATACCAGTTTCGAAGCATTCCCTCTCACATGACATCACAATAGTGCAAATGGGGCTTTGTACTCTTTTTGGCACTCCTCCCTAACCCCACCTCCCTCTACTAAGTGTGTTTTTCAGGGTTTTATTTATTTTTAATGCAATTCTGGAGATTTGTTGTTGTTAATTGCCCTTGAGTTGATCTCGACTCATGGCGATCCTATGGATGAGACATTCTCTAAGACCCTCTGTCCTCCACTGCTCTGCTTAATTCCTGCAAACCTTTGATACCCACAACCTCCTTAATAGAGTTCATCCATATTCTAGCATAGGCCTTCCTCTCTTCCGACTTCCCTCCACCTTTCCCAGCATTATTGTCTTTTCCAATGAATCTTCTCTTCTCATGATGTGGCCAAAGTACGACAGCTTCAGTTTGGCTTCTAGGGATATCTTTGGCTTGATCTGCTCTAGGACCCATTTGTTTGTCCTTTTGGCTGTCCATGGGATCCTCAGCACTATTCTCCAACACCACATCTCAAATGCATTGGTTTTCTTCCTATCCTCTTTCTTAACTCTCCATTTCTCATATCCATCATGGTAATAGGGAATACAATGGCTTGGATGATTCTAACTTTTAAGCTGAGTTGTATATCTTTGCATTTTAGGATCTTTTCTAGTTCTTTCATAGCCATCCTCCCCATTCTTAGTCTTCTTCTGATTTCCTGACTGTATTCCCCATTTCTATCAATGTTTGATCCTAGGTATGAGAATTCTTTTACTATTTCTATTTCTTCATTGTCCAGGTTGAACTTGTGAAGGTCCTCGGTGGTCATCATTTTTGTTTTCTTGATATTCAACAGTAAGCTTGCCTTAGCACTTTCTTCCTTGATCTTTCTTAGTAGTTGTTCCAGGTCTTCTGGAGATATACTAATACAATTGTTTAAAATAAAAGAAAGCAAAAGCAGGAAGCCTGCCTGGGAATAGCAAGGGAGAGGGGGGACAGGAGAAGAGGAGGGATATTGACATATGTGATTGCCCAATCTTGGAAATGCCATGCCAAGAATGTGTCATACCTGGGGACTGATGGGACAGCCAAGTGTCTGAGGGTTTATTGATGGGTTTTCCTGTCAATGAAAAGATGTGCTGTAACCACATGGCAAGACAGTGACTAGATGGAGATGATGTTGTGCAATAAGTAAGCCAAAGGTGCTATTTTCGAATTTTAAAAGTGGTTTTAAAAGCCATGTGTGATAGTCTTCAGAAATGTTTGCCTCTAATCCTGATGTCACTTCTCCCTATGTGCTGGCACACAAGATAACAACTGTAATTAATAATAATTATAATTATAATTATAATAATAAACCAAACCAAACTTCTCATTTCCATTCTAATCAGTTCTCCCCATTGATTGTCTCATTTCAAGGATTTCATTCTCCTCACTGTCACACTCTTTTGAGGTTCACTCAATTTCAAACTGGTCTTTAACCAAGACACCAATGCACAGGCTGTGCCTTTGACAAGAGAAACTAGTTAAGGATTGCTTGTTCGGAAAGCTCAAGAGACTGGCAGACCTGTCTTGTTCTCACAATTTATAGTGTAGCAACATGCCCCCAACTTTTCTTCATTTAAAACTCCTTCTCATGTTTCCTCTGTCTCTAGAGTCACATCACAATTATAGGGTTATACCTCAAAATCACCCCAAGTTAGTTGATCTGCATCTTTAACCAATCAATGCCACTAAAGAGAGGTAGAGAGTGGATTCCCCCTTATTTTACAACAAATGCTTTATTTGCATTTATATATTTATTTGCATTAATGACTGCACATCTTTTTCTCTATGCATGTGTGAGAGCATCTCTGCTATATTACATGCATATAATGAAAGTCCTTTCTATGTCTGTTGAATGTTGCTGCACCTGATCCCCATGGGACTTCATCTGAGACTCTGAAATCGGCATAGTTGGTTTCCTGTTTCTGGAGAGTTGCAGAGGAAAAGTCCTGCCTGCCTTTTCCAAGAACATGTTCCATGCTTCTGACTGAACACTAGAACAGCCAACTGGGAGTGTGGGCAGTTGTTGTGCAACCGTTCTCCAATAGCTGGAGAATTTATAGTGCCATGCAGGAGCCAGATTATAGGTGTAAGTAGCACAAGCAATTCAGAGGAGATGAAGGAAGCTGCTATTAACTATGTACAATTTATTAGAACAGAAAGAAAATACAAAGCACTGAGTGTCCCCAAATTTATAGTAATGATCAAGGGTAATAACACCCCCCCCCACACACACACATCAAATGGCAATATAAGTTGCATTTTAGGAGACAAAAAAGAGGGAAAGACATGGAAGAAATTCTAGCTGTTTCACTATCTCCCAATATTGAAAACCTGGTTGAAGAAACAAAGGTATAAACTTGTTGTCATTTCTGATTTATGGAGACACTAAGGTGACCCTATGATGGATTTTCTTGGCAGGAAATCCAAGGAGGTTTTCCCTGAGGAGGAGAGAATGTGACCTGCCCAAGGTCAGCCACAGCGGGTTTCCATGGCTGAGCAGGGTTTCGAACCCTAGTCTCCCAGTGTCCTAGTCCAGTGCTCAAACCACAACACTACACTGGATCCATAAAGTATAAGCCACATAGCTGAATTTTTAAGAGTAGTGACACAGTGTCACTCTCTTGGCTCATATTTATGCAACTCTATTCTGGATTAATTCTCTTTTAATTCCATTTACAGTTTACATTTATATCCTATTTGTCTTCAAAGTTGCTTGAAGCAATGTCCATCATTCTACAACCAGTATTTTATTCCTACAACAACAATGTGAAATAGATTTAGGCTGAGGAACAGTGACTGAGAGGCTCAAGATTCCTCTCTGACTTCTAAGCACCCTGGCTTTGAGTAATAAAATTACATGGGAAACCCTTCCTGAAGAATAAAAGTTGTACTGCAAGGAATTATTGTCTTAAAATAAACAACTCACACATATAATGTTAAAATATTTCAATCACCAGGACCAAAGTTTTAAACAGCTATTTTTCTAAAAAAGTTTACTATTATACATTAGAATTTCAGGGGCTGTATATGTGTCTTGCCAAAGCCCAAAATGACTACTTGATGCTGTGCCAATACATCTAGATTGACAATAAATCAAATGGAGTTTGTAAAAGGAATGGCCTGACTCATGGCTTCAACTATACCAGGGAAGATCCCAGCTACTGATCCTGGTCAAATGTCCCTGAACCACCAAGCAAAAAATGGACTGGCCAAAGGAACAAGCTGGCAACAATTCCATATTGGTACATTTTATCTGATTTATTCTGTCCTTGTTGGAAAAAAAGCTAATTAGCAAGCCATCATTTAAATAAACATCCAAGTAAGTGTTTGTAACCTTTGTTTTATTGAATTGAGGCAAATTATTAGCCTCTGCATGTTAAATGAAATAGAAACATCCTGGGAATTTTTTAAAAAACTTCAATCTGCATAAAGTAGGCACCTGCTGTGAAAATGAAGGCAGGGAGGGAAGAGTGATTCACCATTCAGAGCTGCCTTTTATACAGGCTGGGTAACCTCTGTCAGAGAGACAGCATGGTGTAGTGGTCTGAGTATTTGACTACAATGCCAGTGACACACCTGGTGAGCCGGAGCAGGCCACATTCTCTCAGCCTCAGAGGAAAGCAATGGCAAACCTCCTCTGAACAAATCCTGCCAAGAAAACCCCAGGATAGGTTCGTCTCCATGAGTTGGAAATGACTTGAAGGCACATAACAACAACAACATTCAGTACTTAAATTAAAAATAGGATTTTCTGCTAAAATAATCATTTTGTGTGTTCTCCCTCCATAATAACGTTTCTCTCTTATTTTGTCTGACCATACCCTTTTGTCCACCCTTCCAAGTTGTTTAGCTGCATATGTCTCAGTTTTCCTTCTAGGAAATATTGCCATGTTTGTCAAGGCTGAATTTAAGAAAGAAAGGATAGGTGGGATTCGGGATTTTATGTTTTGTTTAATGGAATTTGTAATGTTGTAAGCCGCCCTGATTGCTCTGCAGAGGGGCAGGATATAAATAAAAATTATTATTATTATTATTATTATTAACAAATGTGCACGGACAGCTCAATATAATGACAATAAAACAAGGCAGTCACTGCTTTTATGTATTTAGCTGTGTGTATACACACAAACACACACACACACACACACACACACACACACATTTAAATACATATTCAATGTATTGTTCTTTCACGTATTTTCTGCTAGTGACACAGACCCCCTCTTTGTCATATGCATTTCCTTAGCAGCTAAGCAAAGCTATATGCTGCTGCTATCCAGCATGCATGTGTCTTAATTCACAATCTATGTATGTTACCTTGTCCTCCCCAAAGCTATTTAAAAGGAGCACTTTGCCTTAATGGTGCCCATGAAATTACAAAGATTAGCTTTTCTATTATTCTAGTGTGCTGGCCAATCACATTTTCCACTCTCCATCTGTAACAAGTTACTGCTGTCATATTGTTCTGGCATCTTAGGCCGTAGGGTGGCTTTGTATCTCTCAGCCATTCATGGATCCTAATGCTGTTGACTAAAGACTGTATTTAAAGGCAATATAAACAGTTTGATCCCTCAAATACACTTGATCTATAATTTCCATACATACGTACTTTCTCAACTTTTATTTTAAAACAATTAACCAAAGAGCTCTTTTTTTTTTTCCTGCCGATATTTACAGCAAGGCTGACAGTAACAGCAATTAAACCCCATCTGTTTGCAGGGCATGAATAATAACAGTTGACACTCAACTTCTAATACAATTCATGGAAAACCTGTTAAACACAGAAACTTGTTGCAGCAAGAATGTGCCCCCAGGGCTGGTCTGTGCCACCTTCACACATGGAGCTCAGGCATCAGCACAAAAACTGAGATTTGTTGCCTTACGCTGGAGAATTTCCCCCTCCACACTCCAGTAACTCGACAGCACCATTAAAAAAGCACCATTTTAGGCAGCAAAGGAAGTTCTTTTGGATACCAGCAAAGAACTTTCAAATCCAATAGCAAGATTTTGTCAAAGGGGGCATTCACACTTACTTTTTCCCTCAGGAGACCCAAATCTCTGCAGTGAGGCAATACCAGATCGGTGTTCCCACTACGTTTTCCATTCCCGAATCTCTCCATGGCATTTTAACCCTGTTGCCATTTACAGTTGCTTAAAATGGAGACCCCTCCATTTCTGAGAACAACGCAGCACGATCCAAATCGATTCGGTAGCATATTCACACTACTGAAGATGAGGACCGTTACGGCTCTTAAAAAAAGACGTGAGAAAAAAACTGGTCCCAAATATACAGGGTTAAGTGGGGTTAGTGCAGTCATGAAAATAACTCAGTTTCATATTGGGTTATTTTTTTGTAGTGTGAATAGGGCCTCAGTGACAGAAGTTTTTAGGTCAGCATCAACTGGCTAGGATCTCACAAGTAAGCGATCTCAAAGGAGATCATAGAATCGTAGAGTTGGAAGAGACTCCAAAGGCCATCCACTTCAATCCCCTGCCGTAACAGATAATCAATTCCTGAAATGGCATTGTTATCAACTTTGCTTTTTGAAGGGTCTTGGCCATGCTGTGTAGACTTTTAAAAAGCTTTATCAATGTTTATATTAGGTGACAAAATATGAAAAGAGGACCCTCCCATAAGTAGGACTGAAGATGTGTTACGCAGTCTAGATAAATCCAGTGAAGGTCCATCCAACTTGAAAGACAAAATGTCCTAATATACTGTTCCTTGTGTTAAATAAAGATGGAGGCATCTATTTAAAAGAACTATATGTGTGTCTAGTTGTCAGGTTTTTTCCCACTGAAAGTAAAAAGAAAAGTATTAATAAACAAGTGTAAGAAGGTGGCCATCAAATGAACATAAAGTCCCTAAGACTTTCCAAGTTTTAAAAGGGAACATTTAAGGTATCCCTATGTTGGTGGTATGGAGGCAAATAGCACCTTGCTGTTCATGTTGTTGTTGTGTGCCTTCAAGTCCTTTCGAATTTATGGCAACCCTAAGGCATGGGGTTTTCTTGGCATGTTTCTTCAGAGGGGGTTTACCATTGCCATCCTCTGAAATGGAGAACATGTGAATTATCCAAAGTTTCCATGGCTGAATGGAGATTTGAATGTTGATCTCCAGAGTCACAGTCCAAAGCTCAAACCATTATGCTGCTCTGTTTTTCTGCAGCTTCCAAATAGCACTTAGGAGAGCCTAATTCTTTTTATACAGCTAAACCTCCTTTTGTATCATTGTATGATTCTAACTAGTGCAGACTTTATGGCTTTGACATCAAGATAGCTTCCTCCTGCTCCCCCTGTTTTGCTTAACATCTAACCTGATAAAGAATTTTGGAGAACTCAAAAGCTTGTTTGTTATTTTGTGACATTATGGTTGGTCCTAATAAAGGCATAGTGCTTGGAATCCCATATATTACTCATCAACTCTATTATCTTTTAACTTAAAGAATAGTCTTGTCCCATATAAACTGCTTGAACGTTGTATTCCTCATTGGAAGTTCTGCTCTGTAATGAAAAGCACTCCTGAATATAATCCACCTGGTTCCATTCGCTTGTAATTTTTAAGGCAATCAATGCATATTTATTGCTTTCAACTGACTGATGTTTTAAGTAGGTATATTGTTGCTGAAAGTGGATGCCAACTGGTATGGATTTTTACTGATTTCTATTGTTTCTGTTCTTTGATTTATATTATATTAATTTTGGTTATGGAACATTATAGTCTGGATGATATAAATCAGTTCAGGGTGTGGGTATAGAGTATGTACCTGGATATTGTTTATAGCTGCTTTCTATAGCATGATGTGTCTTTATTTTGTGTTGGGTTTTTTTTTTAAAAAATAATATCCTGTATTTCTCCCGGCATAGTAGCTTGCAACCATTTAAAACAAAGTTCAACTAAAATCTTCTTATGCAAAAGTTTAAAAACAAGGAAACAGACTATTCCATTGAAGATAGCATAGTTAAAAATCATTTGAAGCACGTTTAAAACATAATTAAAAAGATAAAAAACACAGCACATCCCATCACACTGAAAACATCCTTCTGCTACATGATTTGAGAACCAAAGTCCTGCCTAAATAAATAGGTTTTATCCTGCCATTGGAGAAAGAACAGAGAGGAAAGTCAACCAAATATCTTGTGGAAGGGAGTTTCACAGCTTGGGAGCAGAAGGGTATCTTTTATCATCTATTTCAGCTATATGTGCCTATGCAATGTGATGGCTATCTTCTTGAGATTTACTTAATTAATGAAAGTTTCAGAAAATGTATGCAAACATTATGACACAAACCATGGTAACATATTATATAAGGGTCTCAGTCATCAGTTACGACACCACTTCCCTCTCCTTTCAAACGCTTGGTTTAATAACCAGAAAGTCACTGATAAAAGGCCACAGCAAGATGAACAATATATATATAGTCACTATGACATCTGTAATATTATTACAAAAAAGCAACATATCTCACTGACACCGCAGGGAGCTGCAATCAAATAAGGCATGCAAATTAAAAACCCAACTGTGACAAAGATGAGTTTGGAGGCTATTACAATAAACACACAGGCCTAGGATAATAACATGTATGTGCATGTGCCTTTAAGTCTCCTGTCAACTTATGGAAACCCCATGAATTTCATAGGGTCTTCTCAGGCAAGGAATACTGAGAGGTGGTTTTGCCAGTTCCTTCCTTTAAAATGTAGCCCAAAGCAATGGAAATCATTGGCAGTCTCCCATCCAAGTACTAACCAGTGCTTACCCAACTTAGCTTCCAAGATCAGACAGGATCTGGTGCCTTTTGCATATTTAGGTCCTATGATAACAACATACCATGGCCCATATCAATGACATGGTACAACACAAGGGCAAAAATGGGGACCTAGTCAAGACCCATGAAGGAATCTGAAAATACATTTTTTTTAATATTATACACATATATAATTTAATATTATACTGGTGACCATGTATATATGTTTGCAAATGTTTATGCATATGCACAAGCATAGAGACTATCAGAAAAATGTTTGGTCACCAGTTCTTGAGATTGGTGTGATTATAGTTGACCCATTGCCAGTTACTCTCTGGCCCTACATTAACCTGAATGTCTGGATTATTCAGCCCATCAGCCTTTTAGGGCCATTGTTACTTTAAATCTTATTTAAATCTTATTTAATTTTATTTAAATGTTACTTTAAACCTTACACTCTTACTACATCTAAACTGGACAATCGACCACATAAACTAACCATACCACTATGGAATGCACAACTCTACCACTATGGAATTACAAACACTAATTTGGAGAAAGGTTTTCCTAATTCCTTTATTAAACTATTCCTCCTTCCTTTACTTCATCAGACCTTGGTTTCGCAGTTTGTTTGTGTGTCCCCATCTAGTCGCTATTTTTTTCACACAACGATAGATCTGCCAATTCTCTCTTTACTTGAAAAGCAGCCAATATTCTCACTTTAAAAAAAAAAAAAGATATGTTTCTTTTAGTAGTATGGAATGGCTTTATGGTGTTTTCAAATGAGCTTACATTCTGGCTTTAGTCTGCTTGTGCTGTGAAAGTAAAATTTATATTTGGCTGCCTACATTTCATTTCATCTCTCTATCCTTAAGAGCAGTCATATAAAAGCAGCAAAGAAGGGATTCAAAGTTCCATATCCTGCATAAACTTATCCATATGGGCTCAGAAATCAGTCCCATTGTTGTCAATGCTGCTTTGTGGTTGTTGTTGTTGTGTGCCTTCAAGTCATTTCTAACTTATGGCAACCCTAAGGCAACCATATCACAGGGTTTTTAGGGGCTGTGTGACTAGCACAAGGTCACCCAGTAGGTTTCCATGGCTGAGCGGGGATTTGAATTCTAACCTCTTGAGTCGTAATCCAATGCTCAAACCATTACACCCAAACATTGCACAAAATTGCAATCTTAATATCCCTTGAGGCTGATGGGTTGAATGACAAGGCATCGAAGATCTAAACATATTCCTGCATAAGGAACCTCATAATTGAAACAACCTTGTTTTTATTACTGGGGATCTGCTTTTGCCTTCCAGCTGACCTGGTGGAAAACAGACTCTGGCAGGTAAAATATACAAATAACATCCCAGAATAGGAAGGGTAAGAGGAGGTGAACTGGTGAATTATAATGATCGTCCCTAATGTGTGAAAAGTAAAAACCTTACTCTCATTGACTGCCCACCCAGGAACTGAGAAACAAACTGTGGAAGCCACATGCAAAAATTCCCATTCAAAAGGAAGTTCGGAAAGAAGATCAATCTCAGACTCCTGCATGGCACTTCCAAAGAAAATCCGTAAATATTCTCACAAATACTTCTTCCTTCTGCCCTACTCCATTTGTTGTTAGCTGCCCTTGAATCAGTTCTGACTCATGGTGACCCTGTGGATGAGACATCTCCAAGAATCCCTATCCTCCACTGCAGTCTGGCCCAGATCCTGCAAGCCCTTCCCTATAACCCTCCTGATCGAGTCTATCCATCTGGTCTGTGGTCTTCCTCTCTTTCTTCTCCCCTCTACCTTTCCTAGCACTATTGTTTTTCCTAGTGATCTGTGCCTTCTCACGATGTGGCCAAAGTATGATAGTCTCAACTTGATCATCTTTGTTTCCAAGGAGAGCCCTGGTCAGATCTGTTCAAGGACCCATTTGTTTGTCTTCTTGGCTGTCCCTGGGATCCCAAGTACTCTTCTCCAGCACCACATTTCAAATAAGTTGGTTTTCTTTCTGTCTACTTCCTTTACTGTCCAGCTTTCGCATCCGTACATGATAACTAGGAATACAATGGCCTGAACAATTCTGACTTTAGTGCTCAGCTGTATATCTTTGCTCTTCAGTATCTTTTCCAGTTCTTTCATAGCTGCCCTTCCCATTCCTAGTCCCCTTCTTATTTCTTGACTGCAGTCTCCACTCTGGTCAATGTTTGACCCTAGATATGGGAATTCTTTAACTATTTCAATATCCTCGTTGTCTAGATTGAATTTGTGAATTTCTTCTGTGGTCATTATTTTTGTTTTCTTTATGTTCAGCATCAGACTTGCCTTTGTACTTTCATCTTTGACTTTTCTTATTAAATGTTCCAATTCCTGAACATCTTCTACTAATATTATGGTGTCGTCCACATATCTTAGGTTGTTAAAATCTGATTCTAATTCTGCTTTTCTTGTGATGTTTTCAGCATATAAGTTAAACAAGGAGGGTGATAGGATGCAGCCTTGCCTGGCCCCTTTGCCTATTGGGCCCCACTCCATCCACATCCTTTAAAAGAGCACAAGGGTTACTCAAAACATGCCCATTATGAAGCCTCTAATGACATTCCCTTAATTTCTGAAAAATTCCTCTAAAATGTTAATAAAGCTCTTGTTTGCTTAAGGTACCACCTGTTTCTATGGTGACACTTGCAACCCAGAACCTATTCATCAGCCACTAAGAAGAATATGCACTAATAAAATCAATGAACAGAAAAATTGATGGCTTGCAAAATCCTCAAGAGAAGAATGGAGGAACCTGGCCTTTTCACAGAAGGGGGCTCAAATTTGTCCCTTCCTCTGCACAATGGCACACATGTCCAAGGCAGAGCTACATCCACAGAGGACTAAGTGATCATGGAGGATGAAAACAGCCATGCTCTTCATGTCGCTCAAGCAGCTTGCTAGCCTAACATCCTCCTGGGGTATACTTTTCACACTGCTATAGTACAGCACCGAAGGAACAGCTGTCTCTACACCATGTTCATCACGGAACAGATTGTTTCCTTTACCGTCCCTGCTGTTTCACCTTCCGGCACCAAAGCATTGTAATGAGAACACCTGGAGTGCTAAGAGACAAGGCTGGCCAGTCTTTGGCCCAGGACAGGCACAATTCGAACCCCATTCCCCCTTTATATTTCTTCTTCTTTTTTTTTTTTAAATCTCTTTTTATGAAAATAGTGCTGAAACCCAACATTATCAGAAGTCAACAGAGATTCATGTGGTATTTGCAGCTCTGATGCAAATGATGAAATATTCCACCAGGACAGGAAGAAATATGGGACAAGTTCTCTCACTAATAATGGAAGAAAGTAAGATTGAGAGTGAGGAAGTGTGCCCTAAAGTTATCTGGATTATGATCTAAGTGCTCACACCTTCCTTGGGGCACTACAGTCAGTCTTCCAAATCCACAGATTGTTTGGCCATGGATTCAAGCATCCATGGCATGAAAATATACCAAAAAAAGTATAAATCCCAAATAGCAAACCTACTATGTCATTGTATTTAATGAGACTTGAGCATCCATGGATTTTGGTATCCACCGAAAATCCTGGAACCAAACCCCAGTGGATAGCAAGAGCCCACTGTATACACATTTTAAATGGGTTAGATGAGTATTGTACATACTTTTATATACGTCAACCTCACATATAAGTTGAGGGCAAGGTTTGGGGCCAAAATTATGGAGTTTGAAATGACCCATGGATAAGTCAAGGGTAAAACTTAGGGGCATGCAACTATGCCATTTCACTATGCCACAAGAAGAAATTGTGCAGTATTTCTTCTCTAAGAAAGTTCTTTCTGTAACAAGTTTATGTTAAAAATGGTATAGCAAAACTAAAAATTGGAATGGCAAGGCTTGGGAATGTGCTTTGTTGCTCACAGATTGGAAAAGGGGCAAAACAGAATTTAACCATTCAATTTGATGATTTTCCTAGCCCTTTTATTTTTCCTACTGAATTTTACAAGAGCACATTGTTTACTGGAACCCTGTGTAAACTAGTTTAACTCTTTTCCGAGTAACCTGATACTCCTCAGTACAGGCAGAATACGGTGATAAATTTATTTCTAATTTGCTGTATTATCTTTTGAATGTTTTAATGACTCATTGAAAGGAATGTAAAAAAAAAGCTATTTCAAATGAACAATTATGCTGCAGTAGAGTAAAGGCTGATTATATGTAAACGCTGCTTGTACGGATAACGGGACATATCGACCTCCCGCCTTTAAGAGCTAATTTGGCTCTTATCTCTAAATAATTTCACACTGCAAATTACCATGAAAACCTAAAGGGCTTTAAAAACAGTCATCAAAAGATATTATTCCACTTTACAACAACATTTTTATATATACATTATTTTGCACTGGAGTTAAAGCACCCTCTTTCTGACAATTCAAGAAGCAGTGTTTGTCAATGATGATAAGCAGTGAATGGTGAACAGTTATGCAACATGATAAGGGAAATTTCTGTTTGGAAAACTACAAGAAGCCTGAATTCAGCATGAAGGGGTAACAACTAAGTAATGTGGTGTAGGAAATGGCTTTGAAATCTTGGATGGTAGTTAGGTAAGTATTGCAAGGCTGGCTTTATGCTCATAATGAAGATTTTTTTTAAAAAAAAGACCCTTGGTATCCACTGGGCTTTGATTCCAGGACCCAACATAGATACCAAAATGGCATAGAAAAATGGTGTCCCTTATATAAAATGACAAAAATTAAGGTTTCCTTTTTGAATTTACATATTTTTAAACTATGTTCAAGCTGCGGATGCTTCAAGCCGTGGATAAAAAGTGTGTGGATATGGAGGGATTAATGTATCAGGAGAAAATGAGCATGATTTTGGGCCAGTGATCATTGTTTGGAACAAACTCATCAATTTAAAAAAAAAGTTGTCTTTTTTTCTAGTGATTTTACCTAATTTCCTAATTTCCCCAGTTAATGCTGAAGTGTAAAATAGGTTTTCATGAATTAGATCTATAGATTTCATTAGAACGGGTGTCTCTCCCTGCATCTCATTCAGTAAAATTGGAATGCTTGTTAATGACAACAACAATGAATTAAACAATTTCAGCAATCAGTGTTTATTAATAGTGAATTAGCTTTCAAATTTTGAACATTTAACACTGTCAAATTGATTTTTTAACCTAAAGTTCTAAGCTCTGCTGAGGACATAAAGAACATTTTGTATAAGTATATAGAGAGATCTTGTAGCACCTTTGAGACTAACTGAAAGAAAGAAGTTGACAGTATGAGCTTTCATAGACTAGATGCATCTGAGGAAGTAGACTGAAGTCTATGAAAGCTCATGCTGCCAACTTCTTTCTTTCAGTTAGTCTCAAAGGTGCTACAAGATCTCTCTGCATACTGATTCTACTGACTAACACAGTTATATCTTGTGTAAGGAATTCAAGAGTGATATCTTTCATTTGTGACCAAAAGGACCTTGGACTTTCCATGCATGCACACACACACAGAAAGAGATCCTAGTGACCATCTAAATCAGGGGTAGGCAACCTTTCCCCTTTAAGGGCCAAGGGACTTCAGCTCCCAGAATCCCAGGAGCTATTGGCCAACATGGGACTATTGGCCAACATGGTTGAGGCTTCTGGGAGCTGAAGTCCCTCGGCCCTTAAAGGGGAAAGGTTGACTACCCCTGATCTAAATTATCATGAACTTATTCCCTATAGAATTGCCTTCTTTATGTGCAAGAGTCTATAGCAATGAGCTCTCCCAATACACACAACAGGTCTTATTGTTGCATGCCTTCAAGTCGTTTCCGACTTATGGCGACCTTAAGGCAAACCTATCACAGGGTTTTCATGGCAAGATTTGTTCAGAGGGGTTTGCCATTGTTTTCCTCTGAGGCTGAGAGGATGTGACTTGCCCAAGTTCACCCAGGGGGGTTCTGTGGTCAAAGGGAATTTGAACCATGATCTCCAGAGTTGAAGTTCAACACTTAAACCACTGCACCACACTGGCTCTACACAACAGTGCTGCCATTAAAAACAATTGGTCTATAGATACATGGACATATGAAATGGGATTTACATGGACACAATCTTCGGTGACTTAGTAAAAAAGCAGTTGTATGAATTCCATTCACAAATAGCTCATTTGATTTAAAAACATCACATGCTTCATGGTCTCTGGGTAGTTCTGCACCTGTGTGACTATATGTTCGTAAAACATCTAGAACTAGTTAGTGTTCAATCATACCTAGATGAATAGGCTCAATTTAATCACATTAGATTTTTATTGTGTCATATCATTGTGTGTCCCACATCTCTATCCTCCTGCTTTCCTAACATTTTTATTAAGATGTAAGTATGAGTTTCTCTCTCCTACTTGCATTTGCAGGTTGAGTCTCCCTTACCTGAAATGTTTGGGACCAGAAGATTCTTGGATTTCAGATTTTTTTGGATTTTGGAATACTTGTATTTACATATGAAATAGGTACATAATGAAATATCTTAGAGATGGAACTCAGGTCTAAACACACATTTTGTTTATGTTTCATATACAGTTGTCCCTCCAGATTCACTGACTTCTCATTTGCGGTTTTGAATTTCTGCGGACGGGAAGCCAGGAGGGACAAAATTTCATGCCCAGGAGCACGCCGCCATTATTTTCAATCGGGCTTTAATATTCGTGGTTTTTCATTTTCATGGGGAGGGCGGTCCAGAATGAATCCCCCATGAATTGGGAGGTGCGATTGTACATCTTGGACATGTAGCCAGAATGTTTATACAATATTTTAAATACTTTTGTGCATGAAATAAAGTTTGTGTACACTGAACAATCAGAAAGCAAACATGTCATTATCTCGGCCACCCATGGAAAAAGAAAAGGTTTTTGGAATATTTTGGATTTTGGAATTCAGGATAAGAGAGACATCTAACAATCTAACATTTCTGCTTTACTGCTCAGCTTTTGAGCAGTTCTGAAAAACAAGGTAAGTAAATTTCTCAAGTTTAGCCATATGGGTATGAAGAAAAAACAGAAGTACCAGAATGATATAAGAAACTACACTACACAATCTTTTCAGCGAATTGCATTGAATTTCAATTTTCTTTTACTTTCCTGAAAAGTTATTTTTAATTACAATAATTAGCAACAGTTAATACACTAGAAGAATCTGCATACAGAAGGAAGAATGATAGCTCCAGCTTTTTATGATTAATAAATTAATAAATATTAAAATTAATGAGAGACTTTCAAGACCTCATTGTTAAAGAATGTGTAGATTCCTGTGAAAGAATTTGTATAGGAGCAAAATTGTACGCAAGCTGCTACAGTTATTCTGAATGCTTTATTTCTGTGCCCAATTATCAACATCATGGCAAGTATTAATATCTAATTCTAATTTGCTCAATATTCCCATTAACAATAAAAAGTCTAATTAAGGTATCTGTAAAAAAAAAAAGCCCTTGGCAGTAATTTCAGAGAATAATAGAAAACAACTTGGTAATGCTTTTTAAATGCAGGTAGCAAATTTGTTGATATCTTAATTAGACTTTAGTACCAAGATTATTAGATCGAATCGGTGCTGAAAACACCTAAACCATTAAATGTATTGTGAAATAAAAGAAGGCATAAGAAGGAATAACCTGTTTTTCTAAAGGATTTTGTCTGAATCTAGCAACTTCAGGTGGTCAGGTAGTCCAACAGAAATGGTACAAATAAATAGAAATACAAATCCCACTCTTTCTTCTTCTTTTTTTCAAATCCCAAATTCCATGATATTTAAGAAATATTTCTAAGTTAAAGTTCATATAGTTACTACTAAAATCTGGCAGGCAACCATACTATTTCACAATTAGGAGTATTAACTGAAATTACTAAACACTAAGCCCAATGTGGTGTAGTGGTTTGAGCATTGGATTATGGACTTCATCACCTGAGAGAAAATTTGAATTTAAACATGAAAATCACACAATCACTTTTAAAATGTGACTAAGATTTTCACACACAGTGTGATAAAAATGTCATTATCTTGGGAATAACTAGGCAATAAACAGCAACAAATCATTCACTGGATTTTTCCGTGAATAATTTGTTGCTGCTTATTGCCTGGTTATTCCTGGGATAATGGTGCTTTAATCACTTTTCATCACAATGTTGTGTGAAAACCTTTATTGTAATTGCACAATTTTCACAGGATATTCCTGGAATAATGGCACTTTCATAGCGATGTTGTGTGAAAATCTTAATTGCAAATGCACGATTTTCATGGGACAAACACCATTTTTTACTTCCAATTGTGCTCCTGTGATAAAATCCTATGACTCTGGAAACCAGGGTTTAAATACTGGCTTGGCCATATAAACACACTTGGTAACCCTGGGCTTGTCACACACTCTCAGCCTCAGGGGAAGGCAATGGCAATCCCCCTCTGAAGAAACTTGCAAAGAAAACCCTGTGATGGATTCACCTTAGGGTCACCCTAAGTCGGAAGTGACATGATGGCACACAACAACAACAAAGACCCAGATAATTTTAGGAGGCATGAAGGTGGTATGACATACCCTCTACCTCTCCCGATTTAGTCCTGATTCAATCCTCTGTCATCCTAGTTTTTCAGCTGCTTTTAAAAAGACTGGTTCCTTTTTTTAGTCATGTGAGGACTGAGGCCAAAAGGCGGTGTACAGCAGGCGATAAAACTTCAAACAAAAAAATAACTTCATCTGACATCCAGGCTAACTCTGCCTGCACTGATGTCCTTCAATTGAGACCATCTTAAATGACAATGGAAGTGACATCAGAGACAAAATGTAGGCCTGCGACTCTAACATCATCACTTTCCTTCTCCTGTACGGTTCTTCTGTATGAAGAATTAACCTTCTTCTCCTGATGAAGATGCCAGTGAAGTTTCAGAAGCTTGCATGGTGCATTTTGTGCTCTTTAGTTGTTCCAATAAAGGTATTGGTGTTTTGTGGATTGGGGTTTTGTTGTATTTTGCTGCATGGCCAGCATGGCTACCCCTGAATAAATTACTATTGTGTGCTCCCAGGTCTGCCTCAGTTAATAGAGCAGGGTCAGGGTGGAAGAAGTCAAAACATGAACAAATGGCTGGTTCAGCTCCCCTCAATCAATCAATCAATCAATCAATCAATTTGTTCTTCTGTCACTCTGCTTCTCACCCTTCAGCTCCAATGACTTGCTCTTAAGGGTCCTTCCTCAGTGTGAACTTATGTGGTTAGAATAGTTATGGAAACCTTCAAGCTGCAAAAGCTTTGCTTTGAGGGATTTCTTCCTCACACAGGTTGAGTTTCCATTATCCAAAATGCCTAGGACCAGAAATGTTTTGGGGTTTTAAGGATTTTTGGGGGTGCGTGTGTGGAATACCTGCAACAGGGGAACCAGGAGGAATAGCCTGTGGACTGGGAACTTCAACCAAGGTCAAACAATTTTCTTTTTAAATTTGGACTGAATTTGCATGTTTTATCTCACATCTACCAAAATATTCCTGATACAAAACATGGAGATTTCTTGAGAAATCCATTGTTCTCTGCCACAAAGAGGCCTGTGAACTCACTGGAATGGAGACATATTGGATTGCAAAAGAGGAGTCCCTGTTGAGATGCAAATGAACTTTAAATTTCCTGGACTTTGGAAGTCTCCCTGTAGCCACAGGGCCAGAAAGAGGAGAGGCCAGCCTGCAAAAGATATCCTTCTCACCATATACTACCATCTGAACTAAAGACTGGAACAACATGTAGGCATCTGACTAACATCTCCAATTGTTTTTCTCCTTTTTGGTTTGTAACATCTTGCCTGATGAAGAAGCCCATGGAGCTTCAAAAGCTTGCAACAAGTACATTGTACATTTTGGTTGGTCAATAAAGGTATGACTGATGGATTTTTGTTTGAATTTGCTAAATGGCCAACACAGCTACCCCTGAATGTTATACATACATAACGTCATAGGTAATATCAAGGCTGTCATACTTTGGCCACATTGTCAGAAGGCACGACTCATGAGAAAAGACAATAATGCTAGGAAAGGTGGAAAGTAGTAGAAAGAGAGGAAGACCACACTTTAAATCTATGGACTCTATTAGGGAAGTCATGGGTATGACTTTACAGAATCTAAGCAGAGCCATAGAGTATAAGCAGTCTTGGAGATGTCTCATCCATAGGGTCACCATGAGTTGGGATTGACTCAATGGCAGTTAACAACAACAACAACAAACATAAAGAGTTATTTTGGAGATGGTTAAAACCCAAGTCTAAACACGAAATTCATTTGTTTCATATACACATAGCCTTTGCAATTTTATACAATTAAAAACAATTTTGTGCATGAAACAAAGTTTGTGCACATTAAACCATTAGCAAACAAAGGTGTCACTACATCAGCTATCCATGAAAAAAGTTTTTGGTTTTAGGAATATTTTGGATTTTGGAATTCCGGGTAAGGGAACCTGTAGCAAGGCATTGGGGGTATGGTAGGTCTGGAGATTATTTATGCCATGGCTGCACAAAGGTACTTCCATGATCATCCTGCCCATAAAGCCTTGCTCCTTTCAAAATGAGTAAATGGGTATGAAGTGAGCAGGGAGTGATGGCAAAGGAAGATGGGAACAGGGGGATGGAGAGAGTAGCAATAGGATTGGAAGCACCAGGAATGGGAAGCAAAGAATTGTGAAGACAGAAGCAGTAGGAAGATGGTGGAGATCTGGATAAAGATGTGATAACTGGTGACAGCAGAAGGGAAATGGCAGGAGGTTTGGTGGTATATGTCTGATTCAGACAGTAGGACACTTTCTATTATTCTTGCTTCTGAAACAAGAATGCCACACAGTTCCTGAGCTAGTTCACAAGATCATGTTCAAAGAAGTCCAGCTCTCCCTGAATCAAATGACTAGCAAAGATATCATGCAATGTTTCCACAGGTATTATTGCATCCTAATGACAAATATAATGCAAAAAGACACTTGATACTCACTTTGATGTCAACAACAGTCCAGTGTCTCCAGAAACGGAACTTCGGATGCGCTCTGCTAGGGGCGTCTGGATCCACCATGATGAGAATGTATTTCTTCATCTGTAAAACATATACCAGAAGATAGTCTTGTGAGCAAGTTAGCAAGACTAACTCACTGGTGAGCAAGTTAAAAAGGAATCCTTCCTAACAAAAAAAAAATTCTACAATTCATCATTCTCCTACAAGAATTCTACTTTCAGCAATGCATTGTTTTTTCCAATTTTTTGGGCAGCTTTACCAAGTCATATCTCCACATGATGTGAGTAGAAACTAGCCAAAGACAAGCCATCCTCTCCTACCAAAAATACTGCAAGACTTTGCAAAATATTGAAAATAATAACCTTTAAAGACCACATCCCACACCGTATTTGAAGACAGTATTAGTATTATTAATATTGTGTCAAGAAACATATTCACACAATCTATTTTGGTAATAAATAAATGACAATGAATGTGAAAGAAAATCAATGTGGTGTAGCAGAATCAAATGAGTCACTGAAATTTATTGGGGAGCAAAGGCCCAGTCACTGTCTCACAGTCCATCCTTCCTCACTGGTTTGTTGTGAGGATAAAATTGAATGTGGGAAGAAAAGTATGTACTCTGAAGAAAGTCTGGGATTAAATGTTGCTACAACAACGACTGATAATGATGACAACAACAACAACAGAGGAAGAATGTGTCCTGCATTAACCAGTGAGAACAAGTTGCTAGGATATTTACCGTAGTTTAAATTAACCACAGCTATATATCTCCTGCTACACTATCCTATGCTCCATACATAAAAGAGAACCTCTTCCAACCAAGATCTGCAGGAGGGCCCACCTCTATGTTCCACCAAGAGAAGGAAATTTTATTTATTTATTTATTTATTTATTTACAGGATTTATATCCTGCCTTTCTCCCACAATGGGATTCAAGGCGGGTTCCACCATGATAGGACATGGGAAATGGCCATATTGGCTGTGGCACCCCAACTGTGGATTATTTTCATGTGATAACACAGCTTTGTAGAAAAGCCCCTGGGGACTAACTGATTTTATCAAAAATCTGTACAGGTTGAATCTCCGTTATCCAAAATACTTGGGACCAGAAGTGTTTTGGATTTTTTCAGATTTTGGAATATCTACATATACTTAATGAGACATCTTAGAGATGTGACTCAAGTCTTATGTTTCATATACACCTTATACGCATAGCCTGAAGGTAATTTTATACATAATATTTTAAAATAATTTTGTGCATAAAACAAAATTTGTCTACATTGAACCATCAGAAAACAAAGATGTAACTATCTCAGCCATCTATGAAAAAAGTTTTGGATTTTGGAATACGTTGGATTTTGGAATTCTGGATAAGGGAGACTCAACCTCTGCTGTCTTCTTCCCACTAACACAGACTACAAAGGAAAAGGTTCTCATGGTCAATAAAAAACACTAGTGGGCCGTCCTCTCATTTCCTTTTCAAAGGGCCCATCCCCCCATAGCTTCCTAGATGCTACACAGCATTTCATTTGTTTGCACATAGTTGTCACAGTTGAGAGGCTTTGGGAGAGCTGCTCTCTACCCTTGGTTTCTTATCTGGAACCTTAAAATAAGAGCAACCTTATTTATGAAGCGAATAACAAAAGCAAACAATAAAGGATGTAAGTGCTTTATATACTTAATCCCAGTACAGGGATACTGTTGGAACTAGTCTACTCAATTAAAATACTCCTCATTCTATTCTAATAGTATGTGATCCTTCCACATGTGATTCAGAGGAATTCAGGCTCTGTGTGTGTGTGTGTGTGTGTGTGTATTCTTGAAACTCCTTAGAAAAAAGAATTTCTGTTTTTACCAGTGTATGCATATTATGTACATGTGGATTCTCATGGCTGTGCATTTTCGGCAGAGGGAGGGTAAACGGTTGCAAATTTGTGCAGGAAAGTGAAGACAATTCAATGTTGATACGAATGTGCGAAAATCTGCAGAATTTGCATAATACACATGTGTATAATTGCCCTAGGAGAGGGCAGTCTTTCTTTTCCCATCATAAGTTGAGCTTTGCTTCTCTCAGTTTTCCTCTTGATGCATGTGACTCCAAACTAAGAGGGCAATGTTAACTTCCCAAGATGACTGAAAGCCACCAGAGCCAATGCTAGGCCAGCCTCTGAAGCTGTTTTGTATCCAAACCATGCCCAGCCTAGGGATGATAGAGATTAAGGGGTGAAACAGACCACCATGAAGGAGTGTCTTCCCACTGCCCCTTTGAGCACCAGATGGGGCCACAGTAACCGCATACCACAGTCCCAATCTGATGTTTTTCCAGCCCAAAAAGAAGTGGCAAAATGCCACTCCTTTTAGGGGCAGAAAAAAGACACCCTTTTCATTGCCACGGTGGCTTTTCTGCATGTAAACACCGTGCTGCAGAAATGCCCATCTGGTTGGGTGGGCAGTGTGATGCCATCTTGGTGACAATGTTGGGGCATGTGGCATGTGGATGCCACTCCCCCAAGCCACCAGGAAGCTGGTGTGTTTTGCCTGTGTGTTTAGCCCCTTAAGACAACTCTGGTAATAGTAAGGTGGTGCAGTGGTTAAATGCCTGTACTGCAGCCACAAGGTTGTGAGTTCAATCCCAGGCAGGGCTCCAAGGTTGACTCAGCCTTCCATTCTTCTGTAGGTTAGTAAAATGAGTACCCAGCTTGTTGGGGGCAGTGAGCATACACATTGTAAACCACTTAGGGAGTGCTTAGTTTACTGATAAGCAGTATAGACATGTACTTGCTATTGCTATTGCTATATTGCCCTTTCAAATGCCAAGAGGAATTATCTCTAATCATTGCTTATTGTCCAAGAAAGATAGCACACCTGGTAAGAATTTGAAGCTAGATCCTCAGAGATAGTGGCACTATATATGGATATATATATATTTAAAAATTGTACTATGATCAGAGGAGGAAGGAATTGTCGGTTACCATTTTTGTACCTTTGTTCCTTGCCTATTGCTTCTTCTTCCATATTTTTGCTGAATTTCTGTCCTGCCAACCATTCCGAAATGTATAACGCTAGACCCTTAAATATGAAAATATTTTGAAATGACCATGGGGTTCATTTGTTGTGTTGGGAGGGGCAAACTTACAACTAACAATGTGAAGGAATTTGATTTCTAACTTTAGGTAGGTTCTTGGTTTTGCTATGGTTGCGAATCTCTAGCTTCTGCGTTGGTGCCCAGCTGGTGGGAACAGAACGTGTAGTCATGGGACTGTCATCGTGTGCTGTCCAGGTTAACATGTCGCATTTCTATTACTATTAACAGACTTTCTGCTCCTCACTCCATCTGTTCTTCTAAATAATTGCAGTTGTACAGACCATGTCTTCACTGCAGGCAGGCTCTAGGGAGAGGATAGTGCTTTTATGTACAAAAAAAAGTGTTAAAAAATAACAGCAAACACAAGAATAGAGCGCAAGTGAAATTAACAGCAGGCTTGGATTTCAGTACAGATTGTAGTCTGCAAAGGCAGCATTACACACGGATTCAGGGTGGTCAGATGAGATTATTAAACAGAATGAGGGGGAAGGCAACCTTGAGACAATGTAGATCTTGCCCCATCTTCATTTGTGCATCAAAGTTGTCATTAGTCAGCTGTAAGATTAAATACTCCAAGCCTGCATGGGATTTTTTTTAATGCAAAGGGACAAATAATTTCCAGCCATTGATTAAATTGAATAGGGTTAATTCCGCTACTACTATCTACTCATGACAGGCTACACCATTGACCCATGGCCAAATCAGTGGATAGCACCAAACTATCCACAGAACAGTCAGAGATCACATGATTCACTGTGGTATGAAGCCACAAACCTGTAAATCTGTAATAAAATGAGGTCCTTATTCCAACAGTAATAACATCCTCTCCATGGACTAGGGATAAAAACCACCAGACTGGGCTTTAACAGCCATTTGCACATACCAATGGAGCTCATTTGAAGTTTGAACTACAAGAATATTGCCATATTCCAAGGCTTCAACTCCAGCTGCTCTCCCCACCAGATTCCTACTTTGTTTTTCCATAAAGCCTGATTAAGCATTGTGAACAACTCAAAAGCCTGCACACTGTTTTGTCAAGCATTTCTTGAGTGGAGCACACACACACACACACACACACACACACATATATATATATATATGAGTCTTCTTGTCTTGATAGTGGTATGGGCAAGACGTAGAAACACTGTCCTTCTCACATGCATTTCTGGGCCACCTGTTACACTAGCGCAGCCCTCTAGATTTGCAAAATAAGTTGCTTCAAGCCTCCCACGGTGAGTACCTGGACCCTACTGAACAGGAACTCTCCCTGTACACTTTACAGGATTACAGTCCACACTCTCTTAGCATTCAGGCTGCATAAGAGTTCAAACAGATGACCCCAAACATCACCCAGTGGCCTGTTGGGGAAGGTGGTAATAGAACTTGTCAGGAAAAAAGAAATCATCTTATATTTAATGGAAGGGGGAATAAGTATGATGAGCACCCCAACCCTGTTCTTCTCCCAGCACATGGCACTCATACAAACTAGAATGCTGCCATAAAGAAATAAACATGGCTTGCTTATTGCAATGTACAGTCAGCCCTCCTTATCCATGGAATTTTTTTTATCTATGGATTCAAGCATCCACAGGTTGAAAATACTATATATATAATTCCAATAGGCAAACTTTGATTTTGCCATTTTATATAATGATATCATTTTATTCTGCCATTGTATATAGCGGGACTTGAATACCTACAAATTTTGGTATCCACTGGGATTCCTGGAGCCAAACCCCAGCGGATACCAAGGGGCCACTGTATTGCTTTCTCTGGTTGTTAAACACCCCCAAATAATTTTATGAAGGGCGGTATATAATTCCTAAAACCATAAACAAATGCATACATGTATTGGTCTTAGATGTTGTGTGACTGCTGGGCTTAGTGTTGTTGTCTGAGGAGTAAGTGGCAACTTTTCATCTGAACAGAAAGTCAACTGGCATAGCTATTGCTAGCTCAATGATGAGCCAAAGGTGGGCCAATGATGGGAAAAGTAAAGCCTTTGTACCGTATTGTATTACAAAAGGATCCTGTAGCACCCTTGAGACTAATTGAAAGCAAGCTGGTAGCATGAGCTTTTGTAGACTTGAGTGTACTTCTTCAGATGCATCTGTTCCAACTGGAAGTAGACTTGAGTCTACAAAAGCTCATACTGCCAACTTCTTTCTTTCAGTTAGTCTCAAAGGTGCTACAAGATCCCTTTGCATACTGATTTTCCAGACTAAGAAGATTTTTGCATTAATATACAAGGCAACTTACTTCGTCCAAATTAGGGACAAGTACTGGATGCAGCTGGGTATTATCGCATGGATTTTGCCACCCTTGCTGCCTCTCGACTGCATCAATGCAAAAATCTGGCTAAAATCCGCCCTCAGCTGGCCGATTTGCAAAGCTGGGAAGCTCCCAAAAGTGAAAAGCAGCCAGTTGAGGGCAGATGGAGCCTGAGTCTCCTGGGTGTTAGAAAAGCCTTAGATTCACTGCACATGAAACTAGGTGCAGCCCAATTTGGAACCGAGTTTCCATTAGGATGGGAAGGATGGCCTTTAATTTTCACCAAAATATTTCCTGCATGCTCTTATCATTTGAAAAACCAGGCACTGTCCAGCCTGTATCTTCTGCATGCCTTAATTTCCCCAACTAAAAAGTAAGAATTTGCTGTCATTTCTGACTTATGGGGACCCTAAGGTGGCGACAAACCTATCATGGGGTTTTCTTAGCAACATTCTTTTGAGCATGTTTGCCATGGCCATCCCCTGAGGCTGAGAGAGTGTGACTTGCCCAAGGTCACCCAGTGGGTTTCCATGCTAGAGTTCAGATAGCCACCTCTCTATGCTTCAGTGTAAAATCCAAATGATTAATTAGTTAATGTCTGCTGGAGTGCTTTGATGATGGAAGTGTTAAGCATCGCATTTGAGCTACTAATTGCTTCTGGATGGTAGAAGCTGCGTATATAATTTGAGTTATTATTGTTAAAGGCACGAGCTGTTCAGATTACCCACAGGTTTGGAAAGTTGCTTTGAGCAGGTAGGGACTTTATATTTTATTTTATTTTATTTTATTTTTGGAGAACTGCAGCCAGAGAGGCAGGCAGGGCAGAGGGAAAGGGATTAGCAAATGGAGACAGGCAGCTTGAATAGATCCAGAGGAGATGGGGCACTGCAGAAATTAAAGACTTTATCCAAATGAAAGCAAATAGGGTGTTAAGTGACACACATGTAGAGCTCATGGTTTCCTAGGTAACAATTGCACCAGGGAACAGCCATACATGCGCTACCTAAGTAGCATAGCACATATCCGCAGCAACTGAACAATGCCAAGGAATGTGTGAGGTTTGAATCTGATTCTGCATTGGGTCCCAGAGAATCATGGTCTGGCCAAAGGTATGGCCGCTCTTGTAAGGATGGGGGAAACTGGGGTTATATGAAATAGGGGTGATGGTGGAAATACAGCATTATATCCATATATCAAGAAATGCATCCTGGAAAATGTTTGTCCAATACAGTCTCGAAGTCATAGCCTAAGTCACAAAACTTCTAAAAACGGAACACGAGAAGTGGTTATGTTTGTCTCCACGGCCACATCCGCACTGCAACAATAATCCAGTTTGACACCACTTTAACTGCCATGGCTCAATCCTATGGAATCTTGGCCATTGTAGTTTGTTGTGGCACCAGAGCTCTCTGATGGAGAAGGCTGAATGTCTCACCAAACTACAATTCCCTAGCATGAATTCCATAGCACTGAGCCACGGCGGTTGAAGTGGTGTCAGACTGGATTATTGCTGCAGTGCGGATGCAGCCCACATGAAAGTTACAAATAAATTGAGAACGAAGAACAGCTCAGCAGTAATGGTTGTCAACAATGGGGGGAAACCCCAAAATGCTAGCAGTGATTCTTTTAGATAGAAAAATGTGGCTAAAGTTTCAGTAAAGAGTCCATGGCAAGAGAACTTTTTGCTGATACTCTGGTATACATACCAGAGCATCCAGATTATTATACTTACATGCCTTCTATAATCAGATGACCCTGTATTAAAATAGCCAATTTTTAAAAAATACTATTACAATTTATTGTCCTCAAAATGATTGATTAATCTAGCATCACTGCTGCTAGACTCCTGAAGTGTTAGAAATAAATTCCTAGGTAGAGCTCTTGTGCACAGTTGGGAAAATCTTTCATTTTATACTGAAGAATGCTTATATATGTGTGTGTACACACACACACACCAAATAATTTATATTTTAAAGGAATCAGTTGCATGCTATGTGCATATTCACACAATCCAAATGAATTATTAGGACAACTTGGAAAAAGATTGCTTCTTTCTACACTCAGTTATTCATGGTCAGTTTCTGTATTCTTCTGGCTACTCTGCTCTTCAGTTAAGTTGGCTGGAGACTGAAAATATACATTGCTGCCTCAACTGCCCTCCTTATGAGTAGTTTTACTGGTTTCTGTTGTGTGCCTTCCAGTCATTTCCGAGTTGTGGCAACCCTAGGAGCAAATGTACCACAAGGGTTTCCTGGCAAGATGTGTTTGGGAGTGGGGAAGTTTGCCTTTGCCATCCCCTGAGGCCGAGAGAGTGTGACTTACTCAAGGTCACCCAGGAGGTTTCATGGCTGAGCTGAGAATTGAACCCTGGTGTCCAGAGTCATACTCCAGCACTCAAACTACTATGCCCGTGATTTGCAGGTGGTGGTTTGATGGTGGAGTGAAATAATGATATCCCAAATTCAATCCCTGCCATCTGCAGTTTGTGATAAGTCTAGTCTCTAGTGCTTTCCAACCATTCGTTCTCTCTTCAAACCATTCCCTGAAATGAATAATCATGCAAAGTCTCTTGTTTATTGAACCACCAGAATAGTTACTGTAGCTAACCAGCAGATTTACCTATTAAGCCACTTGGCAAGGTAAGGGAAACAAGTTAGCAAACAATGGATTAAAAGTAACTCGTTGTTTCTAAGCTCTGGCAATGAGCGATCTTCACCAGCAAATTGGTTTGGCCACTAAAGATGAAATAAAATGGAGTGACCTATTGGCTATTCCAAATCCATAACACAGGATAGACTTTGATCATCTTAAGAGTTTTTCTGTGCAGGCTCGCTGCCTTTTCTATTCACACACACTTTAGGAGACTGTTGAGATATAGTTTACGTGCAATTAAATTGCCTGCAACTTTCTGGCATTCAATGAGATGATTTGGAGAGGAAATGTGCTTCTTCTTAAAATAAAATAAAATAAAATAAGATCTAACAGTTTAACACTGCAGAAATGCAGATATACAGTATTAAATTCAAGTTTCCATAGTGAAGACAGCAGTGTTAGCCTCATGCAAGCATGAAAAGAATCTGCCTCCAAATCTGCTTTTATTTTCTGGGAGCTATAAATGGTAAAGTGGGACAATGCAGTATCAGTCTTACAAATGAAACAAGTAGAGATGAAAAGTAAGATTGGAGGCAAACATACCTTCCCTCAAAGCTGCCCTTTATTGGCTACAATACATAGTGTGCAGAGCAAATGTATACTTTTCAGTTTTCTGGATTTAAAAAGCAGTTACAAATCTAGGTTGTTGTTGTTGCTGTTGTGCGCTTTCAAGTCATTTCCAATTTATGGTTTGAGCTGAGAGAGTGTGACTTGCCCAAGTTTACCCACTGGATTTCCATGATTGAGCAGGGATTCAAACCCTGAACTTCAGGGCTGTAGTCCAATGCCCAAACCACTACACCGCAATGGTTCTCTTGTGTAACTTATAGTTACTTTTAATAGATTTGGGATGCACTGAAAGATAACGGATGATCTGGAAACAGGGTTCTGACTTCCCATATGGATAGCTACCTGTGTTTAGATACAGTTCTGATTTAAGCATAGATGGTAAATACAGTGGGCTCTTGGTATCCATTGGAGTTTGGTCCCAAGACTCCCTGTGGATAACAAAGGGGGGTTGCAGACTGCCAGAAATAGTGCAAATTGAGTCTACTTTAAGGGTTAGGGTTAGGGAATCATGGGAACTGTATTTTATTGTGGCACCAGAGCTCTTTGACAGAGAAGGCTCAATGTCTCAGAAAAAAACAACAATTCCCATGATTGCCTAACTCTAACCCTTAAAGTGGACTCAATTTGCACTATTTCTGGCAGTCTGCAACCCCTCAAAATCTGTGGATGCTCAAGTCCCATTAAATACAATGGCACAATAAAATGGGATCCTTTAAGATGGCATTATCAGGGTTTGCTTTTGGGAATTTATATATTTTTAAAATATTTTCAAGCCATGGATGGTTGAATCCATGGATAAAGAATCCGTGGCTATGGGGGGGCTGACTGTATGTTACAACATATGGATGAGCTCTCGATACTTGAAGAGTATTGTCATCATTCTTACCCTACAATGAGTTCATTGCAGTCGTTGCATAGTGAGATCCATATAGAACCTACTTCAACTAAGAGTTTGACCCTCATTTTCTTCTTCCTCAGTGACACGAGTAAAATAATGCACATTGGCTGGGGAACTGAATGGTTTCTCTATCAGGTTTCTTACACATGCAGCCCACAGTGACTAACCAAAATTAGAATATACAGTAGTTGACAAATGTGAGTCACAGGACTTAGGGTCTGTTTCAGGACAAAAGTAACAGTAGGGTAGATAAATGATAGCTGTGTAGAACTATCTTTTAGTTTTTGGTCAGAGAATAGGGGGTTTTATCTTCGTGCCTTTTGTCCCCCTTAAAAAATGGTCACCCCAGTGAGATCTTTACAGAACCTTAGAATTATGAAAATAATTTGTGATGGAGGTGCCATTTTGCATGAAAACATTTTCCAGAAAATGTCAAATGTCACCAATCTGCATGTCCCCTTGTGTGATAGTAATTGGGTTGGAAAGCTGTGCTCTTTTGGAAGCACTTCTTGCCTCATCTTTGTTGAGACTTTAAAATACACCAAGCTTTCTTTCTTTATTCAGTTGGCTTCCTTGCCGCCAAACTGGTACTTATCCATCCAGGATCTGGAACACACAGTGGCATCACTTCAAACAGTATTTTGATAAACCAATTAGGTTTAAGGGCAATGTATTTTGAATCAGGACATCTGATTTGGGACTTTACTGCACATAAAAAGAAAGTCAAAGCAAAAAATTTCTGGGGAAAGATACACGTAGAAATTGAGAAGATATTAGATCAATCGTTATCAAAAGACCCGGGTATACATCTATTGAACATAATTGCGGATGATAAGGTAGAAAACCAATATGGCAGACTCTTTTTTTACATGTCAGTTGCATCTAGATTAGCTTATTCTGCAATGTGGAAACAAAAAAATATCCCCGATATTGATGTATGGGTCTGGAAATTATATGAACTAATGGAAAATGATAAGTTGACACAATTGTTACAAAAAAAAAACAAAAACCAAAAAACAAAACAAAACAAACAAACAAACAAAAAAACAACAGAGGAGAACTTTGCCAAAGTTTGGAATCCATTTATTAGATATATTAAACAAAAGTGGGGGAACCTTTGGGTAATAGGTGTAGAAAAGCTATAAGCATAAAGAAAGTAAATACATTAGTCTATGAAATTCCAGGTTAAGGTTACAAATTAGACTACATAGGAGACCTTAAAGTCAATGTACATAAATGGGAAAGAATATGTAAATTAAAGAATATGGAGAATTCGGAAGTAATAGTTAACGTTGTTTTGAATGGAAACTGAATAAGTTATAGTTAACAGTAATACACTAATCAAGGGGGGGAAATGATATGATCAAGCAACATCAGTGGATATTAGAAGGAAGTCAAATTTATGTCATGTTAGTAATGTAGTTGTATATATGTGAATCTTTTATGTGGTGGTGTTAGGTTTGTTTTGTATGTTTTTTTGTAATATTTTTGTCTAATGTCTTTTTTGTTGATTGTTTTTAATTTAAAAAAAAAGAAAAAAGAAAGTCAAACAGATTGGGAGAGTAGCACTTTCTCCATGCCACTCCACCCAACATCATAGCACTTCTGTTCTTGTCCTAAGGGGAGAAGGTCATCAAAACATGCCTTTTGCTGGACGGGAAAATCAGTTCAGCAAAAGCCACATTTTGACAACCATCTTCCCTTGGGAAGAGAACGGAAGTGCTACAACAGCATGTAGGGCAGCACAGAGAAAGCCACTACTCTCCTGATCAATTTTTCTTTTCTCGTGCAGTAAAGTTGTATGTCTCATCAAAACTCAGTTAAAACAAGCTTGTATGTTCAACTGAAAATTCCTGTACCCTAAGGGATACTAGGTTTTAATAAGTATATCTGGTTTCTAGTATATCTTTGGAATCTACTTCTTTGTGTTCCCCAAATTAATAACAACATATTCAGTCCCGGAGATCGAGATCACCATTTACTCCTCTGTTAAGCACCAGCTCCATGAAGTTTGTAGGAAACCTTGGCTGCACAAACAAGTATGTGAGAAAATGGTAGTCTCTCTCTCTCTCTCTCCATCACTTTCTCTCTGATAGTGACAGATTTTAAACTGCCACAGCAATAAGGAACCATTATTTTGCTTCAGAAAAAAAAATGTTAAAGATGAGTATTAGCACCATGAACTCCTTCACTATGATGGGAGATGCACAGCGGCTGTAATTGCTGAACCCAGTGCTACCAGACACCTCTAAAAAGCTAAAATGACTTTAAATGCCTAAACATTTTAAAACAAACCTTGGAACAATTCAGCGTCTACCTCCTTGCCTGATCTCTCTCTCTCTTTCTCTCTCTCCTCTCTCTTTTTTTACAGTTTCCGAGAACTGTTTTATGCCTCATTACCTGCACACTGTGAGTGATGTCTGTCGGTCCTAGAGCTGTAAATACCTTAAATCATGCTTCATTAAGAATATCTATGGTGCTATTAAAGAGCTATAATAGACAACGAGTTAACAGATGATTAAATATGAACTCCATTTGTGTCAGTCACCAGCTTGCCGGAAAAGGCTTTAAGTTTTTTTAAACTCACACTCATTAGTTGCTGAAATGTGGCTCAGTCAGGTGCTGTCGATGGAACTGGGAGAGGCAGCACTTCCAGCACTTGCAGAAAGGGTTTCTTTAAATAAGAACTCACTTTTTCCTACCATGTATGTGGAAAGAGGAGCAAAGAGCCCTCTTCTTTTATCACCAGAGCAAAATATCCCAGAGGAATCTGCATGCTCTACTCCAGAACTCAACAGGAAAAGAGGATAACAGGACAGTGATTGACTTCACGCAAGTTTATTCATTCATTCATTCAGTTTCTATCCTGCCTTTCCCACAATATAGGACCCGAGACAGCTTACAACAAGGTTAAAAAAGGTACATCTAAAAAATGAACTATTAAAAAGTGTTTCAAAGAATTAAACTAGCCAACATGGTATAACATCTATTATTTAAAGCAATGTAAAATCATTTTAAAAGTTAAAGATGAAAATGTAGCACAGACACACACCTGGGCATCTTTCAAGAGTGCCTTAGTTGTGTATTCCTATATGGCAGAAGATGGGATTACATGGCCCTTGTGGTCCCTTACAACTATAACATTCTATGATTTTATAATTTTGTTGTTGCTGAGTGCCTTCAAGTCATTTCCAACTCATGGCGGCCCTATGATGGCTTTTTCTTGGAAAGTTTCTTCAGTGGGGTTTGCCATGGCCATCCCCTGAGGCTGAGAGAGTGTGACTTGCCCTGGGTCACCCAGTGGGTTTCATGGCCAAGCTGGGAATTGAACCCCGGTCTCCAGAGTCCAATGCTCAAACCAGTATGCCATGCTGGCTCTACTAAATCAAAGACATTTTTATCATTTGGACTCATGGAAAGGAATCAACTGAAATGTTCCACCAGAATATCAACAATTTCTACCCCAACATAAATTTTGGAATGGAACAATCAACACGAGTTTACTTTCTGAACACCATCATTCAACTGGACATGTAAGCACCACTCTGTGTCTCAAAACTCACTGACTGCTACACATACTTAGATGCCTCCAGCTTCCCCCTGAAAACTCTACCAAATCTATCATTTACAGCCAAGCTCTCTGATACAATTGCATCTGCTCAGACCCACCAGACATAGATAGAAGCATAGAATCGCAGAATCATGGATTTGGAATAGATCACAAGGGCCATCCAGTCAAATCCCTTCTATGCTAGAAGACACAATCAAAGCATCCCTGACAGATGGCCATCCATCCTCTGTTTAAAAACTTCCAAAGAAGGAGACTCCACCATTCTCAGAGGCAGCATCTTCCACTGTTGAACAGTTCTTACTCCCAGGGAGTTCTTCCTAATGTTGAGGTGGAATCTCTTTTCCTAGAGATGGAATCCATTGCTCCAGGTCCTAGACTCTGGAGCAGTAGAAAACAAGCTTGCTCCATCCTGAATATGACACCCCTTCAGATATTTAAACAGGGCTACCATATCACCACTTCACCTATATACTAGACTGAAGGAATTACAAAACTGATACTAAACTGATGGTATTACAACAGGTATTTCTCAAGCTACAATGCCAGGACAGACCAAAATGGAAATGGCAGGACCCCACTAGAGGTCACATATAACTCCCATCTGAGACCACTCCAACACATCATTGATGAGATGCATCCAATTCCAGTCAATAATACTACCTTCTCAAGAGCTCTAAGTGGCAGACCTTTAATCACCTACAGACATACATGTACTGATTTTTATCTGTAAAATGTTGCTGTGTGTGTACAGCATGCTATGATAGGGTTAATAATAAACAACTGCAGCTTTTTAATGAATAGACTGTTATACTGAGAATCCTTTAGATGGGTGATCTGGACTTAATGCACATATATATTTGCTTAATTTAGACAGTCTATTAGGGGCCCAACCCTGAATTACAATGAATTCAGGGTTTTGTTTTGTTTTTGGAAAATCACAATGCAGCTAGTGTTATAGCCATTCCAGCAAATATGATCCTGGTCCGATATTATGAACATGGAAAATCAACATAATAGGAAAGTTAGGTGTGTGGAAGTTTAAATTTCATGGATTGGCATTTCCATTTGGGAAACAGTTCCATGCACATTTCTTTTAAAACATGCTCCTCATTAAGTCTGCCTCCTTATACATAATATGTGGTGCAGCTCCTAACAGATGCACATGCTGGGGACATTTATCAACAAGAGGATGTGCAATTTTTACAATATAGATACAAAAATAACTTCAGTGTCAGGTTCACGTTGGCTCAAATGTACATTATGTCTCCACCACAGAAAAAAGTAGGCATACATCCAAGTAAAATATTTAAATCTGAATCATTGCTACAAACTGTACAGGCAACTACAAATCTCCATAGGTTATGATCACTCAAGGGGGCCCTCTGTCTATTTCGATATTCAGAGGCCAGATTGGTCTCCAGAAAAGTGATTTATATGATTCCAGAGATTGTGCATTGAGAGGCATCGTTACTTTTCATATTCCCACAAATTGGTTCTCATGTTTTTATTTTAATATGCATTTGGCTTCTATTTCTTAAGTCACTACTGCTGCTTTTTGATACTGTTCTGTTGGTTTGGAAGTCTATGTGAATTGCTTTATTTACATCATTATTTGACTTTTATTCTGTAAATTGCTTTGAAATCTCTTCTGGATGTAAAGCAGCATATAAAATAACAAAACCCAAACTGGCCAACCATTACAAAATCGGAACATCCAGCTAGCCCCACAAAACTGAGGCATGATTTCCCCATGCCAACTTCATCTTCAGATCACTTATTTAGAACACTAAAAATTCTTACAATGAATGCATGAACATTTGTGAAAATGGACAAATGAAAAAGTCCTGTCTTGGTGTGATTTGAGGATTTTATCTCCAGGGAGAGGTTTACACATAATAGGACTATAGAATCACAGAATAATAGAGTTGGAAGCGACCACAAAGGCCATCTAATCTAACCTCCTGCCAATGCAGGAATCCACCTTTAAAGCACTCCTAAAAGATGCCCACCCAACCTCTGTTTAAAGACCTCCACCACCTTCTCCATCTTAGACAATGCAGTCCTAAAGATAGCTTAGTAAGGGGCAAGAGCCACTGAACTGATCTGGTCTTACTTCTACACAAACATGCTCTGGATTGTGCCATGACACATTTTTTAGAGAACCACCATCCTGCAGAGTAGGGAAGGCACTATCATTAGGAATAAATAGTGAAGCAGCCGCCTCAAGGTAGCAGATCTGGTATCTCATAAAAAGACAGCAAGCATCTGCTGTTTATAATGGTTATGATGATTAATAACAATAACAATAACAATAATATAATCACCATCATCTCCTACGTTTCTTGGGTTGCATCCACATACACTGTAGACATAATGCATGTTGACCCGTGTCTTTCAAAGGACAACAAAGGAAGACTAAACTGGGCCCTGAGAGCAAGAGACCCCCCTTGTGAACACATGCCAAGACATTTACCTTGAATTGCAGAGCTACATACAAAACATAGGGATTGGGATGTTGGCTATTAGACAAACTCCAAAATCTCTATTGTGGTAATGCAGCTACATAGGCGGCCATTAATAGGACTTAAGTGTTTTGAGTATGAACTTCATAGGAAGATTTAAAACATTTATCCCTAGGGGCAGTGCTAACAGGTACAGTAATTGAATTCTGTTGCTTCTATTCAGACAGATTAAGTTAACTGGAAATGCCATTTCTGTCTTGTTCAAACTCTAAGTGGCAAAAAGCCCTTTATTATTTACTCCCAGTCTTTTCTAGTCTTTCTGCCTGACCTTCTTGTTCAATGGGGCCAGGGGCCAGGCCAGATCAGCCTTGTAGGTCACCGAAAGAAATTAACTCTGGTCCTCCTTGGGATAGGAGCCTCCTGTTTCATCCAGAGAAAATTACACTTTGAGGAGAAAATTGAGCCCTGTCCCTCAAGAACTAATTATATATTAGATGTCTTCAAAAGCATTTCAGAAGCCACCAGAACAGACCTTTCTGCCAATTCCATCACTAAAACTTAATGCCAGTTCAAGGCAGTCACTTTGTTAGCCCTTTTACTTGTGATTGATTGTTTAGCTGCGAAGGAGAGCTTTCCCCACAACTGTTGATCCAAATCCAAATTTCTTGAGAAACATGCTGAAGTTCAAGATGCAATGACAATCTATAGGATTACAGAACACTCCCCCCCCCTCCAAATCCATAGGACAGCACACAATTTTGTTTTTTTAAACACAAGATCCTTATGGGAAAAGATGGGAGGAGAAGGGAAATAATATACCATCATTTCTTTTCCACCTGCATCTGTGCCAAAATGTGCTCCTTTTCTGCAAACCTTACAAAGATTTTCTGACTTCAGCAAACCTAAACTAAAAGTGTGTTAGGTCACCTAGGTGTATATTTAAATGATTAGACGTCCCAAATTTATTTGATTCATGGGTGGGTTTGGGGGTTTTTTAAGTATAAAATTTTTAATAATATTTTAAATTTGCAAAATGATAAAGCGTCCATATTCATGTGTTAATTTCTGCTCTGCCTTGTTTCTCAAAAATCGGTGGGGGGAAAATGTGAAACTTAAATCAGTCCTGTGAAAAGGAACAGTGCATCATTAACACAGCCAGATCTATATCACAGACTGAAGCAATTACCATTTAGTGAAACACTACAAGCTGTGAAGAGCTTTCATTACCGGAGGTTTTACAGGTCATTCACCTTCGTCCAATCTTATGTTAAAACAAGCATTTTCTGCTCTATAGATTTTAGCTTTACTTAAATCAGTAAATTGCTTTGATTCTGGTACGTATGGAACATGGAGGCTTCATGACTAAGAATTCCATTAGTCAATAAGTTTACTGCTTTTATGAACCATTAGTCATCTTGTCTCAGTTCTTTCCCATATTGGGTTAAGGAGAAGGATCTTCATTTTCCTGTGCCTTAAAGAATACCTAACTGGCCCAATTATGCTTACCAGGTCAATCAGTAGGTTAAAAGGTAGATATATTTCTGCCAAAGATACATGTTCTTCTGTCATTTAGAAGCTAAGGTTGAAAAGAAAGCCTGCTATTTCCAGACCAAACCTTAAGTTCTTAGGATATATTGTACCTACTCATGTGTAAGTCTAGAAATTTTAGTAAAATAATCGACCCCCAAAACCTGAGTTGATCTATCCATGGGTCATTGTAAGCACTATACCTTGTTATTGTTATGGGCCTACAAGTCATTTCCAACTTATGGCAACCCTGAGATGAACCAGTCATGGGGTTTCTTGACAAGACTTGTTCAAAGGAGGCTTGCCACTCCCTTCCCCTGAGGCTGAGAGCATGTGACTTGCCCAAGGTCACCAAGTGAGTTTTGTGACCAAGCAGGAATCGAACCCCGGTCTCCAGAGTCATAGTCCAACATGCAAACTACTACACCATCAAAAAAGGAACCATCTTATCAAAAGGGAACAAAATAGATCCCTTGGCTCAATTGTTAGCTATACATTTTTATAAATCCCACTGATTAAAGTTGATTTTACTCTAGTTCAGACTAGCAACTGGATTTAGCTTTTTGCCCTTGTATGTATGGGACAGAATAACATTGGCCTTGTGTGAGGAGACCATGCCACTTTTGTACAAATCAGGCAATGGGATCTCTTTCAAGACTGACTGTAGAGATTGACTCAAGTCTCAGATGGAGGCACCAGAAGGATAATGGTTGGTGCTATTGCTTTTACGTATTATTAGATATCCAACAAACAAAGATTAGGGTAAGACTTTGCATTCTTACATGACTCTCAAAGAATGTAAGCCAAAGATCAATACAAAATAAATATTCAAGGAAGGCCAAAATACAGGCCTTTGATGCAATGAAGACACCTTGAATCCTTAGGATGCAAAATAATAATGAATATTGGCACTATCAGATTTCAAGAAGTATGACCGCCTGATATAAGTGAGCGGGGTTGAATTATCAATAGTTCAAGTGGTACCCTTCACTGACTAGATCCCAAGTGATGAACAAAAAAATAATGTGCTTCTTCCCCAGTCACTTCCCAAATTTCCTGATCTCTCCCAGAACATGTATTTGACTATCGGTGAGCCCGAATTTGCTGTCAAGCAAAACAATAGCAATTGATATTGTGAGTAAAAACTGAGTAATCCACTGTTGAAAATCTCCCTGGGGGGAAGATCTGTGGGAGGAAAAGAAAATTTAGGTTGCAGATTTATGCCATTCTTTCAGATTGACTCTACTGAGTTGTTCTTCAGAACATGATACAGATAGGCACTGGTAAAGCAGACAAGCAGGGGCATCTAACCCAGGAAATATTGAGGACAGGCACTGCTAATATACATTAGGCAGGTGCAATGTAAAGACATGTGTAAGCGCACTTAGTATAAATATCTACTGATGCTGTACTTAATAAAAACGGACTGTTGCAATTCACCCAGATTAACTCTTCAATTTGAACTAGAATTATGCTAATACTGAATGAGCAATAAGGAACCACCAATGTATTGGTGTGCACACAGACAGTCAATAGAATATATTCTGCATATAAATTTACCTGCAGAATTAGGGTTTCCAAAATGAAAACTGAATACAACTCCTTTACATTTAATTATTGTGTTGAAGAGGAAATTTCAGCAGGTGTCTACAAAACCACTGAAGGGACAGGAGCCTTCTCCAGTTTTCAGTCTGGCAACATATGCAGAAATGTTTTTCTTCCCCCTTTATTTTCTGACATCTGAGCACAAAAAGACTGCAAATGTATCAAGAAGAGTCCATAAAACTCCAGCATCAGTTTCCTAAGGCACTGACATAGGAATCAGAAAACTGATTACTATCCAGAATGCTATGGATTTGACCATGTTATTTGAAAAAAATATAACTTTAAGCTTATTACACTACAGTAAAGGTAATTGTAAAAATAAGAGATTGGTGACACCTGGTGCCCTAAAGTATGAGCATTATTACCCAGATCTTTAACAGTTATGGAGGTTTTGCAAAAGAAAATTCTTTTAGAAGGAATACCTTTTGATGAACGAATAAAGTTTTCTAAATAAGAAGTAACAATGTCAAAAGAAACAGTGCAACTAAAAAAAAAAGTTCTAATTGGCCAAATATTGATTCTTGAACAGATGTGAGTAGTACAACAATAAAGTTGTTTAGCTAATTGTCTAAAGTATCTTTAATTACTAGTTTCATTAGCGCAGCTGGAATTTGGTCCCTAGGGTTGTTACAGTTCAAACAAAAGAACTGAACGAAGCAAAAATGAGACTCCCTTGGTTTCTAGCTGTTCTCAGATACACAGATGACAAGCAGAAAACATATCCAGGGGTAGCTGTGTTGGCCATATAGCAAAGAACAATAACATCCAAAATCCACAAAAAAGTGATATCTTAATCGGAGCAACCAAAATGCACAAAATACATATTGCAAGCTTTCAAAGTTCTACTGGCTTCTTCATTAGGCAAAAGTGTTAAAAAATCATACAGGAGAAAGAAAAATGTGACAATGTTAGTCACAGGTCAGCAGCAGATAGGTGCATAACATGCAAAGTGGAAATTACATGTAAAGGAAAGAACAGAGAAAACATTGTGATCATTCAATTGCTTGAATTTAGTAAATTCTTGAATAAATGTGTCCTCAAAAGTTCATAGAACAGTTCTTAATTTTCAACATTCTGAAATAGTTTTAGCGAGACAACGATACTGGTTCACAGTGGATGTTAAACCCAGGCCTGCATTTTATCACGATGACACCACTGTGGTTGTTGCTCTCATGGTAACTTAGGAAGAAAACGTTACTGCCCTACGCAAGTCAAAAAAGACTGAGCTAAACTTTATCAGATGTTTAGTTGAAAAGACTGATATGGATGATCCAAAGCCTTTCTCCAAGTCTGTTATCTAGCATCACTGCTATATTGCAGAAATAAACCAGTTTGATGCCAGTGTGGGTGAAAGGAATGGTTTCTTAAGAACTGAGTATTGGCTCTATCACATTACTTTTAAATCATATGATCCTCCTTCAGCCCTCACAATCTTATAGTGTGTAAAGAGATCTTGTAGCACCTTTGAGTACGTAACTGAAATAAAGACGTTGTCAGCATGAGCTTTCATAGACTTCAGCCTACTTCCTCTGATGCATTTGGTATCTGAAGAAGTAGACTTAAGTCTACGAAAGCTCATGCTGCCAATGTCTTTCTTTCTGTTAGTCTCAAAGGTGCTGCAAGATCTCTTTACATACTGATTTTACAGACTAACACAGCTATATCTTTGAACTCTTAAAGTGGTGCCTTTTAAAGCTATGCAGCATGGCAGAGGTGGGGGAAAAGAGAGTATTGCTCCATATGCAACTGTTGGGGTGAAATATCTGAAGCAGAGATACCACCCAATTACAAACATCTTGCAGATCAATTAATCAATTAAACCTGCATAAATGTGCAAATGAGTTTTAAAAATAAAAACAAGCTTTATGTTTTTGTTATAAATGCTTATATCACAGCAGGCATCATTTTATCATTCTCCCTTTCTCTTACACATAGGTGAGAACACTTCTTCTAAGACAGGGCTCTCCATCTGCACTTTTTATAAGTACCTACCAAAAAAAAAAAGTAATGAATTAATTGGTGGTAGTTTTTTCCATGTATCAAAGAGTTTTAATCCATCTGGTTAAACAATTAATTGACCATTCACTTAATCTGGTCAATGGATTGATTAAATACTGCATCACTTGCCTGTATATGAAGAAGAAGAATTGAGTCAAATTATACCATAAATTTTTAAAATAAATATTAATTCTGATTTTGCTGATATATATATATATATATACACACATGCACACACACACGTTTGTAAACTGCTCTGAGGTCATTGATAGTTGGACATGATTACCCTGCATTTTCAATATGCACAAGGGCCATCTCTGCTTTCTCTTATCATCTTGTCTTTCTTTCTACAATGACTTGACAAGTGTCTTGTTGCAAGAAATGAAGAAGCTTTTCTCTAAGACCAATGGTTCCCAAACTTTGGACCTCCAGGTGTTTTGGACTTCAACTCCAAGAAGCCCAACCAGCTTGGCCAACAGTCAGGAATTCAGGGAACTGAAATTCAAAATATCTGGAGGACCAAAGTTTGGGAAACACTGCTTTAGACCTAGATGCCTTGTCCCACCCCTCCATCTTCGAACCCTAGAAGAAGTTTTGCGAGATCTGAAAGCTAATTCAGGTCTTTGAAGATTTTGTTGTTGTTGCTGTTGTGTGCCTTCAAGTAATTTCTGACTTATAGCAACTATAAGGCTATCATGGGGTTGTCCTGGCAAGATTTGTTCAGAGGAGGTTTGCCATTGCCTTCCTGGGGCTGAGAGCATGTGTCTTGCCCAAGATCACCCAGTAGGTTTCATGGTCAAGTGGGAATCGAACCCTGGTCTCCAGAGTTGTAGTCCAACATTCAAAGCACTATGCCATGCTACTTTAACCCAATATAGGTATTGTGACATAATAGTTTAGTTAACTCAGTACATCATATATCACACTCCTGATGGACATCATAGACCAATGCTGCAGTGGCAAGGGACTGGGGTGAGGAATATAAGGGGGAAACATAAATACCTTAAAGCCATTGACGTTGCGTATCATAGAGGGTCCTCACATTCTGTGGTCAGATTTATACAATTGTGAATTCATTCCTGCTCCCCATCCAACACACACATCATTTTAAAGGGGTGTGCGTGTATAACCTGACACTGCACCTTTTACGTGTCAGGCTTCGTAGCTGTCAAGATGAAGCCATTAAAGTGACGGCACCCTCATTCCCTTGTTAAAAATCTGACTGCTCCCTTAGGCTACAATGGAATACATTGCCAAATTAATGAGGATGTGACAAAGTTTATGGGTCACATTACATTCATCTCCCAGAGTTCTGCTTGCACAAACCTGAAAAAAAATGTCTGAAAACAAGAGAAGCCAAGGGTGAAGGACCACTGGAATTTTTTTGGAGCATGTGCATTCACCAAAAGAACAATCCTGTATATGTCATAATTAATCAGACACATATTAGACAGGGAGAGAGCATTCTGCCCCTCTGGTAAGAGAGTCAGATTAAAGCCTTGTCTATTTGCTGTCTCTCTGTCTATGCAGCTGTCTTACCTTACCTCCTTCTGCTGGATGTGTGTTATACTGAAAGGAGGGCTGTATATTATGAAAACTCTCCCATCTCATGTCTCATGCCACACGTCTCCAAAATTTTACCCACATTTATTTCTGTGACATCCCCTACTACTCATAGGGTAAAACTAGGGTGCTTCAAAAGAATGTGCATACATTTACCTTGGATGACAATACACTACCTAATGATGGGATCCAAGTGTTAAATGAATTTCCTAACAGCCAAATTTCTAATGATCGTCCCCCAGAAGTTATTAGCACTATATGATCACTTAGAATAATTTTGCATTTAGCTGAGAGCACTATATGCAACTACATAGTAATGCAATGAGCACTCACATGGATCCTTCTTATGCAAATCTGTTCATCGGCATACTAGAACATAACCATCCTGGGGAGAGAGAACAATGACAAACCACTTGTGCAATGGTGAATCACTGACAAAATCTTTGGTGATCTGGATTATGGTTCCAAACCTCTGATCCTCCATTTGCATTGGACTTCAGATCTCAGAAGACGCAGCCAACTTGGCCAGCAGTCAGAAATTATAGGAGCTGAAGTCCAAAACATCTGGAAGATCAAAGATTGGGAACCGCTGATCTGGATGAATACTATAAATGTTACATCAACTCAATCCATCACATCACTACATTTATCTCAAAGGGTACCATTGCTAATGGTTGGCTGCAGTCCAGTGGCAACATTAGGCAAGTGTGGACCACACCAGGTGATATCCCACAGGAGGGTGAAGAACATCCTTGTAGAATTTAAAGATAATGTGAAAAATAGATTTGCAGGGACATTGTCAGGGAGGAATTCTAGTGTGGTGCTGCATTTATCTCAACATTATTATTTCTATCTTGGCTTCTGAAACAGGTTTTTTCCTAATCTCCACTATTGTGCAGTTGGTAACAGAAGAAAAAGTTATTTTTATTGGGGTAAAAATGTTTCTGATCCAAGTAACATAGGAAAAAGACATCAAGAAATGATGCATATCATGTAACATGTTGTATAGATTGGGTCTTTTTTTCTCTTTTCATATTGTGTAAATACTTGGCATGAGAAAGTGTGATCTTGCTAAGTGGCATAGGTTGCCTGAGATATCTAAAAGAAGTAGTATAAAGTGAGCCCACAATTTGTAGATTTTTAGTGATTGTGACTTATTTGGGGCCCTTCCTCCTTCTGAATCAGCCATAGAGGTTGTTTGGGGTGAGATCTGATTCCTAAACATTCATTGCCTTGTTCTTTTAAAATTCTGGTATGGGTGTTTTAGGCCAGAGTTCTAAATATAATTGTGAGATATTTCCTTCATCTGGTGTATCCCACATGATGTCAGATGAGAATAAGATATGTTTAATGGACTATAAACATAGCTTTGGGCTATGATCGGCTTTCTTCCCCATATGTAGTTGCTTTACAGTGATGACATAATTATCTCTGAACGTGAAGCAGGAATGTACAATTGTGTTTGTACATGATTTGGGATCCTTATGGAAGAGGGAGGAAATGCATACTTCCACCAGCAGCATGGTTAACTATTAAGGCTTGATTTGTATATTATCATTCAGCCATGGAAACCACTTCCAAAAGGGCTGATTCCATATTGCATCAGTTCCTGTTTGTAAGCAGAAACCATACTGGTAGGGTGAATTGTGTGGTTACTTCCCTCACCAGTGTTAACAGCCCACAGGCTAGGATAACAATTGCATGGAGATGTCACTGTCATTTACCCATATTTTTTAAATAGCATCCCATCCATTGTGGGACAGATTGTATGAAAACACTTCCAGTACTAGAGTAAACTAGGCTTAACAATGTAAATCTAGTTTTTACATTATTTGTAAAGTCTATGGGGAGGTTCTTCAGGTTGTATTTTGGCACAAGTGTTGATTTAGTGTTCTTCTTTAGCTTTATCCTAATTTTTGATATTAGCAGTTCATGATCTGTGCCACAATCTGCTGCTGATCTTGTTTTTGCAGAGAGAATGGAGCTTCTCCAGCTTCTCCTTCCAATTATGTAGTCTATCTGATTTCTATATTGGTCAATGAGTGATGTCCACACACACAATCACCTCTTTGGTTGCTTGCAGAATATGTTTGTGATGGACAAACTTTTGGCCTTGCAAAATTTAGTCAGTCGGTCTCCTGCTTCATTTCTTGATCCTCGGCCAAATTTTCCTTACAATCTTTGATTCTGCTCTGTTTCCTACCTGTTTCCTACTTTTGAATCCCAATCTTATACCAGAACATCCTGGAGGTGTAAATTTTAAGTTGTTTCTGAGTTATGGTGACCCTAATAGTATCATGGTGTTTTCTTGGCAGCATTTGTTCAGAAGGATGTCTGCATTGCCTTTCTTTGAAGCTGAGAGAATGTGATTTGCCCAAGGGGTTTCTATAGCCAAGTGGGTATTTGAACCCTGGTCTCCTGATGTTCTAGTCCAATACTCAAACCATTTATATTTCACCAAATATAAGAGGATCTATGTAATGATTTTTAAAAGATATAAATTGACACACTGACTTCAAGTTGGCATAAAGATTCCCTTCTTTCTCTATAAGACTAAAATGCAGTTTAAGATCGTGGTGGATGCTATTGAGACTGAGCACCCATTCTTTCATGCTGGGGGAAAAGACAAGATTGTGTATATCTAATACTACAGGAGAGAAATTAAAGCGTAACATTTGCAATCTGCCACTTCATTGCAGAAACAAAAAATATAAGTTATAATTTTAAACCTGTATATTTTGAGCTCCAAAATGTAGATAGCTATAATCTGGTACATAAATATACCGCATATATATATATATATATATATATATATATATATATATATATCCTGCAGGTTTCCCCCCTTTCTTTCGTTATTATGTCTAGGAAGCAAGATCTCATCTCTTAAGATGATTTAATCACTCTGTGATGATGGCTGGCTAAGATACAACTGAGCTGTGGGCAACACCAAGAGATATAATGAATATAAAAGAAGAAGCCTCTGTGACATTGAAGGACATTGATTGACAGCTAATGAAATGAAATGGCCAAATTCTGTTGACATGGTTTCAAATCTAGGGACAGAGCAAGTATGTGATACATAATTTCCTAAGGTTTTGCCAAAGCTAACTTACACATTTTGTGTCCCTGTTTTTGTTGTTCATTGATTTTTAAATACCATAGGAGAAGAGAAGGGGAAGCGACACATTCTTTGACAATCTCTTTCACATATTTCCTTTATAACCATCAAAATTTGGTCAGATTTGGAGAAATGGAACAGGGAGGAACAAAGCAGTACTAGGCATATTTTCTCCCCCCAAACCAGGAAGGCATTTATATATTCAGTGCCTAGTTGGGAAGAACTGTTGGAGGTGACTACAGCATGACATTATTTTATTCACCTGTGTCTCTCTTGGGCTTCTCTTTGCCATATCGTCGAATAACTTCAGAAGCAGGATTTCCAGATCACAGGGGTCAGAACTCAGGGCCACAATTCCTCAAGACATGGAGGGAAGAATCTCAGGGAAAGAGCACTGCCTAGTAAAGTAGGTATGTGGATGGGTTTATTTTCCCCCTTAATTAGCCTTCCTTTTTATTTATTTATTTTAGGGATCTATGCTGTGCAACTGTATTTTATGCACATTGCATCATGCACCAGGAACTGACCTTTGTAACATCAAAGCAAATTCCTGTGACATCACAAGGGGGAATCCCTAAGCCTCAGGATTTGGATTGGGATAGTTGTGACCCTTACTAGAAGGCATGCATCAAGCACATAGGGACATTAGGCACATAAGCCTTGGTCCTACCTAAGGAAGCAAACCCATACTACATTATTATTATTATTATTATTATTATTATTATTATCTTATATCCTCCCTTTCTCCCAATACAGGGACTCAACGTGGCTTCTTCCCCAGTTATATTTGAACAAACACCTTCTTTTTTATAAATATTTTATTTATAACCTTTATAACATACAAATAAAACATAGCTAATGGTATTATTTACATACTAGTCATTTCTAGTAATTAGTTATATTTGTGAGAATGAAAACCTTCTACATTCCTAACAGCTGAGAACCAATTACTTCCTTTTAACTCTTAACTTTGTTATTTTCTTTTTACCTTACGTAGTATTTAAATCACACTATCAACAGCAATCTTTACTTTTTCAAGAAGTTTTTTGTGGATCTGCTTCTTACAAAGTTACTATAAAGTCACTCAAAGTTACTCTTAGAGAGTTACTAAGATTTCAAAATAAAAGTATAACAGTCAAAGAGAAGGCTATTACAAAACAAACAAACCATATGCTTATATTGAGTTTATAGTCTTCTTGTAAACGTTCATTCCCCATTCATTGCAAGACACTATATCAGGGGTATACAACCTTTCCCCTTTAAGGGCCGAGGGACTTCAGCTCCCAGAATCCCAGGAGCTATTGGCCAACATGGGACTATTGGCCAACATGGCTGAGGCTTCTGGGAGCTGAAGTCCCTCGACCCTTAAAGGGGAAAAGTTGCCTACCCCTGCACTATATAATCAAACCAATCTTAGAACGGACACCTTCTGCATGTATGGCAGGCCATCTCATGGCAGCCCCAGTAATCAGTCTGCCCAGGCAATTTTTAGATGACACATATACAAGATGGCATGCATATACAAGATGAGAGGACCACTTCTATTTCCTTTCCCACAGTGATGACTTCTGCCAGCAAGGGTAAGAATAGAAATGGCCTATTAACCAGGGGTGTCATTAGGGCTGTGTAGGGGAGTGCGAACCACACTGGGTGACACCTTAGAAGAAGGTTGACATCCAGTTGGATGCTCCTGCGGCTGCAAGGGGGTGCATTGCCACTGCTAGTGCCTGCCCTTTTGTTGTTGCCATAGCTCTCTCCTTGAGGAGGAGGCCAAGGCAGCAGAAGAGGTGTATGGGCAAGTGTGCCACTCCTGCCTTAGCCTCCACCTGAAAGCCACATGGAGGTGAAGGAGGAGTCAGATCAGCCCTCTTAGCATTGCTTCCATCTGTCTCCCTCCTATATTGCAATAGAAGATCAGTAATGGGTGGCAACCTGTGTTCCCATGAACACTATCTGACATTACCACCCTTCTCATTGAGTAGTCCCTGTTACGTTTCCAAGGAAGAAGAGGGTCCTCCAGAGTACAACTATCTGAAATATTTGAAGTTAAATTATTTAGATGTATGGATAATGGCAACCAAATAGTACGAGGATCTGCTGGAAGCTAGCGCAATTAGTTAGCTTTTTGTCAGTGGAATAGCACCTCCTATTGAATCATACCAGCATAAAGACAATTCCAGCAAAGTAATTCCTAGGAATGTGGCCCGGATTGGCCAGTTCTAGAGTACATATATTACCATCTAAAATAAAGAGTCATTAACAAAATGTAGATCCCCATCAGGAAATGTTTCCACTGTACATGCCTAAAAATTCTGTGCTTCCAATTACACTTAGGAAAAACCAACTATCTTACAGCCTGTCAAGCTGCAGTAATTACAGTGGACAGACAATCTTCATTAAATGACATCTGCTGAGTGCATGCTTTAAAATGTGAGATTCGTATGTCATGGTAGTTTCCCATCATGATAATGAAGAGCTAAGAGTGGCACCTGCTTTCAAAGAGTGGTAACAGAAGAAAAAAAATTCAAAAGACATCACATTTTTAAAATTATAGAATTCTTGAAGATGATGCTGGATTTGACAGCATCCTCTCGTCAGATCACACATGCCGCATTATGATGCCAATATAGAAAAATGCTTTCATTGCTTAGTAAAAAGTGTTGCAATCATAACCTTAGTAAAAGGTTATGATTACCAGACTAAGGTAGCCATGATGACGCTTTAAATTAATGTTCAAAATAATACTTTGGAGTTAACATCTATCTGACCAGCTATGCAAACATACCAGGACACTGTGTAACCAGATTCTTTCCCTCTTACTAACAGTTCTTGCATCTATCTGCATACTGAGTATCATACTGTTAACTGAAAAACTTCTCTAAACAGGGAAATGTCAGAACATTATAACACTATGCTTTTTTCTCAAACACCCTTCTCTCATAAACAAAAGGCCATGAGTGAGTGGTGGAACAAACTGGAGATGTATGTGTGCATTGGTTTACAAGTAGAGCCACCAAATTATCAATAGTAACCATCTTTTAAGGTGATGACTACCTATCCTATCCCAAATGTAGAGACAGCATAAGGTTTGTCTTGTCCTTGACTGGATTTTTTTTTGGATGTCCTTAGAAGTACTGAGAGCTTTTTTTGGAAACTAGAATTTGGCAAAAGCATGAAGGCTCCTCTCTTACACTACATGGGTTTCAAAAGCATTCAAAAACGGGAGACCATGTCCATCCTTAAATTAGGAAATTAAGTTCAGCTCAGTTGTGACCTAAAATTTTGGCTGGCTGCAAAGACTAGGCAGAAGTTGTGGATCCTTCTGTTGCGGCGGGGGTTCATTTGGTTCTTGTGATGGTTAAACTGTATATCACTTACGTAAAATGCATAAATATCCCTTTCTATGAGCACCACCTATGTTCCTGTCTGAATTTCAGTGAAATTTCATTTTTAAAGAGAGAGTTTGGTAACTTCCACAGGCCTTTTTAGCTCAACCTCTGTGAGTAAGCAGGGGCATTTTGTATGATATTGATGGAAAAGCCAAAACAAAATATGCATGTATTTCTTGGGTTAAGGATGATTGTCTACGGGCCTTTGCAGACTGCCAGAAATAGTGCAAATTGAGTCCACTTTAACTGCCCTGACTCAGTGCTAGGGAATCCTGGGAACTGCAGTTTATTGTGGCACCAGAGCTCTCTGACAGAGAAGGCTCAATGTCTCAGGAAAAAAAAAATACAATTCCCATGATTCCCTAGCACTGAGCCAGGGCAGTTAAAGTGGACTCAATTTGCACTATTTCTAGCAGTCTTCAAAGGCCCTATGTTGTTTGGAGGTTTTGGCTCTTTCTTTGACTTCAGTCATGTGCCCCAGATAGACTACACGGTTTAGGGGAAGAACTACACTGAGAGAAAGTGAGTGGTACATAAAAATGATTCACTGGGGGAAATATAAATGGGGCCAAAATGATGGTACCTGTGCCTGACAGTATTCTAGTGTTCATACATTTAAATTACATGATGCACACAAGGTGTACATTTTACGTTAAAATTACATGATGCACACAAAGATGTGCTGTAATTGGCAACTATTTCCGTGGTTTTGTGTCATCATCAGCACCTTCTCCTTTAAAGCATTAAAAGTGACCATTTGAAATCAAAGTCATTTCTTGGGTCTGTTTTTCCCCCTATCCTGCAATCCCTAGCCCCTTTTGTTCCTCTTCCATATTGGTGGCATTCTGGCTTTATTAGCAAAGTCTGGCCTGCCTCATTCCCCTGTTGGCACATTTTCTTGCCAATGCATTTTGTCTGGCTTCTTCTTGGCACATAGGACAGGTGCACATGCAACTCTCCATTGTCATAGAAAAGCCCAGCAATAGCACCTCCTGATTTGTCCCTCTAAATCCCCTTTCTTCCTCTGCTTTTTTTTTCCATTTCGACTGAGGAAGGCAGCAACTGTCCTCTACTGTCAAGGCCACCTCATCTCCATTGATAGGAGGGGGGCACAGCACAATGGGTACCTGGAAGGGGCTATGTTGGCAAGAATGTTCTCCAAGGAACTAGAGAAGAAAAGCACTTTTTCTTCCCATGGGCAAGATAAGTATGCATCTCCCAGAACATTGCATCCCTTGAGGCTGCCAACTTGGCTCAGTTGAGCATGACAGGGGCTTACTGGAGCCTGGTTGAAACCCATATAGCAGAGTTTGCTCTTGGTCGGCTGTACGGTGGAGAGATTTCCATAAGTAGCATCTATCTCTGTCTACTAAGGTGCTTTCTTTGGCTACTACAAGTTACATGTGCCCCTGCCCATTTTATGTTTCACAGCTTTGTCTGACTCTCTAAAGCATTTTTTCCTCCACAGCCTCCCATCTCCTTGTGGTGCCATGCAATCTGAAAATGGAGCAAAGGTTCACTAAATTATCTTTCATGTACTATTTTCAGAGATTTCTCACAGTACCTAACAATAAACACAGTGTTACTTATTCCAGGAGAGCTTGTGCAATCTCTTTTTCATGGTCTAGTTTCCTGACTCCATGAGAAAAGTATGTGTGTATTACAAAGAGGTACACTTACTTCTAAGTAAAAAAAAAAAAAAGGAAAGAAAAGTTTTGCTCTGGCTCCTGAATACCTTTAGTCTCTTTTAGGTGAGGTGCTGTATTGAGGTTTTTGTGGAGGAATTATCCCTTTGGGGAAGAGACTGAGTTCTCTGGTTGGCTTCCTGCAGAATAGGAAAGCTAACAACTCTTTCACACACATACACACTGGAAAGAAAAGCAAAGAAAGGAAAAACTGAGGGAAATAATAATAATAATAATAATAATAATAATAATTTGTATCCCGCTTATTGAAAAAACAATCCAAGCAGCTTACATAAAAACCCATACAATATAACCCCAAAGACCAACCCACCCACCCTTAAAACAGTATTAAACATCTCATAATTAAAATAACAATTGACCTTAAAACAATTAATATAACCAATAACAAATAAAAACATTTATAAGACAGCATTGCACATGCACGCACATCAGATGGAGAAAAAGCAACGTGGATCCCCTCTCTGGGAGAACAAAGAAACCAGTCCACTCCCTTTCTGTACGGAGGAACTAGAAGCAAAGACCAAGGATGTGGACTGAATGTGCATGCACACATATGCACTGCCACCACAAAAGGAAAGTCCACCTAAGAGGCAAAGATAGAACATGTCTGGGGCAGGGAAGGGGCTTGCAATACACAGAGATTATTTACATCTCCAACCATTATTCACACCTCTAACCATTATTCACACCCCAACTATTCCCACTTTGAGAAGACTGATCCAATTTACAGAGCACATGAAAAGATTCCAAGCCATATGTTTCTGGATAAAAAGGAATTTTCCCCAAGAAGTAATATGAATAGCTACAACAGTTTTAACACACATCAGCATGGTACATTTTTTTAAAAAAAGGGAGGGAAGAATTCACAATCGAGAGAAATGAGTTGGCTGGAGGTAAAGCAAGCATTCAGTTGCTTTATAGCTGTCCTCATTCCCTCCAAGCTTGGGAACAAGGAGAGTTTACAGAGGCATTTTGCTCAGGCATTTAGTGGGGAAGTTTGACTTGAGGGAGATAAGGAGTGCTGTGTCACCACTTTGACAGGATGAGCAGACATGGATGGAAAGGGAACTGCGACAGGGAGCTGCAACATCTGCATCGTGCTTCTTTCCCTGCTTTTAAGTAGCTATAAGTAGCTAGGCTAAGTGCAAACAGATTGCCCTGCTGGAAGAGGACAATCTGCCAGAAATGTAGAGTCACATAAATTCCTCACTTGCTGAGAACTTTATTTCACAAGTGGAAGAAAAGGCAAGAGGATGAACTTTGTTGTTGTGTGCCTTCAGTTCATTTTTGACTTATGGTGACACTAAGGTCCCATGATGATAAGACTATCATGGGATTTCCTTGGCAAGTTTCTTCAGAGGTTCACCCAGTGGGTTTCATGGCAAAGTGGGGAATCAAAGCCTGATCTCCAGAATCATCGTCCAACACTCAAACCACTATGCCATAATGTTCTACCTTGGGTCTAATCACCAACAAGGTACAGTTGGTCAACAAGGTGGAACCTTGGTTAGAACTGACCATATCATATCAGGCTTCCTTATACAAAGGAGAGAGTAATCTAAGCGTAGTCAGACACATTCTCTAGACCTCAGGGAAGCTGATTTCATTTCTGGTGGCAATGGTGGTGCGACAGGTCGGACTGTCATGGAGCTCATGAGAACCAATTGTAAAGGGTGGTGAAAAAGCCTGTTCAGGATACTGAAGACAGGGATGAAATGCCTACAACTACAAACTTGAAAAAAGAAAAAAAGAAGGAAGAAATATTACAAGTTTGAAACAAGAAATAAACATTCTCAAACATTTACAGAAAAGCCATTTAGGCTTTTGCCATATTGTTGTTGCATCAGAGCTCTCTGACAGAGAAGGCGAAATATTCTAACAAACTACAAATCACAGCATTCACAGCATTGAGCCATGGCAGTTAAAGTTGCATCAAACTGCATTAATTCTGCAGTGTAGATGAAGTCTAAGTCCAAAATGGCCAATACCTTGGAGGATTTTGCTTTCTCTAGCTCCTTGCAGAACACTCCTGCCAGGATGCCCCTCCATACACCCATTGGGCTGTGGCCCCCTTCCTGGCATTGGAGGTGGGCTGGCCTGATAAAGTTTAGTTAGATCATCTAGATGTGTACAGAACACCTTTGCAAAAAGAACACTTAAGGACTGATGAAGAAGAGCTTTTTTATGGCTGTACAGTAGGCCCTTGGTATCCGTTGGGGTTTGCTTTCAAGACCCCACAGTGGATGCCAAAATCTGTGGGTGCTCAAGTCTCATGAAATATAATGGTGTAGTTAAATGGTGTCCCTTATATCAAATGGCAAAATCAAGGTTTGCTTTATAAAATCTATATTTTTAAAAAATATTTTCAAGCCATGGATGATTGAATCTGTGGATAAAGAGTCCGTGGATACAGAGGGCCAACTGTATCTTGCTACCATTTCAAAAAAAAAAGGCAGGAACCTGGTCACATTTTTCAGGAACTTTATTGACCCAACTGTGAAATGTTCAGATAATCATCCCACTGCAGACAGACTGAGTATTGCATCAGTAGGGATAGAATGGCTCTCTGTGGAGAGCAGCTAAGGATCGGCTTCTTTACCTTGACAAGCAAACACACAGAGAGGTCTCTTTTGTAGTCTTTCAGCTGCCTGCTTATGTGGCTGATGCTTGCTTGAAACTGAAATATGTTGAAGGGACAGTAGGATCTCTGCCTTGTAGCTGCCAAAATACTTTATTGCTTCTATTCCTCCCACTTGCCAAATACTTGTTTAATAAGGGAATTTTAGCCCTATGTGGGCTCTGTAGATCTTTCTGTAACTGCAGGAATCTAATAAATGAGAAAAGACTAACCACTGCATTTGGCAAAGCTTCAAAAGAGAGCCTGTCATGAGACTGCTGCTCTAAGTTTCTGCAGTTTAGATTATTGATCAGCTATTTTATGGAATTCAGAAGAGGCTGATGAAAAGAAGGAAATCTCCTTTCATCTAAGATCCAGTCAAGTCTTTCCTCCTTCATACTTGTCCCATAGTCATCCCACTTGAGCTAGTAGCATCCTCTGGACTCTGATGCAGTACTTATGCAAAGCATACAAACCTTGGCTCCTGATGTAATAAGAAGATGTTGACCAGAAGGTTGTTGTCATCCTGGATACCCATACAAAAGTAAGCTTCAAGCTAAGCACTCTCATTCAAAGATCCTTTAACCCAAATCTTAAAACTTTTAACATTGTTAAACTTTTTAACAATGGAGTCCCAGCTTCCAGCTATCCCATGAACATCAAGGACTACAAATCCCATCATGAGTATGATTAGGAGAATGTACCAGATGCAACCCATGCACATCATTTCCACAAGTGGCTGAGTTCACAAATATTTTCTGCATGCTCATAGGTCTTCCAATGCAATGTATTATTGGAAACCTTAGCACTATGATGTCAAAAAGACATGATCTCAGTAAATGAGAGTTTACTTCCTAGCTATTTTATGAAATAATCCTGCTTTACAATGCTGTGATAGCACTTTATTTACAGTTATAGCAAAATGGGGTGAAGAATGGCAGAGTAGGATTTTCTTCCTGTGTTACATTTTGTTTATGCCCATTCCAAATTAAGCTCCTTGGTCATGGATCGCTTACACAGCATCTAGAGTGATAAGAAAAATCATTATGGAAAAGCTCTTGGTTGCTACTGTCATGCAAGTAATAGTTTCCAGTGTCCTGTTCACATATGCCCCTGGCTACCTTTCCTCCCCATCAGGACACTATGTGGAATGATACATTATTGTCTGACTACCAATACTCATGTGAGTTAAGTGACAGCTCCAGTGAGAAAAACCTGCAGAAATGTCAGATTCAGTCTTGACAGAGTCAAGGTATAAGATAAGCACAGAAAGAGAAAGCAAAATATTTAGATCTGGCTAGAGGGTGAACGTAAAGAAAACAAAAATAATGACCTTGGAAGACTTATCTAAATTCAATCTAGAAGATGGTGACATTGAAATAGTCAAAGATTCTCATACTTTGGATCAGGACAGAGATTGCAGTCAAGAAATCAGAAGAAGACTAAGACTGGGAAGGGCAGCTATGGAAGAATTAGACAAGATTTACTGTAAAGATATACAAGTAAACAATAAAGTTCGAATTGTCCAAGCCATTGTATTCCCCATCACTATGTATGGATGCAAGAACTGGACAGTGAAGAAAGCAGATAAAAAGAAAATCAACTCATTTAAGATGTGATGCTGGAAAAGAATGCTAAGGATACAGTGGACAGCCAAGATGACAAACAAATGGGTCCTAGAACAGATCAAGCCTGAGCTCTCCCTAGAAGCCAGGATGACCAAACTGAGGCTGTTGTACTTTGGCCACATCATGAGAAGGTATGACCTGCTAGAAAAAACAATAATGTTTGGAAAAGGAGAGGGTAGGACAAAAAAAGGTAGACTGCATACTAGAAGGACTATGGTTATGGCTAGGAACCTGAAGGAACTATACAAAGCATTTGAGGATGGGGGTCTTGAAGGTGTCTCATCCAAGGGATCACCCTGAGTCAAAGTTGACTAGAAGACAGCTAACAACAATAGGTACATGTGTTTGCTCCTCCAATGGCTAATAAGAGCAAATGAGACTGCGTCATGCTAGCCAAAAGGAGCTTTTGGAAACATCCAGATTTAACTTTTATGTAAAATTATAGAAGGTAAATAAATAAACTGGGTTTGAAGACTCTACATACTCAAAGGAAAGCTTGGAAGAAGAAGAAATGGAAAATTATTATTTCATTTAGTATGAAAATGCATTTTATTTGTAAATCAGGATACAGCTTTGAGACTCTATACCAAGTAAACCAATATCTAAGAATATAATACTGTAGATTTCCAATCAGGCAGAATAAGTTATTAAACTGAGAGGTGAATGGACTGCACAGCAAGGTTAACAGCCTCAATTAAAATGAAATAGCCATGAATTCACTCTATGTCCCAACTCAGTTCCTATTTGAAAGACAGACTCACCAACCCTGTATTTCTATGGCTTGTGAAAATTCAACCAGGGAGTTTTCGTACAAATGAAATGCAAGCAAATATACATATACGTATGCATACACACACGCACCCACACACTTCACCCCCCACATATACCCCACACCTTAAGAAACAGAAGGAATAAAAATAACCTAGTTGCATATTATTCAATTGTTGAAAAATAGCGAGGATGTAAATGAAGGTGCATTCTTATGTATAACAGTGTTTCCATCAGCTCCCAATAGCAGAGCGAGAAACTCAGCCTTTCTGTTCTGCATGAATAAATATGTATAAAAATGTAATGCTGCAAAGGACTAAAATCCAAGAACTGTGATTGTGTTTCTGAGAAGCTGGGAGGAAAACAAGCCTCCAGCTTTTCTGATTCTTCAGTATTTATGTAAAGAACTATTGAAATGATAATGTGGAATCCCCCTCCCTCCCCACGTGCAAGAACTCAGTTTTTCTTTGTAGTGGCTTAGAAAAATTCAAACGCTAAAGCCATCTGTACAAACCTGTTAACAGTAGCAATGCAAGCATGCTTGGTCTTGCACACCACTGCTGTTAATTACTTTCAAGATAATGCCAATTACCCAAGAGGAAGAGGACTTCGCCCTTCCTTTTGAAAATGAATCTACAGAAGATGTTCAACAGGGGCATCTGCAACAGACATCTTATCTATCAGATTTGCACTTCAACACACAGCAAAATTTGGAGAGGCACCATGAGAGAATGTGCGCACACATACAGGTGTTACCCAGCTGCAAACTGGATCATGCTGCAGGTGTCCTAACTTTTATTCATCCCTAAGACGCTGCTGGGATGGAAATCCAATAAATCCAACACCATCAAGACTTTAATCTTCATTTGCCATTTTATACCAAAGGCAGGGTGGGGAGAGAGATTTGGATTTCTTTTCTTTTTGGTGATATCTTTATGCACTTTTGCAGATTACGACACAACTGATATTTAATATAGTAGATAAATGTCTCATAGTATAAACAGAAGTAGAAAACTGCCTCATAATATAAACAATTTCTTGATGTGTCCAGAGCCAGCAAGCGTCTCTTCAAAGTTATAGAAACAGCTTTGCCAAACTCTTCCACTAACTGCCACACGTTCCTAGATCTTGTCACCCTACAGTGAAATCTGCATCTTCAAACTATCTAAATGAATTTTGCTCCATATGTAGGATACTAGTAATCTATATGGCTGTGGCCAGACTGCATGGACTATGTTTCTTCAAGAGGATCCACTTTAACCTCAGCCTTTTTTTTTCAAATAGCAAGTTTTTAGCTCTCAGTAATGCATGCTATATCTTCAAAAGCTGGAAATAATTTGAGTGGGAAATTACACCTTTACAAATGTAACAATAAGGTTACTGCCCCTCTCTTTGTATCACATTTTATTAACAATCCATATCTACTTACTTTCAGAAGCTGTAAAGTAAAAAGGATAATTTTGTACACTGTGGGAGCAGATTGTATATTTTGTATATTATAAGAGCAACCATGTCTCTGTGATGTCATACAGGTTAGTACACTGGAATTGGCGTATTTTCATACTTTAGCTCATCTGAGGTATCAACTGTTCAATTGTAAGAAAAATTAAAGTGGTAGTTACATATGACACTTGAACATATATTCCTCATGCCCCATAGATGAAGAATTTAGGAATGGTTACTCAAAAGTGCCCTATTTTGTTCAATGGAACTTACTCTCAGGTAAGCGTACTCTGAATTATAACTGTCATTGGGCATTTCTTGCTCCCTGATAGAGACCCTTGTGATTTTCATTTCATTTCTTTTCTTGCAGTCTTGCAACTATGAAATTAATATTTTGTCTATAATAGAGACCCAATCAAAGGTTCTGAGACATAGCTGTGTTAGTCTGTGATATCAGTATACAAAGGGATCTTATAGCACCTTTGAGACAAACTGTGCAAAAGAGGTTGTAGCATAAGCTTTTGTAGACTTGCTCTACATCCGCCTTAACTCCATGCATCTGTGAAAGTAGACCTAAATCTACCAAAGCTTATGCCACAACTTCTTTTGCCAAGTTGTCACATGATGAAGAAGCCAGTGAAGTTTCAAAAGCTTGCAACATGTATATTGTGCATTTTGGTTGGCCAAAAAAGGTATCACTGTTTGGTGGATTTTGGATTGGATTCTTTTGTACAGTTAGTCTCAAAGGTGCTACAAGATCCCTTTGCCTACCAATCAAAGCTTGCTACCTTTACAGATTACTACTACTTTTTCCAAGGGCTGGGTCAAGTAATGGTGGTGTCCACAGTCAATTTGAATTTCTGGGAGAAAAGAGCCTAAAATATTCACTCTGCCCCAGAAGAAATGTATTCTTGAAACCTTCCTCCCTGACTGTTATTGCTATAAGGAGAAGACAAGGTTACTACTGTTAAGGAGTGGTTGGCAGTTATAAATGGAAAATGGTAGGACCCTCCAGCTAGTCTAGCCAAGTCCAGGGTTGGCAGGCAAATGAACATGCCAGCCCAGAGATCATTTCTGCCTATGCTGCCCTTTTTAATTCACCCTGACCCAAAGGAGAAGTGATAGTAATAAATGTCAGAGAAATTTCACTGGTGGTCTTTACATGGAGACCAGGATTCAAATCCCAGCTCTGCCATGGAAACCCACTGGGTGACCTTGGGCAAGTAATATACTCTCAGCCTCAGAGGATGGCAAGGGCAAACCCCCTTTGAAGAAACTTGCCAAGAAAACCCCATGATAGCTTCACCTTAGTTGCCATAAGTCAGAAATGACATGAAGGCACACAACAACAGCAACAACAACTTTGCAGTTTCTCCTGCTGTCTCACTTACTGCTACTGGCAGAAGAGGGGGCTTTGGAGTTGGAAAACTTTTAATTTATTATTTTTCTTTTCTCTTCTACTGTTTTGGTCAGACGGCATATATGCATCCAGTTCTGGTGCACACTCTCCTTCCTTCCTTCCTTCCTTCCTTCCTTCCTTCTTTCTTTATGGAAGAAAACCAGGCATTTTCATCAAAGCTTCTTTTCCTTCCCCACATTGGTAATTTCATTTCAAACAGAAAGAGATGACAATGAATGGTACTCAAGCAGGAGGAAAACTAATGCACGTTACCAAACATGTCATCACACAGTGGTGGCAAAAGCACTGTGTTTGTTCACGTATAAAAGAATTACACTGCAATTACAATGAACAGATTATTATAACTCAGCATACTTAAAAACAAGGGAAAGACAACACAGAACACACTGTGTTGCATTGGTTTGGCAGTGATGGTATCTGGAATCAACATAATAACTGGGTCTTGAATGACATTGATTCTGGAGGGGAAAGTTAGTGTGGGAGCAATTTAGTTCACAAATTTAGTTTGTGAATTTACCAAAATGGCTCTAGGAAAATTATATGCACATCGTTGTTGTTGTTGTTGTTGTTGTCATTGTGTGCCCTCAAGTTGTTTCTGACCTATGGTGACCCTAAGGCAAAACTATTTTTGGGTTCTCTTGGCAAGAGTTGTTCAGAGGAGGTTTTGCCATTGCCTTCCCCTAAGCCTGAGAGTATGTGACTTGCCCAAGGTCACCCAGTGGGTTTCCTGGAGGAGCTGGGAATTGAACCCTAGTCTCCAGTCTCGCAGCTCAAACCAGTATGTCATGCTGGCTTTCTACATGTGCAGCTACACTGTAGAAATAATGCAATTTGGGACCACTTTAACTGTCATGGTTCCATCCTACAGAAACCTGGGATCTGGAGTTTTGTGTGGCCCCAGCACTCTTTGGCAGAGAAGTCTAAAGAACTTGTAAAACTACAAACACCAGAATCCCATGGAATGGAGCTACTCCATTAAAGTGATGTCAAAATGCGTTATTTCTAGTGTGTTTTATTGTGTGCCTTCAAGTGGTTTCTGACTTACAGTGACCCAAAGTGGTTTTTGAGGGGTTTTTTTTGGCAAGATTTGTTCAGAGGAGGGTTGCCATTGCCTTCCCCTGAGGCTGAGAGTAAGTGACTTGCCCAGGGTCACCCAGCAGGTTTCATGGCTGAGGTGGGAATCGATCCCTGGTCTCTAGAGTCATAGTCCAATGCTCAAACCACTATGCCATGCTGGCTCTGTAGACACATCCAAAATTCACTTTACCTCTGTATCACCTCATGTACAAAACAATAAAATGTTTTTCTCTTTTTGTGAAAATGAATGAGATACAGGCTACAGCCTTTTATCAACCAAAGGCACGTGCATCCAAAGAAAACATTGCAGCAGCAGGTGAACTAGATGTCCCTTGCGGTCCCTTGAAACTCAATGATTCTGTCATCAGCAGCTCTTTCATCCCTTTGCACTGACCTGAGCATGCAGATGAATTGAAATGCATGCAAGTTTTTAGAGAGAGGGGAAAAAATGTACATTCTACCAGCAGCAGGAGCTCTAACCAAGCCAAGGCCAGCCAGCTCCCAGATAAGGGCTGGCTGCTTTACCTTTCGCATTCCTGTTACACAACCCTGGCTGGGAGTTTCTGTGTGGGCAGACGTGGGCTTTCCTCAGAATTGATAACAGCTTCTAACTGTGGCTCAGCAGAACCTGAGCAGCTTATATAAACACTACTTCAGAGATACCCTGAGTGTAGGCTGCAGAAAGTCAAAGAGGGGGAAGATGGAAGGGGAGGGAGAAGATCAGGCAGCTTCACCTCTTGCAGTGGGGGTGAAAGAGAGAAAGATGACTCAAGTGTTTTATAACTTGTCACAATGGGTAGGCAGGGAAGACATCTCCAAAATAATCCCTTCCCTTCTTCTACCCCCCCCCCCCCTCCAACTCTTCCTCCCACCTCACTTTTTTTTTTAATTGTGTTCATCCTCTTCATTCCACCCCCAGGAAAACAGAAAATCCATCACACTGGCAGCTGGAGAGAAACGAGAAAACCCCAGGACTTTCACAGGCTGCTTGGCAACAAAAGAGGATCCCCCTAATGTGGAAGAGTTGCTCATTTCTGTCAAAGGCTTGTAGGTGGGCACACCGGAAAAGGGAGGGCAGAGAAGCCCTGGAGGAGGATTTGGAGAGGGATGCCCCATGCCGCAGCCTGCTAATGGCATCCCTTGACTTTCTTCCTTGGCTGGCAGTATGGATCTTGAACTGAGGCCCTGACCCTGCCTCCCCTATGGCACCCCAGTTTGCATTCGTATGCCCATATTCACCTGACAAGCAATATCCACACACACTTTACTGCTGCATCTGAATGGACCTGTGCACATTGCACCGGGAGCAATGGCTCTCAAACTGGGGGGGGGGGGGGGGGCAGGAGAGATGCTCAAAGGTGTGTTTGAGAGACTTGGAGGCCCTGATCCTTCCTCCGCTTCCCAAACTTTGTCTACCCTGGAGGGGGAGAGAAAGGCAAGGAGGGAGCTTTAAGACTCTGCCAAAAGGAGGGGGAAAAGGAGAGCTATTTCCCTATAAAATGTTACATGAATGTGTGGACCAAAATATACACACGAACCAAACAAAATATTTTTATTTCTATACTATGTTAGTGTGATGTAGTAGTTTGAGCATTGCACTAGGACTCTGGAGACCAGAATTTAATCCTGGCTTGGCCATGGAAACCCACTAGGTCACCTTGGGCAGGTCACTCTTTCTCAGCCTCAGAGGATGGTGAACACCTTCTGAAGAAAACCCCATGATACAGTCACCTTAGGGTCACCATAAGTCAGAAATGAAGGCACATAACAACAACAACATTAGTGAGGGTGGGGGTGCAATGCCTGCATGCAAATGTAAAGGGGGTCACAAGGTTAAAAAGTTTGAAAACACTGATCTACAGTATAGCAATGGAGCCAAGGCTGGCCTAAGCAGGAATTTTGCTTAATCCCCAGTGAAGGCAAGCTAACTTTTGCATATTGTTCCAAAGACCACCTTCTGAGGGATTGCTTTAAATAAAAGGATCATAGCAAAGCTTTTCAAATCCCATCCCAATGGTTTTCCAGACTTCTGCTTTCTTGGAACCTTCTTTATAACATTTTGGCTGCCAAGGAATTCCTGCATATTATGGGACACAAGGTACCAAACAGACACTTTCCAGGGCTACTGAGCTTTTGCTATTACTTCTCCAGCAGCCTATGGAAAAATTTCATTTCAATATCCATGAAACAAAAAAGGAAAAGAGACATCCATTTATAAGACCGACTCTTAACTTAAGAATGCCAACAAAATGAGATCCTCTTTTCATGAAACAAGGTAGAATCACCCCTGGAAGGTTGGTCTCATCACACTGCCACCTTATTCTATCTGTAACAGACACTCGAGAGAGGCTTAAGCAGATAATTTGATAGGTACAATGCAAGCTGAAATTTCAGGACCTTGGATAGCTCCAAAGAGGACTTGCAAGTATCATGTTTTACACATTTTCAAGGCTCCATCTGAATGAAGGTATGACTGCTGGCATCTCTAGGCTTTGCTGTTGTTGTTAACTGCCTTTGAGTCAACCCTAACTCATGGATGAGACATCTCCAAGACATCCTATCCTTCACTGCTCTACTTAGGTTCTGTAAATTCATACCTCTAACATCCCTTATAAAGTCTATCCTAGCATGCGGAATTCCTCTCTTTCCACTTCCCTCCACTTTTCCTAACATTATTGTCTTTTCTAGTGATCCATGCCGTCTCATAATGTAGCCAAAGGGTTGATGTGTTCTAGGACCCATTTGTTCGTCTTTTTGACTGCCCATGGTATCCTCAGCGCTCTTCTCCAGCACCATATCTGAAATGAATTGATTTTCTTCTTATCCATTTTTTTCACTGTCCAGATCTCAAATCTATACATGGTGATAAGGAATACGATGGCTTGTATGGTTCTAATTTTGAGGCTCAGTTATACATATTTACTCTTTAGGATTGTGTCCAGTTCTTTCATGGCTGCCCTTCCCATTCCTAGTCTTCCCCTGATTTCGTGACTGCAGTCTCCATCCTGATCAATGTTTGATATGAGCTATGGGAACTCTTTTTACTATTTCTATTTCCTCATTGTCTAGGTTGAATGCGTGTAATTCTTCCATTGCCATTCTTTTTGTTTTCTTTATGTTTAGCAGTACCTGAACTTTGCGCTTTCTTCTTTAACCTGCCTTAAGCAATTCCTAGTCTTCTCCTGATTTCTTGACTGCAGTCTCCATCCTGATCAAGACTGTGATGCCTTCTGCTAGTAATATAGTGTCGTCTATATATCTTAGATTGTTAATAGTCCTTCCTCCTGTCTTTACTCCTCCTTTTTCTAAACCTGCTCTTTGTATGCTATCTTCTAGGCATGCCACTGCAATAGTGCATAGCCATAGTGCCATGCTGAAGAAGTCTGTCCACTCCATGGCCATAAAAGAAGGGCAGTTTCACAACAAGGGCAAGATGGAAAGCCTATAACTCTACCCCTTTGACTTCAAACTTTATCCATTGCAAACCTATGTGCAGGTTAGAGACGTGGAGCCTGAAAACTTGGATTTTAATTAACATAAAATAGTCTTTTAAAAACAAGCATGTGTCCACATCCCTAGGATCTCCTTAGTATGTAAGCCAAGTTACAGATGAGTAGCTTTTACTGTCTTGGGGCTATAGTTCTGAAGAAAGACATACATCCTCTTTTATTACTATGGATTTATTTCTAATAGTTCTAAGCTGCCTTTAAGGACAAAAACTGTTCCAAGGAAATTTACATGATAAAATCCCACACAATAGCAAAAGATCACAAATTACTGTAATTAGTAAACCTCCCTCTTAGGCAATACTACTCTTCCCAGGTTCTGCTACCTTACTGGAGAGTGTGGAGCCTTAAAGAGAGAGTCATTTAGCCTAGAGCTCAGCACTTAGTCATACCCTACCTTGTGGGTTGCTTGCATTGATAACAGATATACTGAGAATGAGAAGCCTCTGGAATAAAAGAGGATCTTCCTTGAGGAAATCTGTCTCAAGAACAGTATGTAGAGAGATCTTGTAGCACCTTTGAGACCAACTGAAATAAAGAACTTGGCAGCATGAGCTTTTGTAGACTTCAGTCTACTTCCTCAGATGCATGCTGCCAACTTCTTTTTTTTTCAGTTAGTCTCAAAGGTGCTACAAGATCTCTCTACATACTGATTCTACAGACTAACACGGCTATATCTTTGAATTCTGTCTAAAGAACAGTTACCCAGCTGAAGGGCTTCTTGTTCAAAGTGTTTAAGCTGACAAACTCCAGCTCAGGTTCAGCATCAAAGCCTATTTGCCCCATGCAGCTTGTTCCTCCTCTTCCTCCTCTGTGAAGAGGTCTGTTTGGGACACATCACAACCCCTATTCCCATGGTGATCTCTGGAACCTAGCGTCACCTCTACACTGTAGAAATAATGCAGTTGGACACCACTTTAAGTGCTGTAGCTCCATCCTATGGAATCCTGGGATTTGTACTTTTACAAGGTCTTTAGCCTTCTCTGCCAAAGAGTGCTTGTGGCTTACAAAACTGCAAATCCTAGAATCCTGTAGGATAGAGCCATGGGGGGCAGCGCTGCAGTCTCCAGAGGGCCATTTAGGGTCCTATGTGGCTGCTGAGTGAGCAGGACCTTTCTCGCTCACCCAGTAGCCATGCCAGTTCCTCCAGGTGTACCAACCCCTCTTTGGAGTGTCACCCAGTGTGGTCTGTACCCCCTGCACCCTCCTAGTGATGCCACTGCTCCTGCTCACACTAGTTTCGGGATCTGCTTCTGCTCAGGCCAGTGTCTGTTGATGTGACCTCCATACATACACACAATTTGTAGCACGGTAGTCATAACTGCCCCATAGCTCCTAGTTCTGCTTCTTACAGAAACCCAGTGCTCAGAATCAACCCCACATGCACAACCCTCCTAACAGTAGCACATTTATATAGCACATATTTTATATATATATGTATATATGTATATACATATATATATATATATGTGTGTGTGTGTGTGTGTGTGTATGTGTGTGTGTATGTATGTATATATATATATATATATATATATATATATATATATATGAAGTCATGTGAGGAATTCTTTGATTCCGCATACAGCCAGTTCTCCCATACATTTGGCACATAATAAAGAGGTGTACTGGGCACAGTAAACACAGAGAAATATTTCTGCAGGAGCCAATATAACAGGAGTGGCAATGCCTGCAAGGAAACATTTGTGCAGCCCTTCCTCTGTGTTCCTGGATGCATCTGGTGTTCATACAAACAGCTCATAAACTCTTAGTTGTTCTACAGAGCGTCTATGGAGGCTAGGTTCAAAAGAGATTGGCAAGCTGCCTCTTTTGCAAATGTTCCCTTCTCTATATTTGCCTGAATCGAGGCAGGCATAAGCCTTTTTTTTTAATTGTTGAAGACAGAGCTGCAGGGGCACCCATCACCCATCAATAGCATTTAAGGGCTGGGGAGTCTCCAACACCCATGGGAAATGCCAATTAGGATTGCATGTGCATATCATTCTTAATTTCCTTTAGTTCTGGACTCTGCTGTCTCATCGATGTATCTGTTCTTTCCAGTAATATTAACTGATGTGCTTGTGTGCCTTGACACCACGTTGTGGGATCTTTTGCCCTGCAACATTAGATCAGCAAATTCCTGTCCTAGCACCACAGTGTTAAAAAGTGGTTGTTGCTAAGAGGCATTTGTGAGTGAGGAGAAATGTAACGTGCCTGCTCTTCATTCACTCCTTTCAGGTACACACTCACAAGATATTTTTGCACTTACAAATTGCAAAGCGAAAACACAGACAAAGTCAGCACCAGAAATTCCCCACCCCCAAAATTCACAGTCAACCTGCTAATGAGTCTTTCTGACCCTTGTATTACGTTACCTCTAATTTTACAGCCTGTTGGGATTTGAGTTCTGTGGACAACCTCACATTTGGTTTAGAATTATAGGCTGAGTAGCTGTTCTCTTCCATTATTGTGCTGTCAATCTTGTATTAGCACATTATAATATGGTACGCTGAATGCATCTGTTCTGTATATCACAAGTCCTAATTGTCATTTGTTGAATCATTTTGTTTTTAATGCAATTGTTAAGCAATTACTTCACTCAAGGCTGGATAAGCTTTGATTACTATATATTGTTTACAGGGATCAGAGTAAAAAACCCTAAACATTCTGTAGCTTTAAGTCTCGGACTCACACTTAAGGACTGGAAAAATTGACTGTGCATGACCTAATAGGTCTTTCACATCTTTCCATCCTCCTCTCCTGCCTTAAGGGCTGGAATACTGTTTGTCTGAGATGGTTAGGTGTCTGGCCACAAGTGTAGGTAATAATGTGGATGTGAAATGACATTCCTGCCAGGATCGCTCATGAAAGGAGGTTCATATAAGTGGCACAACCAGCTCAGTTCTGCTTTCACCAAGAGAATTCCCTATGTGCCATATACTAAGGAACTCCAAGGTTTTCCTGCTAGTAGAAAATTAAAAATAGTAGGGGAATTAAGTATGCAACTGAATAACTAAATAAACATCTCAGGAAACCCAACCATCTTCTGCAGAGAAAAGGCATTGAAAGTATAGAAGTGCAAAAAGGGGAGAGAGAGTTCATTCAGAAATAATTCATCCAGCAGCAAAAGGAACTTAATACGTGGGCCTTTTATATTTGCTGGGGTGTAGTTCCAGGACCACTGTGGATACCAAAGTCCATGGAGGCTCAAGTCCCATTTTATACAGTGGTGTCCCAGATATAGAATTGCAAAATCAAGATTTGCTTTTTTGGAATTTATATCTTTTTGGAAATTTTTCAAGGCATGGATGCTTGAATCCATGGATTAAAAAATCTGTGGATATGGAGGGCTGACTGTACATCTGAAAAATCCTCCAGTGCCAATAACTTATGACCATTCAAACATTTTCAGGAGAGTATCCCGCCATATCATTCAGGCTCTGATATTGAGAAAATGAAGAAAACAAAGAAGGAACAAGAAAGAGTTGGTTTAAAGACAGTCATTGAAATGGTACATTTTGCAGCAGTGTTTGGTTAAACTAACCAAAGTAAAACAGTTCAAGAAAGTGCTGTCTTTGAAAGTCCTGTAGTCCCATACAACCTTTGGTAACTATGCCCATTTCATACCCTTGCCTTTTCTAAAGAAACAGATAGCAAGAAATTAAAAGAAAATTATCTCTTGGTATGCCTCTTTTTCCCTCACTCCTGATCAACAGAAGTCTGTCATGACTCTGTTGGAATAAGGAGCAGGAGTTTCAGATAAGGCAGATGGTTATTACACCCATGCAGGTCTAAAGCAAAGCATCTCTTTTTTTAGAAATTAAGTACTGTCCTCACCTCCTCTGACAGCATTCTGGGAAGACAGGCCCAAAATATTTTTAAAATGTTTAAAATGTACTGTTTATGGTGCTATCATAATGCCATTGCTAAACCTAGTGTCAACACACTGTATTTAACTATAGTCACTCATATTCCCTACTGCTCAGCAGAAGGTAGCCTGCAAAATTAAGAACAGGGGAATCTACCTTAGACCAAGATAGTATACTGGTCCCTCTTGCTCCTTTTTTGCACAATTTGGCAGAAGATCACCAGGATCTAGACCAAATTCCTTTTGCAGCCTTATTGGAGATGCTGGGGTTTAAAATTAAGACATTCTGAATGTCTGTGTATTCTAAAACAGAGTTCTGGCCTTGCAAATATCCAGACTTTGGTTGTCTGTAGCTGCATTCACACTGTAGAAATAATCTAGTTTGGAATAGCTTTAACTGCCATGGCTCCATCCCATGGAGTCCTTGGGTTTGTAGTTTTGTGAGATAGTTAGCCTTCTCTGTCAGAGAGCTTTAGTGCCACAACCAACTACAAATCCCAGGGTTCCATAGAATGGATCCATGATAGTTCAAGTGTTGTCAAACTGCATTAATTCTGCAATGTAGCAACAGCATTGATGGTTCTTTCTGTCAAAGTAGGTGAATTGCCAGTCCTGGAAATCAATCCATATAAAGTTGTCTAGCCCATGGTGAAACCATGGTGGGACTGAGATTTAAAGCAAATTTGGACCAGTGGAAGAGATTAATTCATCAAGCAGCAGTAGGAACTTAATACATTGGGCTCTTGGTATCTGGTGGAGTTTGGTTGCAGGACCCTCCATGGATACCAAAATCCATGGAGGGTCATTATGTACAATGGGGTAGTAAAATGGGATGCCTTACATAAAACAGCAAAATCAAGGTTAGCTTTTTGGAATTTATATTTTTTTGCAATATATTCAAACCATGGATGGTTGAATCCATGATAAAGAATCGGTGGATGAGGAGGGCTGGCTGTATTCATTGTTGCTTTTCTGTATTGAACAGCAACTGAACTGAATATATTGAATTGTTAAACACCTCCTCCCCCATGTTCACTCAACAAATTTCTCCTGGCCATTTAAAATATGTCAAGCATTTCGATATATGGTTTTATAATAATAAATAATAATACATTTTTATTTATAGCCCGCCCCTCTGCATGGCAATTGGGGCGGGTTACAGCATTTAAAACAGGCAAAGTTAAAACATTCCCTCATCCCGCAATCCAACCCTTTTTTTCTTTCCTTTTGTATGTGGTGCTTCAAGTGGCCACTGAGCAGCAGTCTGGAAGTAATGCCAAATATATACAAAAAGTCTTTAACATATACACACCGCCATCTCTCTAATTGCAACTGTAAGATGGAACTAAAACCAAACACATTTCCCAAGGAGGAGATGCTCTAGCCATATTCACTTAGGCCAAGAGTCCACAGAATTCTCTGAGGAAGTCATCAAATGCAATGATAAAAAGAGAAATGTGGAAGAGTAGGTAAAAGGTAATGCCATAAATTGCAGCTTAAAAACATTGCTGCGAGTAAATTGCTTTTTAACAAGCAGACAAGCTCTATCAATAGCATCTACCGTATGTTTTTATAAAGTGCAGAAATATGTTTTTAAAAGGCCAGTAAATAAAGTTCCTATCGATTTGATCTCAAGTGTAATCTGTTTTTCTGTCTGCCACCAACACTGGTAATAAAGCAGAATCATGTAATACGGCATTTCGGCTAATACGACTATACATCACCACAGGGACTGCATGTTTGCTGGCGATCTATCATTTTCTATTGGGATTGCTTAGCTGTAGAATTTATAAACTTGCTCCAAATTGATGCAATGTCCAATTTTCTTTTCCAATTTATTTTTGGTTGAGCAAAGCAATATTGAGGTGTCTGCAAGACAAGGAGGGAGTGTTTCCCATCTCTCCAGATGTTCCTAGCCTAACTCAAACTTCCCAGTGAGCAACTGAGTGCCCATCATGAAAGGAAGCATAGTTGGCAGCAGGAGGACCCTTGGTGATGTTCTCTACTCAAGAGAACTAGAGCTTCTTGGATATTTTAAATCTTTTTAAAGACATTTCAGCTGTTGGTCATTTCAGGATATTCAATGGGTGCATATGTGCTCCAACAAAAGCCTCCAACAAAATGGGAACATGAATCCATCTACTTATACAAGTTGGTTTGACCAAGCAAGAGACAAAAAATAGTCAGAGATGATCTCTTTTCCCTTTGGAACTTTGTTTTAAACTCTCGTGGTTTGGAACAAAATTCAGTGATTCGGTTAATTTTTGTCTGTCCAGAAATCAAGCTAGGTCACCTGTACCTAACAGAAAACAGATGCTATCATTCAAAAACTAGGCATTTGAAGCACAAGTGCACCAATTAAAAACAATATAATCTGACAGTAAAGTATGTCTCATCCAATCCTCTTCTCCTTTGCAAATTAATAGTGTTGCATCCATTAATTGCTCGGATTTGCCTGACATTAGTAGGATCAAGGTCACGCTAACACTTCCCTTCAGAAAGCTGGAGCTATTAATCCAAGTGGTTACAGTGTAAGCCTTCCTGCAACAAAGCACAAAAGCTGAGAATGGAGAACTTTATTTTATGATAGTTCCTTTCTAGCCTCTACTGTCATAAGCATTTATTCCCAAATCTATCTTGAAAAGGGTGAGGGGTGAGTCAGGGTTACTGGAACTATAACATCATTTATAGGAGCCCTGAGATCTATGCTTTCAGGAGGCCAACTTCAATAGAACGAAAGTAACTATTCTTCTGCACAGTGTGCAAGCTGAATCTTGCCAGGTTAATTGTATTTTTCTAAATTTTCTAAATGTATAAGTACTAAAAGTTGTAGCCTATAGGTTTTTTAAAAAAAAATAAAAAAAAATAAACCAGACCTATGTATAAACTGAGAGCCGTCATGGTGTAATGGTTTGAGGTATGACTTTGGAGATCATGAGTCAGCAATGTGATGCGGCAGCTATGAAAGACAATGCGATTCTAGGTTGCATCAATAGAAATACAGTGCCTAGATCAAGGGGAGTAATAGTACTACTCTATTCTGCTTTGGTCAGGCCTCACTTGGAATACTGCATCCAGTTTTCGGCACCACAGTTCAAGAAAGATGTTGATAAGCTGGAGCATGTCTAGATAAGGGCGACCAAAATGATGAAAGGTCTGGAAACCACCAAGCCCTTTGAGGAGCAACTTAGGGAGCTGGGTCTGTTTATCCTCGAGAAAAGAAGGTTGAAGGGTGACATGATAGCCATGTTTAAATATTGGAAGGGATGTCATATTGAGGATGGAGCATGCTTGTTCTCTGCTGCTCCAGAGGCTAGGACATGGAGAAATGGATTCAAACTACAAGAAAAGAGATTCCACTAAAACATCAGGAAGAACTTCCTGACATTAAAAGCTGGTTAACAGTGGAAGATGCTGCCTTGATGGAGTCTTTGGAGATGTTTATATAAGGCTAGATGGAAGTGCTTTGGTTGTGTCTTCCTGCATAGCAGGAGCTTGGACTGGATGCCCCTTGAGTCTTTTCCAGCTCTATGATTCTGTGTAAACTCAGAAGAAAATCTCATTGAGTTCCATGTGAATTGTTCCTAGATAGGTAAGACAGGATTGCAAATCTAGACTATGTGTTTGGTAGGAGTGCCCTGAAGTCATTGAAAAATTGCCAGGTTTTCAAACTGTGGAACATGCCGAGCAAAGAGACTCGGTGGTGGTGACATCTAAAGTATAGGGTTGTTTGTTTGTTTGTTTGTTTTTAAAGTCACCCTTTATACTAAAGACAACTTCGTAAGGGCAAAAGTGTTCTGAAATTAATGGTAACAGAGACTGAACAGGCAAAGTATGGGAGATGATCCTAATAAATAAAAAATAAAAAGTTGAGGGCCCATGAGGAATTCTGAGGTGAAGTGTCATGAAGAGGAAAATCTGGCTTTCATAAACTATGTAATTAGTAAAGGGGGACAAAACAGTTTTGCTTGCTGTTTTTCTTTCGAAAACCAGCATACCCTTTGAATGCATAATCATTTAAGGGGAGTGAAGTGCCATCAAACAGCTGGCTGACATGTCCAGGCTTTTAAAAAGAATTTCTGCAATGACACAGAACAAATATATATGCCCGCAGACCACAAAGCAGAAAAACACCTTCCAATTTACCCAATCCTGAATCAGAACTATATAGATCAGGGATGAGCGACTGTTGGTGGTTAGAAAGCTGCATTGTTTCGCACGGGATTCTGAAGGGCCACATACCCTACTGCACCCCTGTCAAAAATTATTATTTATTTGCTGGGGGACATGGGAATATTTTACACACACACACATTTTGCCTTCTCCTAAACCAGGGGTAGGCAACCTAAGGCCCGCCGCCGCCGCCGCCGCCCCCCCCCCCCCGCCGCTGCCGCTGCCCGGCATAATGATATTGATTATTGTTGTTACTACTTGTTCTTGGGGTTTTCTTGGCAAAATCTCCACAGGGTTGTTTTTTTTTTAACTTTATTAGAAATTACAAATCCAAACAATAACATATATAAAAGCATTTATACACATACATTTACACATACATTCTAAAACTAAACAACCAAATATAAACATTCATCATCAACCCACCACCCATTACCCAACATACATTCTAAAATATATTTCATCCTTACATTCCCATCCATAACAAATAGATCACCAAAAATATTATAGATCGTATTTTCCTTCATAGATCTTATAGTTTTTATGTTTCTTGAATTTCTTTTTCTATTTCCTTCCCTATAAGTTTCTACTACACTCAGTTTTACCTAACATCTTGATTTCATTATAACCATATTTATTTATAAATCATATTTTCACGTCATCTTCCATCCTTTTATCTTTCCTAACCTTTCAAGTTCTTCCCAGGTGTTGTCAGAGTTTTTATTGTCTCTTAACTTTACAGTAAGTTTATCCATAGCAACTACGTCTAATAATTTAAAATACCAATCTTCTTTTGTGGGTATACTTTTTTGTTTCCACTTTTGTGCATATGCAATTCTTGCCATTGTAATCATATACAGAAGTTTCTTAATGTCAATATTTTTAGTTGATTCTTCTAGGTTAGCTGTCATGTTTAATAGGAAAAGTTTCAGGTCACATGTTATTTTTATTGATAACATCTCTTCTATCATTGTCTGTCAATAAGCGGGATATAAATAAATATTATTATTATCATTGTCGCAGTCATGTTCCAATATTTCCTAGCTTCTTGACAATTCCACCACATATGGATGAAATTTGCTTCTGGTCGTTGACATTTCCAAATCTCCACAGGGGTTTTGCCATGGCTTTTCTGGGGCTGAGAGAGTGTGCATACATATTTTTTAATTTTTTAAAAAAATTATTTATTTATTTATTTGTTTGTTTATTTTTGGTGCTTCGGACCCCCCAATTGTCTGAGAGACAGCAACCCAGCCCCCGCCTCAAAAAGGTTGCCTAAACCATTTTAGGACAAAGAGGTGCCCTTTCTGCAATGGGAAGTGACCTGCAAGTTACTTTCTGGTTACCTCCTATTTTATAAGAAGTGCTCATCTAGGCCTAAAATGGCAAAAATCTGGCATGATTGCTCCCATGCCCCCTAGAAAAGCTTTTACCAGTTTTTCTCTGTCATTCGCCAAGACTTCAGAGTGTCCCAACACTTGATCATTTCTTCCTGGAATATTGCTGAATAATCTACTATCTAGTCAGAGAACAATCACCAAATATATGACACATTTCCTATCAGGATCTCCTGCTTGCTAAATAGCCATAGGGTTATATATTAAAAAGAACTTGGGGGAAAAGTTACTCTTTTAGACTACAACTTTCAGTAACCTCCAGCCAGCTTGAGTATTGGGGGAAAACACAATACAGCTACTAATCTTTGCAATGTTTATGTGAATAGATCTTCAGGGAGGATCATTCTGTTGCATTATGTCTTTGTGGATGTAGGTTGCGGTGGAGATCAACACAACATACTTACTCCATACCTTTTTTATTCAAACCCCCCTCCTTGTTTGGAAGACACAGATCAGCAGTTGAAGAGATCTATAATTGTGGTCTCATAGCCACACAACCCATCATTCACATTCACAAAGAGATTTAGATTCTGGGTTGGCAACTGGAGTTCAGACAACTAAATGTATGAAGCTGCCATATGTTGAGTCTATCTCCTCCAGTACTGTATACTCCAATGGACAGCAGTTCACCATGTTCTCAATCTAGAGTCCCAGCAGTACTAGCTGAAATCTTTGTAACTGGAATGCCTGAGACTAGACTTAGTACTTCATACATTTTTAAAAACCCATGTGCTCCTCTATCGATCTACCATCCCTAAAATGCCTCTCAGAGAGTAGATTTGCTTCAGAATTGACAGGATTTAATATTGCTGCAGGATGTGAAAACATTCTGCAACAGGCCTTGGGGGAAAAGCAACATTTTAAAGTGAAAAATATTAAATGGTTCTTTGGATTTTCCACATGGAAGGGACTCTCTCTGAAGCTTTGAATAGAGCAGGTTTTTAATTCTTAGAAGCAGCACCTTCAGCTATACTTTTTGCTAATGTTTCAGTGCAGAGACGACATGTCAAATCTTTTTTTTTTAAGTTGTCAGAGAAATAGATGCCCAAGGAAGTTCAGCCCAAAGGATCACTTTCCCTCCCAAAAGTTACACAGGACTAACGCCATAAGCCTAAGCGGCCAACTTCTTTCTTTCAGTTAGTCTCAAAGGTGCTACAAGATCTCTCTACATACCATAAGCTTAACTTCAACATCCCAGTTCTGGTCTGGCTGTCATGTGGCTAAAACCTGCTATTTCACAAGGAAGGTACTTCTTTTAAATTCTTTTTAACTGTTCTTACCCCTAAGGCTGAATTTGCAAAAATATGCAACTACAGTAGAACATATAACTTCTTCTTAAATGACTTAACAATCTCCCATTTAAAAAAAAATCCCTTTGAAACTATTGCAAAGGCTTTCCAGTTAAATCAAACATTATCATCTCTGGCAATATTCTCAGTATTGGGCAGTTTTTGCTAGATTCCAAATAACAGATGTCTATTCATACTCGCAAACACATACACACAGAGAGAGTAGGTAAAGAGTATATTTCAACTCATCCAGCATGCAAACTCTGGGGGAAATCCTAATTGTTACTATACTCAGATTCCAATCATCATCTCACCTGCAGGCAGTCGTTTTTGGATGAAGGAGGCATTACGAGGGCTCCTCCAACTTCAGAAATATCCCAAGGCATTCAAAAGTGAAATTGTACACATACATTTATGCTTAAAAAACAAAAACACAGGGATCAGGGTATCTCAGAGACAGCTTTCTGCTTCTGTTCTCTGTGCAGGGTTTCCTTTGCTTAATTTTCTTTTTTTAAAAAATGAGAATACTACCACATGCTGCAACCCTTAGCACATTGCGTGCGACTCATCCTCACTCAAAAGAGACTTCTTTGGAAATCTACCAAGCTATTTGGGAGAAGTCTAGTAAGTGAACAAGATGTGGGCTTCAGCCGGCAAATCTGTGGATATGCCATCCACAGTGCTCTCTGCTGGCTAACTAAATGTTACTGATAAATAAAAAGCTAGAACTCTCTAGATAAAGTTGAGTCAACTGGGGACATTTCAACAAAAATACTAGCAATATTTTTTTTTTAACCTCGTGTTATGAATTCTTTCTTTTAATGAGATTTGGAAGGCGGATTGGTTTGACATTCCAGGCACCATATAAACACAATAGTCATCTGAGGGAAATAGAAGACATTAGGATTCAAAGAATACTTTTTCAGATGTTGTTGCTGTTTTGTGGCTTCAAGGCATTTCAGACTTACAGTGATCCTGAAACGAACCTATCATGGGGTTTTCTGGGGCTAAGTGTGTGTGACTTACACAAAGGTGGGGAGAGGGAATTGAACCCTGGTCTCCAGAGTTGTAGTTCAAAATGCAAACCACTATATCACACTGGCTCCACACTTTCTCAGATAGGGGTCCATAAAGATTCAGACAACGCATGATTGCTCTTGAGGAATCATAGAATCATGGAGGTAGAAGAGACATCAATGGCCATCCAGTCCAACCCCCTGCCATGCAGGAACTCAAAATCAAAGCACCCACAACAGATGATCATCCAGCCTCTGTTTAAAAACCTCCAAAGAAGGAGACTCCACCACAATCTGAGACAGCATCTTCCACTGTCAAACAGTTCTTATAGTTAGGAAGTTCTTAGTGTTGAGGTGGAATCTTTTTTTCCTGTTGAATCCATTCCTCCCTGTCCTAGTCTTTGGAGCTGCAGAAATCAATCTTGCTCCATCCTCAACATGACACCCTTGCAGATATTTCTGAACAGGGCTATCAGATCACCTCTTAACCTTCTCTTCTCCAGGTTGAACATACCCAGCTCCCTAAGTCTCTCTTCATAGGGCTTGATGGTTTCCAGACCTTTCGCCATTTTGGTCACCCTCCTCTGGACACACTCCACCTTGAATTGTGGTGCCCAGAACTGGACACAGCATTCCAAGTGAGACCTGACCAAAGTAGAATGGAGGGCATGATACTTTAGATATTATGAAATAACCACAAGTACTCTGGAGAGCCTGTGTGCAATTCCATCCAGGAATACTTTGAGCCTTTCCATGAAACACCAGTTCTCCCTTTCAAGGGCCATTAATTTTAAGCAGTCTGTACACAATGAAGATAGTCATTAGCTGACTGGTGTAAGGTGTTCTTAGCCCTATACAAAATATCCGAGGCCCGGAGACTAATTATTGGCTTTGGAAGTCTAAAAGCATTTATTCAAAGAGCAATTCTATGCTACCATTACATCGGCACTTGAAATATACCATTGCTATGTTGCTGCAGCATGCTCAGCTCAGGAGAGGCAGAGAAAATACACAAGGCGCACATTAGGGACAACATCCCTGGAAATTCTTGCCAGTGTGCACTAATAAGAGACAATGAATAAGAATTCATATTAATGGGGATAAACGCAAACAGCGCACACACCAGACTTGATGTGTTTGAACTGATATCTTAGGATTGGTGTTGAAAAGAAGCAAAATAGTAGAGGTGGCTTTCTTTACTCTTAACAGAGTCTTTTAGTAGAAGCAACCAGAAATTGAAGAGATTTTGCTCACTTGGAAGTTACTCAGGGTATCTGGAGCAGGATTACTCAGTTATCCAGAGGGAAATTTCATGTGTGTGTGTATGCGCCTTCAAGTTGCCTTTCTACTTATGGCAACCCCATGGATTTCATAGGCAAATTCCCTTAAATACACATCAAAGACTATGGTACCATCTAGTGGCCTTTTCCAGATACAGCTAGCATTGCTAAAGGAGAATATTTTGCGCATCCTTGCGGTGCCTTTTTATGCAGTTCTGAATAGGTCTAACATGTCCATCTTCTTTCCCCATATTCATTTGTGCTAACAGAGAACTGATACCACTCTGGCTCTCACTTTCAAACAGAATTTTGAATTTATAGTTTCTATAGTCTAAATTATAGTTAACAATATCTAAAATATTTTTAACATATTTTTGATGCTACAGAACTAGTTACAGCTAAATAATTACTTTAGAGCACTAATATAGGGCTTTCTAAATAGTCTCTCTGCATTTACAACTTGGAAAACCTTACCAGATCAATTCCTCATCAAACCCTACTCTTGGTTTTATGACAAGGCTGGGCATGGATTCTTCCTGCTTTATAGTTTCCCACCATGCTATCTAAGCACTCAGGTGGCACCATTCACCACTGTTTCTTACCTTCACAGAAACTGTTGGGAGTGCTTAAGTGCACTGATAAGTGGTATAGAAATGTACTTGCTTGCTATTGCTATGCCATGTCACCCAGCAGGACCTAAATGTCTCTGGTCCTGGCACTCTGATTGTTCAGGCAATGAAGCATGGGTTTCTAAAGAGCTAGGCTCCTGCCATCTGGAAAGAAGGTGGCCTGGGCATGTGATATGATGGCTCCAATGAATCGTATCCTTTGAGAAGACATCTCATAGCTCATAGCATACCCAGAAGCAGCAGGGTGAAAGAAATGTCTGATACAAGTTGCTCTCGTGTATGCAATTGCAGAAAGAGTACAGAAACGTGTGCACACATGCAAAAAACAGAAAGGAAACAAGTTCTGTGTGCTGCTAGATAGTCAACTGTTTATTCTTTTTAAAACCCCAATGTGTTTCATCTTATACAGAAGCAGGCCTTCTTCAGAGGCATTCAACAAAAAACACTGGGGTTGTTACCAACACTCTCCAAAGGGCAGGACCAATATAATCATAGAATCATAGAGTTGGAAGAGATTACAAGGGACATCCAGTCCAAACCCATTCTGCAGTACAGGAACTCACAGCATCCCCGAGAGATAGCCATCCACCCCCTTAAAAACCTCCAAAGAAGGAGATTCAGCCAGTTGACAATCTAGCAACATGTGCAGCTTGCCTCCTTTCTATTTTCTGCTCTCTTGTATGTGCAACAACTAGCCAATCATCTGTATATGGAAAGACAATAATTCCTTGCTGGCAAAGACAGGTAGTCACAACTGCCATACACTTGGTGAACACCCGAGGGGCACTGCAAAGGCCAAATGGGAGGACATGAAACTGGTACGCACATTTCCCCACCACAAAACAGAGGTAACCTCTGTGAGATGGATTGAAATGTGAAAATATGCATCTTTCCAGTCCAGTGTGGTGAACCAATCATGCTCCTGGATCAGAGGAAGAATGGAATTAAGAGTGACTATCTGGAAACATCTTGGTTGGATATAGAAGCTGACATCTCACAGGTCCAGGATGGGATGCAATCCTCCATTCTTCTTGGTGACAATGAAGTAACAGGAAAATAACCCCGATGCAGGTGGGAGAGAGAGCACCATTTTGCAGAAGGGAGTCTATCTCCCTGTTGCAGCATGGGCAAAAGGGCAGTGGTGTGAAAAACTCCTATGGGGGAGTTTTCTAGAATTGTATTGTGTTTCCCCTCCTGATGATACTGAGCATCCACAAATCCAAGGTGATGCAGCCTAAGCATGGTTGAAACCTCAAAGTCTGTTCTTGACATGCAGAAGACGAGGGAAATAACAGCAAGACTGTTGTCATCCTGAAAGTCAAACCAGCTGTTTGGTTTGGTTAGGTGCTTTCTTCCTAAATTGATGTTTATACCTACTTGATGAAGAGACTTTTCATGCAAAAACCAGAAGGCAAGGTAGAGGGACATTGCTGATGCAAAGGTGCAGCACTTATTGACAGTGATATGTTGATGTGCACCTCTGCCAATAAGGCCTGAAATGGGAGAAAATGTGCTGTTGAGCTTAGAAACTGAATTTTTCAGATGCTGTTCTCATTTTGGCAAGATTTGTTCAGGGGAGGGTTTCCTTTGCCTTCTTCTGAGGCTGAGAGAATGGGACTTGCCCAAGGTCACCCAATGGGTTTCCATCCCCAAGTGGTCTCCAGAGTCGTCAGAATCATAACCAAACACTCAAACCACTAAACTATGCTGGCTCATTCCTCTTGACTTATGCAATATTTGATAATGTTTTTTTTTCTCCCATCGTCATGAAAACTTATCTTTAAAAAAATATACATTTAAATGTAATATATTGTGAATCGCTAGATGGTGCTGCATACCATGTGGTCCCATGAAGGAGACTGATAAACAAGTTAGAAACTGGTAAACAAGGGAAGAGGGGCTGGGGCAATTTAAAATGAAGACTTCAGTTTGATAATAATATTTCCAATGTAGAGTATTTCCAATCAAATTCTACTTCAATTAAACATCACATTAAACATTTTGAATGATCTGTGTTTGTTTGTTTTCCTTTTAGTGTCACAAGCATCTGAGCATAAAGACAATTCTTACCTCATCTGCCTTTGGATATCTGACAACTGGACTACTCCATTCCTTGCTGATCCGTTTACGGTAGAAGTTACAAGTTGGGATATATGTACAGCCAACATCTCCCAGTTCTGGATACAAAACTTTTAGGCCCCCTCTGTAAGGAACAAAATATGGCAATGAAGACAATGCTACATAGGCTGGAAATATATTAAGTAGCTAGATTCCACAAAGAGTATTCATTATAATTATATTTAATTTGTCCTGAGGGAAAGCTTTTGCTAGATAAATCAATACAGAATGAAGTTTGCACCGGTTATCTTATCACAACTGCTAAGAATGTTATAATAATTGCATCATTCTTTGACACTGAAAATGCATGCATTCATAAGCCAAATTGCTGGCTGCTAGTATTCTTTGAGCATGCAATTTTGTACACAACTAAAGTAATTAAGATATAGTCAACAGGTTCTTTTCATACTTTAATTTAAATTTACAGAAGCATTCTAAAAAACTATTACATTTTCTTAATAGCTGTTAGAAGTTCAAGTTAATCTGTCCTGTAGTGTTCTGTTCCAAACCCACTGAAAACATTTTTCCTCTCTCTCCCCCTTTAATAGGCTATTTAAGAAGTTCCAAAAAATGTTCAAAATTACAGACTTAGAGGATACAGAACTATACTGTCGTTGCTGTTGTTGTGTGCCTTCGAGTCATTTCCAACGTATGGCAACCCTAAGACGAACCTATCATGAGTTTTTCTTGGCAAGATTTCAGAGGAGGTTTGCCATTGCCTTCCCCTGAAGCTGAGAGGATGTGACTTGCCCAAGGTCACCCAGTGGGTTTCTTACTACACACAAAATTTAGAGCCCATTCCTTATACAGGCCAAACTTCGACAGAAAAATGACATATCCTAAGGCTGTCCATGTGATCCCTGTAAAAGCAATTGCTCCATTTTGTGGAAGATAAGAAAAGAATGCAAAATTTCTTTGCAAAGGAATTGATTCGTCATATAGTGCAACTATGATGGAACAATGGTGACTCCTTCAAAGTCTTTTTCTTGCCTACCAGAATGAAGAGAAGGAGCAACACACTACAGGATGGGATATTTCCTCCTCTGGAAAAAGAGAGGAAAAGATATACATATTCAAGCCCACCACTTGTGAGCTCAACATACATCAAAAGATAAACAAGTCAACAGGAGCAGGTCTTTGGAGGGATCGTATTTAGCACCCCAAATTTAGCTCACCTGTCCACATCGAAAATTATCTGGGAAACAGCACATATAAGAATGGGTGAAGACAATGTGGCAGGACAGTGGGCACTAAAGTATTCAAAGAGTTCTACATCTCTATTCTATAATCTTTGCAAAAGAAAAATAACTGTAATAAACAATTTACAACCCCCCCCCTTGCCCAAAGTGTGCTCACCCTACATAAATTCTTTTCACAGAAAAGTTGCCCAGATCCTACTAAACACAGAAATCCTACTGTTGGTGGTATTGCTTGATCAAAACTGAAACTTTTTTTAAAAATAAATTTAGAAGAGAGAGTATAGCTCAGGTAAACACTATACATATATAAAGCCCAACTGATTTTAACAGGAAATTTAAACATGCATGAACTTAAGAATGAGTTAGTGTCATGTTGTGGTTTGAACATGGGACTCCAGAGGCCAGGGTTCGAATCTCCCCATCTGCCATGGAAACCCAATAGGGGACCTTAGGCAAATCGCATCCTCTCAGCCTTAGAAGAAGGCAAAGGCAAACCCACTCTGAGCAAATCTTGCTAAGAAAACTCTGTAATAGGGTTGCCATAGGGCCACCATAAATTGGAAATGACTTGAAAGCACACAACAACAACCCAGTGGGTTTGAATAACCGAGTAGAAATTCGAACCCTGGTTATTGGTAGTTCAAAAATATTTTAATTATATTTCTTATGTTTTTGTCTTCATATGTTTTAATGTGGTTAGCTTCCTTGAGTCCTGATTCTGAATGGACAAACTTGATATCAATAAAGTTAACAACAACTTCCAGAGATTTTTAAAAAACACAAATATTATCATGCACACTTGGGATATTCAAGAAAAGCCATGTTCTTCGAGGCAATGACCTGAACATTGTGTTAAATTATGTACTACTATAATGCTTTTAGGAACGCTAGATATGATGAAAATATGCTTCAAGTGTGACCTTGTTCCTAAGTAAGATACACTCTTTAGTCTAAAACATTTGGTTTGCCACACTGTTGGGCAACATAGGTCATAAAGCACTGAAAGACCCTCGTATATTGGTAGAAAATAGTTGAAAGCATCAAAGTATGCGCTCACCTGCAAAATGTGCTGTCCTCATGGTCCAGCTTCTCAAAGAGACATTCCTTTATGCATACACTCTCTTGCACACCAATGAAAATGAAACCAGCGATCAGAAAACAGGCGACCAGAGGCTTCATCCTGTCTAGCCAAAGACAAAAGGTATAAAAGTTACAGTTTTCCAAAGATAAGGCCACACATCATGCCTGCCTGCAGCTTTTTATGTTACAGGTAGGCAATCACTTCAGTCTCATACATAATCCCACTTCCATCAACATCAACTATGTCTTTTAAATATGTCTGTGTCTGTTGCGTGCCTTCAAGTCGTTTCTGATTTACAGTGATCCTAAGGTGAACTCATCAGAGTGTTGTTGTTTTTTGCAAGATTTGTTCAGAGGTGGTTTGCCATTGCCTTCCCCCGAGGCTGAGAGAATGTGACTTGCTCAAGATCACTCAGTGGGTTACCATGGCCAATCTAGGATTCAAACCCTGGTCTCCAGAGTCCTAGTCCAATGCTCAAAACACTGCATCATGCAGGATCTATATAGATGTAAAATTATACTACCAAAGCCTGATATCTTCTGAATTGGTTGCAGTCCTTAGAAAGCAACGTTTTAAGGAATCAGTGTAGAAAAAGAAAATTCTTGGGAGTCCATGCCATTGCATTGCTCATATTCTCCATTATTGGTATGGTTGCAGTGTGTAAATCAAGCTGTATGAGAATATTGGCTCTTATCCACTTACCCACAAAAAGCATTATATAGCTTTTACAGAATGTAGTTACTAACTGCAGGATCCTTAGAGGCTATTATGTCTGAGGTACTGCAAAGGCAGGAACTGCTGACTATGATTCATTCCAAAACCTTGTAATAAAGCTTTGTGTGTTATCATTTTGCCGTTTTATTTCTTTTTTGATTGATTATGCTAGACTATTGTGACGAGTCTATCAGTTGAATGAATTTTAGCTAATCCTAATCCTACAGTTTTAAAAAAAAGGCATAAGGAGAAAGTAAATACTTCCATGGTCCTACATGGCTGTGGAAATCCACTGAGTAGCTTGAGACAAGTCACACTCTCTCAGCCTCAGACAGTGGCAAAGGCAAACCACCTCTGAACACATCTTGCCAAGAAAACCCCATGACAGGCTCACTTACGGTCACCATAATTTGGAAACAATATGAAGGCACACAACAACAACAACAAATACAACTCATGTAAATCTGAAACCTTTATCTATACCATACAATAAGTATGGTCATAATTCTTTATCCTAATTTCTTTATTGATCCAGAGTGTAGCACTGTTTCTCTTCATTGATGTTTATCAAGTTTTTGTGTGGCCGTTTTTGTGCGTATATGAAATAATGTTTTAAAAGGAACATAGTAGGGCAGCCTTTAAAAGGTAAAGGAGAAGGTATTCCCCATTGACAAGGTTGTCAAGTCATGTCCAACCATAGGAGACGGTGCTCCTCTCCATTTCTAAGCCAAAGAGCCAGCATTGCAAGAGACATCTCTGTGATCATGTGGCCAGCAAGGTTGCACAGAACGCTGTTACCTTTCCACTGAAGAGGTACCTATCTATCTACTTGCATTTGCATGCTTTCCAGCTGCTACATTGGCAGAAGCTGGGACGAGTGACAGGAGCTCACTCCATCATGCAGCACTCGGGTCTCGAACTGCCAACCTCCCGATCTTGCAATCGACAGAGTCAGTGTCTTAACCACTTGATCCACTGCATCCCATGGTAGCCTTTGACAATGTGCATCTATTTTCCCCATGCGTATTTAGCCACACTCGCCATTTAAGTTCCATTCATACTGTTAAAAAGTAAACTCAAGGACAAGAAGCATCTAAGCTTTAAAGGGCATAAAGCATAGGCTGTTAACTGCAAACAGAACAGCAATTGCAGGTTTAAAGCTTATATTTTTCTGCCAGTGAATCCCCCCCCCCCCCCGAGTAACACCTGTGTTAAGGGGATGGCTTGTTTTAAATCAGTCGAGGGTCCTAATTTAAATGGGTCCTAGAGCAGATCAAGACGCAAACCTCCCTGGAAGCCAAGACGACCAAACTGAGTTTGTCGTACTTTGGACACATCATGAGAAGAGAGGACTCTTTAGAAAAAACTATAATGCTGGGAAAGATGGAGGGAAGTAGGAAGAGAGGAAGGCCACATGCCAGATGGATGGACTCTATGAAGGAGGTCATGGGTATGGATTTGCAGGATTTAAGCAGAGCAGTGGAGGACAGAGGTCTTTTTGGAGACGGGTTCGCCATGGGTCGAGATCGACTCAAGGGCAGTTAACAACAACAAAAGACTATCATACCTGCAGAATCTAAGTAGGGTTATTGTTGTTTTGAGGCTCCTGAAAAGAAATGGATGGACATTTCACTCCACTTTGAATAAACTGGCTTGCAAACAGATTTGGATTTATTTATTTTTTAGGCCAACTTATTTTTCTCTCCGAAAAACTCTCCCTTCTTTATTTTCTGACACAGCTTCTTCTTTCAGTCTAGTTCCTGCTATTTCTCAAAGGCTCCAACCCCCTTTTTATTCCCTTACAGACACAAGTTCCAAGATGTGCATTTCTTTATGTTTTCATTCTTGAACTACTATTTCTAGGGAAAAACAATGATGGGTTTGCCTTAGAGTCACCATAAGTCAGAAATGACTTGAAGGCACACAACAACAACATGTCCAGAAAACTCCATGACAGGTTTGTCTTAGGGTCACCATAAGTCAGAAATTATTTGAAGGCACACAACAACAACATGTCCAGAAAACTCCATGACAGGTTTGCCTAAGGGTCACCATAAGTCAGAAATGACTTGAACGCACACAACAACAACAGTTCAGGGACAGAGTCGCAAGAGGAAACATTCTTCCCTTAAGGCTGCAGCTCTGCCCACGCTTGCTATAAAGAGGAGCCCTTTAAATCATCAGGCCTCCTGGATGCACTCACATAAGGAATGTGATACATGTGCCCCATGCAGTAAAATGCCTCCACTTCTGGACATTGGTTACCTGGGAGTGATGAGTCCAAGCAGAGGTGAGGAAGTTCCAAGATGAGAAAGTTCAGCTTTCTGCCTTAAGAAAGTGAAAAATCCCCCCCACCTAGAAGGAAGCACTCAGACATTATGTAAACTAGGGGAGACCGACAGGTGGCAGCTGTAAGGGAGGAACAGACACATGGCAAGGAAAGTTGCTCCGGTTGGACTTTGCAACTATTCTTCATGCATTTCACGGCTGACAGTTGGAGAGGGGTTCTGAGCTTCTCTCCATCCACTGGTAAGATTCCAACAGGTTTAGAAGCTGAATGCTCAGAGATGGGCCTTGTATGGCATTGACCTAGGGGTTATTCAGACAGTGAAAATAATCCAGGTAGAATCTGGGTTGATTCTTTGTTGTCAGTGGGGCTTGGAGATGTCTCACCCACCGGGTTGCCATGAATCGGAGTCAACTCAAAGGCAGTTAACAAAAAAACAACAATCATGAGACTGTGGGCTATGCCATACATCCACTCCCATAAAGAACCTTCTACATTTCCTCTGACCAAATCTTGCCAAGAAAACTCCATGATAGGTTCTCCTTAGGGGCGTCATAAGTTGGAAATGACTTGAAGGCACATAACAACAACAACAACAACAACCATAAAAGGCAGAAACAGAAAGGATGGGCAGAGAAACAGATGTGGCTGGGAAGGAGCAGAAAGCCACCCACCACTGAAATTTCTACCAAATTTGAGGGAAGTCCTTAAAGGATCCCCCTCTACTTAACCAGGACACTGGCTGGCAAGTATTCAGCCTCACTTCAAGTCAGTGCCAGCAATTCAGACCTAAGTAGAAACAGCAGTCTGTAGCCATGCCAATGAGAAGATGAATGATTTTTCTTCCCCTTAGCAAGTGTCTCTGGGTCTGGATGTTATGAGGTTTTTTTTGCTCCGGCCAAAGCTGAATGCTTCAAAGGATGCTGCGTAGCTTGCTCCTGCTCTGAATATAGTATACTTCAATGTCACAGTGACAGGCACAACACATTTTTGCTTTTCCTGCTTGCCTCTTTAAAATGGGAATGCCTGAGGCATGCGGAAATCTTTGCAAGTTTAGCAGAGAGGAGTAATTCCTATCTGCCTCTACCAGAGGCCATACCTGAAGCAATGAATAAATCCTTTTGCAAAAATCACGACACAGATGAAATGAGATATATCTATAAAGTAACTGAATGTTCCAACCTGTGCCCATAACAGTGCTCTGAGCATAGCATAAAGTAATTTTGAATAAACCAGCTGGTTCACAGAGTATGTCCAGCACCCATGCCAAATTGTTTTGGCCTGGATTTAATGCAACACATAAAAGTTCTTGGCAACAGATTCATTGCACCAGGAACCGGGAAATGCTACAGATCAGCCACATGGATATTTTTACCTGCCAGAGTTCAAGCTTCTGGATTTTATCTGTACCATTTGCTAATGGGCAGCTGTACTCAAGTCATGCAGGATTAAGCATTAACAATGTCATGGGTTAAAGAAGATCCAGACTGGCCTGTCATGAAGTTTAGAACAGAACAGATTATACAGAGAGGATTTTTCAAATACATCTCACAGATGCATTAATAGTACTTAAAAAGGTAGAAAGTACTCCATTCCTGACTTGATTTAGCTTGTGTTTTGGAAAGCCCAGCACTTTATCAAGGAACATCCTTTACAAAGTGAACTAGTGTGTTTTAGAGGTTAAAACAGGGATGAGGAAACAAATGGATGTAGGATCACATATCCCATCATCAAGTACCATTGGCTATTTTGGACAGGGTGATGAGAGACATCTGGAGGCCCACAGGTTCCCCATCATTGGATTTCAATATTATCTGAGGACTAGGTTCTCACAGCCATGAAGCTACATTGGCGACTCTGAGCCACTCAATCTAACCTACTTCACAGGGGTGTTGTAAGGCTAAATGGGAGGTACAATATAGTATGCAATCTTATCTATAAAGTAGAAAATAAATATTATGAAATAATCACATCTCTACTTTTTAAAAACTCACAACTGCTTAATAATATTTGCAAGCTCTTGTTTATTGAGGGAAATGTTTAATGGATGCTGGCTACCTTTAACAAATACACTCTTCAAAAATAATCACAGCATGCAGAGCAAAATAATTGTTTTTCACATTTAACTCTGAAAATTTCCAGATCATTGAGGAACATCCAGTGTAAAAGCATGGTAGAAATAGGATTTAGATTATATTTCTTCTTCTTCTCCCTAGTGCATTTCTGAAATGAATAATTCTTGGGATTCAAGTCTGACTCATGTTTTGGAATCCATGTTTGTTTGGAATCCATGTTTGTTTGCTACTAGAAAGCAGGTTGCATGCAAATCCAATGTAAAAGCATGGCAGAAACAGGGTTTAGATTATTTTACTACCTCTTCTTCCTAGTGTATTTCTGAAATGAATGATATTTGGGATTTAGGCCTGACTCACATTTTGGAATTCATTGTCTGTTGGCTACTAGAAACAAGTCACATCCCTCATAGCTGACAGCTAGTGCCGAAACTCTGGGTGTAGTAAGCTAGACTCAAGTATCTTACTATAGATTGGTGCTCCATTATAGCAGTTAACCACGAGAGGGAGATGTTGACCTTCTTTCTCTGCCACGCTTTTGGACCAACCATGCAGTTGGCCCAATAGAGTACTGCAGTTTGCTGCATTTGCAATGGACATATTCCACCTGGTTTGAGCTTGGCCTCTGGATTGAAGGCCAAGCAAGTGCCCAATTGCCTGGACCTGTTTGCTAGGTTACTTTTCAGGGCACCCCAAGATTTCCTCCTTCCTGCGTCAAAGAATAAAATGGCACGCCTCTCCCATTCCACATATAGAAGCCATTCTGTGTGTGATAGTTCAGTCTTATTTCTATACCAACCATGAGACAGTGTCATCATATGAGGTCAGCAAAACAGCTTAGGTGGTATAGCACCAATACTTGTATCCTTTCACTCTGCTGTCCTCTCATCCCTCAGGATCTACCACCTAAAGTGCTTTCCTCACTTATGTCTAATGGTAGGGCAGGCCTGTACTAGATTGTGTGTGTGCCTTCATTAGACATTAGGCAAGGCAGCAGACAGACACTGGGGCATCGTTCTCACTATGATTTAAAGCGAATTGCTGACCGGGTGATATGACCATCATTCCCACTTGAAACCGGTTCTGATCCTATTCAATCACGATGAAGCCAAGGCAAAAGCAAAACCCCCCGCTGTTTCCTGACACTAGTTTTTTGGCTGTTCTTTTGAAAAGAATCGATTCTGAAGCGTGTTCAACAAGTGGGAACAACAGATCTGAATTGCATCATTCTGGAGGGGAGGGATGAATGGAAGAGGCGTGTTTACCATTCCGACTCAATTTTTGGGAAATCAGCCATTTCCCCCCCTCTCAGCGTTGCCTTTGTGCTTGTGGTGTGACCTATGGGCCAGTAATCCAGATAAACAAAGCCGACAAGGACTAAGACACAAGAGTCATCAATGGTAACCAGTCCAAGGCCAAAAGCATGCCAGCCAAGAGTACTGCCAGTCACCAAGATAGAACGATTCCAAGCAATGGTTTCCTTCAAATTGTTTCTGAGTTATGGTGACCCTAAGGTGAACCTATCATGGGGCTTTCTTGGCAAGTTTCTTCAGAGGAGGTTTGCCATTGCCATCCTCTGAGTCTGAGATAGTGTGACTTGCCCAAGGTCACCCAGTGGGTTTACATGGCCAAGCCAGGATTTGAACCCTGGTCCCCGGAACCATAGTCTTGATACTCAAACCACTACACATCATGCTGGCTCTCAGCTGTTAACAGGTTTGTGTTCTAGCTAGATACCAAACGAAAATATTAATTTCAGTTAGCGTAGCCATATCTTCCTCTGTAAAATTAACAGGTTGTCCACATTCATAAATTATATAATGCACATAAGCTGTCTTTGTCAAGTGCCCACACGAAAAAAGAATATGGTTTGTTGTTTTGTTTTTCCATTTGGTTCAATCCATATAAAAGGAAAAGCTTTCCAATCCTCAAACAGGGGTCATCCCTAATAATCTGGGACACTTGCCAGTTCTATAAGGAAAAAGCTTTCCAACTGTCAAATAAGGGACCTCCCTTATGGCAAGGGACACCCTAGTTGCACTCAGAGACATGATGCTCTGATCCTGGACACAATATACTATCATGGCTAGTAGCTGCTGATAGATCTGCCTTCATGAATTTGTCCAAAAATTGGGAAAGTCTTCTCTTTTTTTAACCCTACCATCTAGATTCCTTGAGGCAACATGATTATTGCTGATACTTGATAATTTTACCCTCTTCAAACTGGGGAAGGAGGGGACCCTAACAAGACAACAACGCAGAATCCATAGTCAGGACCTACATTTATTAGCATCAAGCAAAATGGGATAATAAACATTTGCAAATCTTGTAACCACAGTTTGCTTGTTCCTAACAAAGGGGGTCACATAACTGTGGGTTTTAGATTACCTCTTTTTTTTCTTTTTCTTTTTTTGTAGAATTCCTGGATTTCAAACTGGAAGAAATGTTAATCCTGATATCTCTGTGCATGTTCCAGTGCCCAGCTTTTTATACAGCAGCCAATGTTTACATACAGTGGGCTCTTGGTATCTGGTGGAGTTTGGTTTCAAGACACACACACCCCGTGGATACCAAAATTCAATGGATGCTCAAGTCCTATTATATACAATGGCACAGTAAAATGGTGTCCTTTATATAAAATGGCAAAATCAAGGTTTGCTTTTTGGAATTTATACTTTTAAAAAATATTTTCAAGCCATGGATGGTTGAATCCATGGATAAAGAATCTGTGGATACAGAGGGTTGGTTGTATAAAATTAAGCCAACCAAACGAAAAGTTAAAAGGGTGCTGGCATCGTTGCTGGCCATCTACCAGGGAGCATGTGGGTCCATGCAACTTGTCACAGAAGTGCTGCAGAGGCAAGAAAAGCTGTGCCTTCTTTCATTCCCTTTTTTCCAGCAGCTCTTTCCTCCTTTCCATCTGGTCACCTCAGGTCAGGAAGCTTCAAATCTGCAACAGCCTACAGCAATAAAACCAAGCGCAAACCATGCCTAACAATCACATGCCAGTCGGCACTTTTTATTGTGGTCACCTGATTGCTCTGGTATGCATGGACAAATTCTGCAAAATGATCACACAGCAAAGCCTCTGGGAGGTGACCTTGGAATCCGGACTAGCCTTGGAGTTGCAGCAACAGCACACAGTAGCTGCAGCAGCAGCATTTCAGAGCTTCTGAGTCCTGCAAGACTTACATAAGACACCTGACAACGCCTATCCCGAGCCTCTGGCACCTTGTAATAGCTTCTGCCTGAACAACATTTGTACAGCTGCAGACCTTTCATGAGAGGAAAGGATTCTATTTTGAGAATAATGTTTCCATTTGACATATATATATATATATATAGTATGTACAATGTGCAGTCACAAGGCAGATGATGAATGAGCAGCTAGATGAGCCCCTGGGTTTTGTTTTGATCATTTTGAGGTTTACGGCCCTGAACTGCAGGGTCTCAGGGCTAGGCAGCCAAGCAGAGCAAAGCTCACCTTATTTGCCTCTTCAGCCGTGGCGTCACCAGGGGGTGCGGGAGGTAGGGACTGCACTGGGTGACATCCCAGGGGGTGTACATTTGGTGGGGCATCTGGAAAAGCAAAAAAAAAAGTGTCATGTCCTTGTCTTGCTTGCACAGCAGCCACACGAGACCCCAAATGGCTGTCCAGAGCTGCAGCACTGCCCCCCGAGCAATAGGTGCCGGGGGAAAGCAAGCAAGGCATCGAGGGGAGAGAGCATGGCGGGACAGTCCACCCCCCATACACACACTGCCCCTTTTCACACCAGGTGCCACCAAGCACAGGAGTCCACTGTTTTCCAGAATTAACTTGAAGCAAGGCTGTGGATATTATCTGTAGAATGGGAAAGATGCTTCTGCATACCTCTTAAGAGTTTGTTGCATCACCATCGTCCTTAGACTTTGAACCCCATCAAATTTCTTCCTGCACCTCTCCTCTTTTATATGTTACTAGCAGAACTTCTAGATTCACATAAGTTAGAAACCTCCTAGTCTACATTTCTTCGGAGCTTATCGCACCCCTTACAAAACCGTCTTACCTCTCACGACTTAAATTTTAATTTAGGCGGCATCCTGATACTATTGCAGGGATTTTGCCATAGAGCCTGCCACCCGAATACAGCCCGGCTTGATCCCTGCTCCCAGGAGCGCTCCAGCGGCTATTTTCTTAAGTCAGAAAATTCCCAGTTTTGAAAAGAGGCGCACTGAGCACCCCTGGGAACAGGGATAGACCCAGGCTGTATTCAGGTGGCAGATTTGGTGACAAAATCCCTACAATAGTATCAGGATGCTGCCCGAATTAAAATTTATGTCAGGAGAGGTTAGACAGTTTTATAAGTGGTGTGATAAGCTCCTTAGTCACACCTTTGCTCTCTGATGGTTCAGTGCACACAATCTTTGTTTCACACACAAAATTATGAAAAATCATGTATATAAAATTAGGCTATGTGTATAAGGTACATATGAAAAATCAGTGAATTCCATGTTTAGACTTGGGTCCCATTGCCAAGATCTCATTACGTTCATACAAATACTCCAAAATCCAAAACACTTCTTGTCCCAAGTATTTCAGATAAAGGAGACTTAACGTATAGTCCTTTTTCATTACTACTGAAAATATGGTCACTGCTTTTCCCCCATGTGACATTGCCACAGCCCCAACTACATTGGTCACAGGCTGAATTATGAATCAGAAGTGTGATGCAGTGGCACATGAGGCCCAAGCTATCTTAAGTTGCAGTGTTTCCAAGACTGGGAAGCAATACACCATCGCTCTGCTCAGAACTGGGAAGACTTTGTTTGGGCTGTTACAGTCAGTTCGGCTATATGGCAGGGGAAATTTTGTAATTATGCTGCAGAATGGTACAAGGATAAAGAGAAATATTAGGTAAGCCACCTAAGAAAAAGGGGGACATTCTAACAACCTTGAAGGAATCTGTTTTGTTTATATTTCATAAAAGTATGTTTTTGGGGGAGGATGCTGTGCTGACTATTTTAACTTATTTAGAATGATCGAAGACAAAGCTTTAGGTGTTGCTATGCAACAAAGGATATTCCAGTGTGCATACACTATATGGTTAGTATCACACTGAGAAAGTATTTGATTCCCAAACATGTGAGATTCTGGCAGGCCAGCAAATGTTTTGTGCTAGTGGGCAGACCCTCTACAGATGTGACCCAGTACACAGGATTAGTATAAGACATCAGCCTCATGGATTACTCAGACTATTTATCCTTTTCATGCCATTCTTAAACTGAACCTCCAAGTTGGTCATTTTCTTTTGTTGAATTTTGATTGTATTTATTATTATTTCCTGCTGGCTTGATACGGGATCCCCCCCTTATATGTTTGAAGTATCTTATGATCCTTTTTCAAATAAATGAAAGAAAAACAGAAGCAGTACATTTAATTTGATCTTTTACAGGCTTTCTCAGTCTTCAAATAGTGGTAGAATTCAAAGATATAGCTGTGTTAGTCTGTAGAATCAGTATGTAGAGAGATCTTGTAGCATGAGACTAACTGAAAGAAAGAATTCAAAGATATATCTGTGTTAGTCTGTAGAATCAGTATGTAGAGAGATCTTGTAGCATCCTTGAGACTGAAAGAAAGAAGTTGGTAGCATGAGCTTTTCTAGACTTCAGTCTACTTCTTCAGATGCATCTTAAAGAGAAATAATATATTCTGCATCTGAGGAAGTCTATGAAAGCTCATACTGCCAATTTCTTTCTTTCAGTTAGGTGGGTTGCAGACTGCCAGAAATAGTGCAAATTGAGTCCACTTTTAGGGTTAGGGTTAGTGCTAAGGAATCATGGGAATTGGGTTTTTTCTGAGACATTGAGCCTTCTCTGTCAGAGAGCTCTGGTGCCACAATAAAATACCATTCCCATGATTCCCTAACCCTAACCCTAAAAGTGGGCTCAATTTGCACTATTTCTGGCAGTCTGCAACCCCCATTAGTCTCAAAGGTGCTACAAAATCTCTCTACATACTCAGTCTTCAAAAGAATACTCCATGGCTTCAGCATCAGCCACCTTTTTCCTCTTCTACCCTTTGCATTTATCATCTGAAGCAGAGTTCTGGGGAACTCAGAAAGCCCCCACACTATCCTCTGGGTTTTCTGCATATTGATAATCGCTCTGATTTGTATTTTAGCATTTTTCCTATAGCCAGCACACGTACCATCACTTTTTCAAATTTCTGGTTATGCTCTTACACATAGGGCAGAATCCAGCAAAATCCTGTAGGCAAGGCTCAAACCACACATAATATTAATGATGCCAAGTTTCACACGCACAAACAAAATTTTCTTTATACCTCAGGGAGCAATTGGGAAGGGGGGGTAAACTTTTTCCTTTCCATCAGTTCCCTCCTCCCATATTTTTTGAACCTCATGAAAGCAAGGCTGAAAGAAATGGGTATACCGGTACATATATTTTCCCCAAGAGCTCAGTAATAAATAGCTCAGGCACTTTACAGGTGGCGAAACAGAAGAGATAAAGAGGTTAAGACACACCAGTGTTTCATTGACGCCGCAGCCTGGGTTGCTGCTAGAAAGAAGGTACAAGGCGTTCCAGGGAATTATATGTCATGAGCATTAACCATATGCAGTTCAGGCCCATGTTTCAGTGTGGTTTGTAGGCAGAAAATATGCATGCTCTTAGCCTCACAGGAAGGCAATGGCAAACCTCCTCTGAACAAATTTTGCCAAGAAAACCCTGCGATAGGGTCGTCTTAGGGTTGCCATAAGTCAGAAATGACTTGAAGGCACACAACAACATTCACTTAGGTATTTATAATTTGCTATGACCAAAATAATTCTTTTTAAAATAACAAAATAAAAACAAACAGCAACAGCAGTTTAAAATGAGGGTCAAAAATAAGTTATCAGTGGTGTGTCCAAACTGGTCTTGTGACATAGGTAAAAACAGAGAAGGAAAGGGGGATCAAGGAATATCTCTTACAAGTGATCACCCCCATAATGAGCCACCACTGAGAATGGAACAAAGTACTATGCCACTGGTTATATCAGGACAATCCCCACTCAACCATGGAAACCCACTGGGTGGCCTTGGGCAAGTCACATGCTCTCAGCCTCAGAGGAAGGCAATGACAAATCCCCTCTGAATAAATCTTGCCAAGAAAACTCTGTGCTAGGGTCATCTTAGGTCGCCATACGTCAGAAATGACTTGAAGGAGCATAGCAACAACACTATTTGTAATCAATTTTTGCTGGATTTTTCCAGACAGACTGGTGTCTTCCTTTACAAAGTAAAATAAAAATCTTTGAGTGCTGCTTGTGCTTTCAAATGCAATTTTCCATTTCTGCTGTGGAGCTTGTGTTTATACCACAAGGCAGAGAAACCATTTGGACTGATAAGGAAATGCAAAGGTTATCAGTGTCTGTAGTTGCAAGCATAGTCTGATTTTACTCTATTTGGTTTCAATAAGTTCTAACAAGTGCTTATTTCCTCCCAAATATAACAAACACAGAAACAAAAGATAAAAGCTAGTTGCTAATCCCAGCTAAAGCAGATTCATTATATCAATGCAATTTGCTGTACATAAAGGTTGATTCAGAATTCAGCAGTTGCTTTTATAGATCTATTCTAGGTTGGACTGGCAATTGGATTGAAGCCAAAGCTGCTGTGGCACGACCCTGGTGGCAGCTAAGCCCTCTTGAGTTACTGTTGTCCATGGTATGTAAATACCTGAGAGTCATAGAGATGCTTTCTTTTATATTGCTGCAGCTGTTGCTAAAGCACAATACCTGTGGTTTTCTGGCATGTAAACAGCTCTGCACAGAAGTTAATAAGGCTGTTATATAATGACAACAGAGTAGCTGGCAGAAATATGTATCTTAGAAGGCCATTGTGTGCTTATCTCAGAACTTCTTAAGTAGGCATTTCTTTAAAAAACAAAAATTTGCTGGGCCCTGCTCACCCCAACAGAGTCACATTGTCCTCAAGGCCCATAAAGTCTTTGCTGTTGCTCAACTCCAGAAAATGTTCTTTGATCTTACATCCTTCATAGTTCACATCAGCTGAAACCAGGCATTTAAATATGCCTCATTCCTTTGTTTCTTAAGCTACACTGGCTCAGGGCTGTTTTGAAGCACTGGTCTTGACCTTTTCTTCTTCTGACCAGTGTAACTCAAAGACTACTTGCTCAGATATCAACCTTATACCTGATTCTGGAGCAGTGGCATCACTCTGGTTGGTGTCATCCAGTGTGTTAATTCATGGCGTCACCCCCATGGACCTCCTGGGATGGAGGTGCAGATGGGGAGGATGGTCTCACCACAGGGACCCAGCATCCTGCTGCCACCGTCCTCCCTACCCAAAGACAACAATGATGGCACCCCACCTCCCAAGAAAGAACAGGATTTTCAAATTACAAAAGATCTCCACCCTCAAGGGATAGAGGAGGTCATAGCAAACAGACCATCCTTCTCCCAATGTTCAAAGATGAAAAGGATCCAGATAGATTGGGCGGCGGGGGGGGGGGGGGACTGTGGGAAGGGGGAATAGAGAGAAAGGTCCAGATCTTCACCCACTGCAAGGGGAGAAACACACCAAGAACAGTCCCTGCTTTCTTTCCAGAAGGAGCCTTGGGATGCCTTGTTGCTGCCTGGTGTCATCTCTTCCGATGGTGTCACCCTGTGCAATCTGCACCCACCTGCACACCCCTACTGATGCCACTCTTCTAGGGCCCTTTTTCATGTCCCTCAGCCCTCAGAGGTAAAGGAAGCTGATATTTTTTGGTAATAGTATCCCAGATTTGAAATGCCCTCTGCTAGTGTCACAAGGGAAATTTTTCTATTTTTCCAAGACTTTTCAACAGCTCTCAGAAACATCAATTAAGAGCATCCTCCTAACTTGGATGTGCAGCCAAATATGTATCTGTAATGAAATCCTATTTCAATTTTTATATCAATCTTGCATGATTTTTCCAAAATAATTTGGAGGAATGTTGTGTGCATCCTAGGAATTCTATTAGAGACCTTTAGCAATAATTCCTAGTCTTTGCTCTGCTTAATGAACTACACTGAATTTACCTTGGGGGAGAAGGAAAAAACTATTAAATCAGCTGAAGTCAGTGGTGGCAGATATACTCAGAAAGGATGCAAATCCCACTGATTTCCTTCCCATGTGCTGCATTGCCTATCATCTTCACAGCCAGAACACTAGTGGAGATCCACCCACACATCTCCACGTGTTTCCCGAGAATCACTATGTTAAGTAACCTTACCACATGAATGCAATTATTATTACTGTAATAACAAAGGTGAGGTGAGATTCCTTTTAAGCCGTGGGAAAGCCCTTGAGCCCGACAGAGACACACAAGCCATTTTGCTCCTATGAGATAATAAGTACAGCAGCTGAGTGCATCCTTTCCTCTGATTCATAACATTGAATATGTCACATGAGGTTTCCTTACCCACAGGCACCTGCAGTCCACAGCATATTTTCTAGAGTACAGGTGTTCAAACACAGTACATATGGGCAATACATTGTCCATTTTTTAGCCCCTGCCACTCCCATAAAAAAATTATTACTGTACTGACAAGGTTTGGGGACATGCTTGCAGCAGAGAAAAAGCAATTCCTTTCAAAAAATAAAATGCACAGGGAGTGGGTACCTTGTTTTCAAATTCAATACCACTCCCAGAAGCCTCCTAAAAATGATATTAAAGGTGAAGAGAGGGTGTGCTTGTTTTAAAATGGAATTACAGCCATTTGCTGCCACAACAACTCCCTCACCACCAAATTTCAATAGTATGGCAAGGGGCACAATGCTTAATGGGTTTGGGAGGAGTGAATGCAGTCCCTCGCTCAGAGATTATCCACATATGGGATAAAGGAAAAGCTACATTTCCACTAAGACTTTAATAACTACATACAACATCAACACATGGTGTAAACATGCTGCAGGGCTCAAATACATTCTTGCTATCTTTCTTCTCACAAACACTCACACACAGAGATACATTGAGACTTCCGATATCCATGGAGATAAAGGATTTTTCTGTCTACCCACAGCTAGAACCCATAAGACCAGAAAACTGGGAGGTTGTAGAGGTGAAATATTGGTCCTAGATCTTCCAAAGGTGCCCACCCTGATCAATAAGGAAATCAGTTTCCTTGAATTCTGAGACAATGGGGGTGAGGTGAGATATTTAGATATTTAGATCAAGGCAAATATTCAGATCAAGTGAACACAACACACCATATTAATCATGTTCTAGCTCCAGGGTAGGCATACCTGCTACATAGTAGACTCCTGCGCAGAATGGAAAGGAAAACTGCATATTCTTGTACACATTTTTGAGTTTGATTCCAGGACCCCACATGGATACCAAAATCCGTAGATGTTCAGGTCCTGTTATATACAGTGGTATAGTAAAATGGTGTCCTTTATATGAATTGGCAAAATCAAGGTTTGCTTTTTGGAATTTCTATCTTCTTGGAATATTTTCAAGCCATGGATGGTTGAATCAATGGATAAAGAATCCATGGATATGGAGGCCCAACTGTATATGCATTAATGGATACATCCTCCCACTGACAAATGTAGTCTGTGTATATATATATATATATATATTTAAATGTAGAGGGTATTTTCAGTGAATTTCTTTCAAATATGAGAAGGTGTTAACTACATGTTTGATTCCATGGAATGCGTTGAGAACCTAGGTCTCTAGGGATGCAAATTATTGATTTCCATATAGAAATGTAAATCCGTATTTAAAAAAACAACAGAGCACGTCTCACACATCCTACTGTTAGCCATGGCAGAGTGTATATCACATCACATGCTTGTATATTAATGTGCAGTCCTTTTACAATTGCTCTATCAAAGCAATGAGGAATTTAACAACTTCTGAATTCATTAACAAGGGCTTGTTATAACAATTCATTGCAAGAAACCTTAAGAGGAACCTATTCAAAAACACCATGTCACATCTCAGACATCCCCCTCAAATAAAAAAAATGGCAATTTTGAGGCCAAAAATTGAAATGGCTCAAAACTACAATCAGACATGGTGGGTTAGCCCATACCAAGGCCCCGTTAATGTACAGTGGCCCCCACCTCCCAAATTGGTTGGAAAATGACCAAAATCAGTTATCACAATTTCTTGATGTTACTTCCAGCTGCATCAGGAATGCCAATGGAGCATTCATGGGGATATGAGAGTGAAAAATGCCCCCATCCCATCCACAGTTGTCCATTTATCAGCAGTGCCTATGAAAGGACACCATGCAGCTATTGCCTCCCTATTATTTAATTGGATAGTTACAAATGGAAGCCAACTTTCTTTCATCCCCGCTTCAAAGTCTGAATAAGGCAAAAAGATGAGACATTGAAAGCCTTGTTTGGAAGCACTCACAATTTTTTCATGACAGTCTCTCCTATGCATATCCCCAGTCCTCAATCAAAATGGTTGGTACAGGATTGGAATGCCTCTGGCCAAAGACTCTTGCCAGATTTGACCATAAATAAATAAGCAGGCCCTAGAATTCATTGGTAACATCTCAGTGGTAGTAAGAACAACAAAGCGAGCATTCTCTGCTGCTGCCATTCTGTCCCATGAATCACTTCCAGCTGAGCTCTACCATGTGATACCCTAACAACTCTCCACTGGAAGAAGAACCATCTGTTGTTCATCGTTAAAATTTTGCATGATCCTTTCCTAACATCATTGCTAAGATACTGTCTATATTGGATTCCAATGAAAAGGGATCATATAGCACCTTTGTAAGAAAGAGGCCAGTAGCATAACTTTTCATATACTTGAATCTATATAAGCCGATATAAGCAGGCTGTGCATGTGAATAGCAACAGAAATTCAAGATGTGTGGGTATGGTGATGCGATGGTTGTTGGAGGACAAAGACAAGAGGAAGGATGTTGCCTAAAACCAAGGTGAGTCACATGAATGGTGGTGGGAGCTATTGGAATGAATTGTGATGCTGGCTGGAAACCAGAAAGGAGATGTGATGAACTGGCCAAGAGGGTGTAAACTAGTGTTATAATACATGTAAGATGCCAGGAAACCATTGTCTCTGTTCAATCCATGGTGGATGGACTGGAGTTTGTCCAATTCTGCTATTTCTCTTTTCAATCTTTCCAGTCACCAGTTAATACCCCAGCCAGTTCTTGGCCAGTTCATCACATCTCCTTACTGGTTCCCAGCCAGCATCACACTGTTCCTAATCACTCTGCTCCATGCATTTGGAGAAGTAGACTCAAGTCTCATGCTACCATTTTCTTTCTTTCAATTATTCTCAAAGATGCTATATGACCCCATTGCATACTGATATTCCAGACTATCTTGGCTACATCCTTGGACTCTACTGCTTATATAAAGCACAAGGGCATGTCAGATTCCATTGCCTGGTGCAATTGATTTGATAAGTTTCATCCTGATCTCTCTTTAAAGATGTAGACAAGGGTGTTTGGCAGTAGAACTACAACATGGAATTTGGATCTTGTCTTCCACAGCTGGAAATAACCAGCCTGAACAAGTTTGGTGGGTGCCTGGCAAAGGTAATTAATGCTTCTTTGGAGAATAATAGAATTCCTCTTGTTCTGAAAGAGGCAGAGATCCTCCCACTTCAATAAAATATGCCTTTAAAAAGGGGGGGGGGGGGTTTTGCCAGTTTTAGCCCAGTAGGTTGTCTCTAGCATGTGATGGTCAAGGAGATGGAGGTTACCCAAGTGAAAATTTCCTCTGCCCTTTGAAATCTGGCTTCCTGGCTGTTAATCTTGCTGGACTTCTCTGTGGCTGTTGAAATTGTGAACTATATCATTATCCTGAACCAACCGGAACATCCAGCTGTGGCAAGATTGACTCTGTTGTCTCAGTGCATGCAGATAGTTAACACAACATATGTTAGCATAACACAGCAGGCTCAACAACTGATTTATGGGATGTATGGCATTCCATAGGATTAAGTGTTGCACTGATGTTATTTAACATCTGTATGACAGCTGTTAAAGAGCTAATGTGGGGTAGTTTGATGTACAACTCTGGAAACCAGGGATCAAATCCCCACTTGGCCATGGAAACCCATAGGGTGACCTTGAGCAAGTCCTACTTTTTGCCTAAGTCCAAAGGCAAGTATTGATTTCAGTTCAATCAGCCTCATATTTGTTTGGAGAATTAATATATTGTCCACATTAATAAATTTACATGATGCACACATTTCTGTCTGTATAGAGGGCCCCATAAATACAAGATTTTTTAAAGCATCGTATTCAATCTATTTGAAAAGAAAAGCCATTCTTTATAATAAGGGACATGTTTTCTGGCCTTCAAATAAAGAGCATTCCTTATGATAAAGGACATCTGACAAACCTATATAAATGACTTTCTTTTACACCTCAAGAAGACTTTGGATGCACTTATAGTAGAAATAATGCAATTTGACATCATTTTAACAGCCATGGCTGCCTCGTACAAAATCCTGGGATTTGTAGTTTTGTGAGGCACCAAAACTCTTTGCAGAGAAGGCTAAAGTGATTCTGAATTCCAGAATCCCATGGGATGGAGCTGCAGCACTTAAAGTGGTGTCAAACTGCATTATTTCTACAGTGTAGATGCACCCCTAGACATGCTGATCCATGTTTGTATTATCTCCAGGCTTGACCACTGTGCTGATTTTTATATGAAGCTGCCCTATTGAATGTCACAATAGGAGAAAAATATTGCTACCAGTTTTGATTGACCTGGGAAAGTGCAAGCATATCCAGGTAGTAATGCACTGACTACACTAGTTACTGGTTTGTTCCTAGGCCCATTTGGCCTGGAAGCTGAAGGGCTGTTTCTCCATGTATAAGCCCACATATCAGATGTGCTATCAGGTGATAAATTCCTATTTTGTATGCTCTCGCTGCAAGAGGTTAGAACAAGAAGAACAACTAGAAGCAGACAGTAACATTCTGACTCTGAAATTATCTCCCTCTGGACATAAGGACAGCCTGTCTCTGACTGGTTTTGGCAAAGTTGTCTTGTTATTTCAGCAAGCATTTGGTTGATCTAATCATTTCTAGGCTGTTTTCATCTGTTGTTTGCTTTATCTATTACCTCAGTATGTGTGTTTTTAAATACTGTAAACCATTTTGAAAACACTGGAGGAATAGTCTCACAATCTGATATGTACAGTTGTCCTTTCGTATCTATGGATTCTGCACCACAGATTCCACAATCCATGTCTTGAAAACATTTTTTTTTAAAAAAAAATACATTCCAAATAGCAAGCCTTGATTTTGCCTTTTTATATAAGGGACACCATTGTATGGAATGGCACTTGAGCATCCGTAGATTTTGGTATCCATGGGGAGTCCTGGAACCAAACCCCAGTAGATACCAATGGCCCACTGTATTCTAATAAATCCCCAATTCTAATTCGATAACTGTTCTAACATACTAATAGAAAAAACGTATATCATGTATCTGAATCAGATTAAAAGTCTTAACCAGGTACCTTTCAGTAGACAGCTGATTACTGACCTATCATCAGGTCTCAATATTGTACCATGTGTGAGTTTTGTTTTGTTTTTACAAGATTGCCAACTAAGAACAGTGCCAGCGGAACTATACATTTGATCCTTATTGCATCTCTGCAATATTCAGCTGCTGTTTGTGGTCCAAACAGTACTTTTTTCCCATTGTAGGACTGATGAAAAATTGCTTGATGCTTTCTCTACCCACCATCTTCCCCCTGTTCACAATGGCACATGTTCTAGAACAAGGTTTATATTGCAAATGCTGGTCTGGAACTCCAGTCAGAGAGAGTTAAGCCTCTTCCTGCCTCCTCTTATTTCTCCTCCATAAAATTTTGCCCTTTGGGATTTCCTTTATCTTGAAACAGCAGCAGCTGGGCAGTGGAATCGGTAAACAACATGCTAACATTGAAAGACTCTTAGGAAGGAAAAACAAAGCCTAAAACAATGGCTCCTTGTTTTTAAAAAGTCTTCTTGTTAAGTCCACTAATTGCCAATAAAACCTTGAAAACATGACTTTCAGCATCCTTTACTGATTCTAAAACACACAGAAATACATCACAAACATTTTATGAATTTTCAGGATTCTACAGGTCTGATCTCGAATCTTCTTGAACATTGTAGCTACTACTCTGGTTCTAATATAGATTTGGCTTGGCGCCTTCACATAAATCACATCCTGGTATATTTTGTGTTTAGGGTATTGCCAACAACCTACAGAAGATCTAGAATGCAAGGAAGTATCTTTCTTAAAATGAAGCGCCCAGAATGCAGTACTCCAGATGCAGCCTGACCAGTGCAGAATATAATGGGACTATTACTTCTGAAGCTATGGTTCTATTAAGACAGGATAAGATAGCACTTATCCTTTTGTGACACCATCACACTTCAAGGCTTTGTCCAAATGGAGCATATCCTCCAACATTTATCAGATGAAAACCAGGACACATGTGGCCAAGTTATCATCTGAGTGGGGTCAAGATGGCAAAAGTTATTAATAAGGAAGAACACACAAGCTAAGAGAGGTTGCAGAAATTTGCTTTTGCCTGAGCCAACAGGGAAGGGCAAGATCCCATCCTCTCCTCTTGTCTCTCCCTGCAGAATTGAGTGAGTGCAAACTTCTCTTGCACTTTGAACTCTGGAGATTTTGACACAGGCTTTTATCTTGTCATTTTCTCGATGGGATAAACACAAATTTAACTTTAAAGATGGGTCTTACTGCATTCACCTGTCTGCAGCCTGGGCTTATCCCATGGCTTTTCAAGCACGGGAAAATCCCATGCATGAAAAGCCATGGGACAAACACAGGTTACATATGGGCTGCAGGTGGGTGAATGTGGTAAGACCCATATTTATTAATAAAACCATGGGATAAAAGTCCATGCCATAATCTTTTCTGTTGACATCAATTGAAATAAACTGAGGTCCAAGGGGGATAAGTGGGAGGAAGAAAGGGAAAACGAGGACATTTTAAAAGCAGCTGAAAAAGTGGGACATCAGAGGATTATTCTGGACTTCCCTGCCAAATTGGAAACAGTTGGAGGGTAAGAATAAGATTTGCAATGTAGGATCTGGGGCCAGGCAGGCTATTGTGGACACAAACTAACCAGACAGTATGCCAGGGAGTTTACCACCTTTTTCTGGAATGAATTGTAACCAAATCAAATACCACCATGTCAGGAGAAAACATTTGCTCCCTGTTGCTTTCTCCATAGATACCACTTCACTTTTCTTCCTTTTCTAACTCATGCTAGAAAGCTGAAGATATTCCTATTATAAATTTCCTGGTGACATGGATTGTATATGCTATTCCAGACCCAAGCTTCTCTAAGGTTCCCAAGTGGAACTGGGGAAAACAGTCGTGATTCTTGTAAACCCAGTGACGTCACAAAAGAACAAAGAGAACCTATGCCTGCAGGGCCTAACAGCACCTAAATTAAAGTTAGGCAACAGCTGTATTTGCAGAAAACAACATGCTCGTGTCAAAGAACATAATCCTGCTTGATCTCCACTACCTGAGTACACTTAAGCTTCTTTGAATACAGTTTATCTCCAATCATTTCAGTGGAGATTTCCCATGGAATTGTTTCCCACGGAGTGGTAACATACCATTCCCACATTAGCGTTTAACCATGCAGTGAGTCAACCATCTCCTTCTGTAACCTGGTCATTGGCTAGCTGCCTGTGCCTTGCTGACTCCACTTCTTTCTGGTTCCCACTGAATCACCTCCGTCTCTTACATCTTCCCAGTCACTTATCCAGACCCATCCGGACAGTCACCTTCTAGTTCCCATTGACTCACCCTCACCTTTCCTTGGCCGCTGCCTCTGCCTCCTCCTCCACAAGACATAATTGCATTCTTTCATGCCCTGAGTACCTGTTTGCATGAATATAAAAGAGTCGGTGCTAGAACCAGGCAGCGTGTGCATTTGTAATCCTGTGTGAACGTGAGAGGTTGTGGAACTGACAGGAGAAGAGACTTGGACATACGGATTCAAAACTACTGATACTCAAAAATTTCCTTGGTGGTTATTCTTTTGTAAGTACAAGAATTTACTATTGGCTCCTGCAAGATTGTAAGAGACAATTTCCTACACTAGTCTGTGGGTTATGTTTCCTATCTCAGTGTATTTCTCATTTTCATGAACAAACATGTGTTCTTTGGGAAAGCTGCCATGCTCGCTTCTCCCTCGTCTCTGCAAAATATTACATATTAATGGCTGGTGGTGATATGTTATTTTGCAGTGTATGGAAACAGTCCATACAGAATGGAAAAGTAACATGGAGTCTTACTGGCTTGTTCCACTTTTTTGTTCCTGTTCTATCATGCTGGGGGCATAAGCTGTACTGTATATTTATTCGTGGTCCTGGTTGACATTTAGTGCTCAATTCAGAAGTTAATATACTACTAACAATAGATTATTCAGGGATGTCATGTGAACATATGGTAATGGTTAGGAGGAGTTGACTTAACTTGTTGAGTGTATAGGCAGTGAATTATAAGGAGCCAGGCCAGTGATCCAGTTGTAGAGAGCTTAGTGCTACCTTAAACACAGAGCCTAGTAAAGTGTGTTGGTGGTTGTTGTTGTTAGGAATGCCAGTGATCACGTTGGCTAGGGATTCTGGAGTTTTACGCAAAAAAGGCAACTGTTCTGGGCTCTGCTGCTCTGCCGAGTGAAGGTGGGTTTCCATAGTTTGAGGATTAAACCAGGGATCTTCCACTTGAAAAGCATGGGCTCTGCCACTGTGATACAATCCTCTCATCTTCTGCAGCATCTGTATTGTCTATAAGGCTGCATCCATCCTGCAGAAATAATCCAGTTTGACACCACTTTAACTGCCATGGCTCAATGCTATGGAATTCCGGGAACAGTTGTTTGTCAGCCTACTATTCCCAGAATTTCACAGCATTGAGCCATGACAGTTAAAAGTGGTGTCACCACTGGATTATTTCTGTAGTGCTGATGCAGCCTAAGTCCCCAGGCCTCATAAGCCTGGCACTGTGATGTACCTCCACATAATGAACATTTCATTCAGTCCAATGTTTGGCTGATAAGAGTTTTAGTAGACATCGCTTACCCATCTTAAAGCATATCCTCACATTCTTGAGCACTAGAAACCTTTTTTAAAAATGAAAAATGGAACACCTAGGAAGCTGTGTATCCAATACTGTCTTTGTTCCCTTGTGCTGTTAGAGCATCAACCACATTCACCTGGAAAGGGCTCAACAAGGACAGAGAGGAAGCCAAGACAAAAACAGGACTAACAGCTTTTTGCAAAAAACTGTTCTCTGAAGAGCAATACTCAGTGAACAGAATTCTGTTAGACTGGATTCAGCAATAGTACTGCTTTGCAAAAATGCATGTATAAGGATATTGCCAGTGTTTTTCTTGTTTGTGTGTTTTGTTTTTAAATCCATCCATTTGCCCTGGCTGTGATCTCTTGTTCAGAGATCGCAGCACATGGTAAACCCAGGTATTCCTATTACTGGAAAATTCCTTTCTATCGAGCCTAAGCCTCAATTGTGGCTCAACAGGTTTATTTCTCAGATCCTTCTCCCCCGCCCTCCCCATGCCTTTTCTGGTTTACTAGAGAAGAAAACAATAACTTCAGCCCTAGGCCATTTGCTTTGATCACATGGGCAGGTACTTATAAATGCAGCTTATTTGCTCACATCAGCTAGCATTTTGAGGAAGAGAGAGAGGTCCAGGGACTTGTTCTTCAGATGCAGTGAGAGAGCTGAAGAAGCGCAAAGCAGAACACACCACCTGGTGTGTTAAGGCAACACATTCATCACCTGCAGAACTGGCGTGCAGGTAACATCTGGGGCTGTCACCTCTCCTCCCAGCAAATTTCCCAGGGTTTTCCCCTTTCCTGATGATGCCACTCATGGTTTTAATGGAAGAGATGGGAATTCAGTTTTGACACCCTAAGGCAGTGATGGTGAACCTTTTAGGAGATTATCGCACTTACTTTTTAGCCCGATCTGGACATGGGCCAGGAATGGGTTTGAATGGATGTTATTGCACACGAAAACACTGCCGATGCCACCAGGAGGCTACAAGCCATCCCCTAGGCACGATTAGCTGGCTGACTTTGAAGGATGGAAAGCTTCTGTCCTTCCAAATCGGCCAGCTAAGCACAGTTGGGGGATGGCTTGTAGTCTCCTGGCACCATCGGTGACATTTTTGTTTGCAATTAACACCCATTCAAGTCCATTCCTGGCCTGTGCCCAGATCGGGCTAAAAAGTAAGTGCAATAATCTTAGAGACTGAGTGCCCAAACTGCAACCCAAAACCCACTTATATATTGTAAAGTGCTGCATCCCTCTAGCTTTCTAGTAACAAATTCTGGCAAACTCTGTGCTGAGGCGATGGTGCATGTGCCCACAGAGAGGGCTCTGAGTGCCCCCTCTGGCACGTGTGCCATGGGTTCGCCACCATTGCCCTAAGACATGTCTTTCTTGATGGTGAAAGCAATGCCTGTAAGTGTGGTGCCACAAACTTAACCCAAAGGCTTGGGAATAGAGCTTCCTCCTTAGAATCTTTGGATATGGCACACAGATGGCACTACCATTAGTCAGGGTGAAACAGCAACAGATTATTATTAGTATTAATATTTGTATTTGTATCCTGCTTTCCCCCAAAAACTGGGGCTCAAAGCAGCTTACAGTACAACTAAAAACATACAAAGGTGATACATTAAAATAGAATTAAATTACTACAATATTCAAACAAATTGCTCGTTTAACAGATATAGGGTACAGAGGGTAACAACAAGATAGAGGTGAACAGAGATTTGTCATAAACCTATTTATTGCTATAAGGAAGATGAGCCAGAATGATGTAGTGGTTTGATCCTTGGACTATGACTCTGGAGATCAGTGCTCGAATCTGAACTTGGCCATGAAAACCCACTGAGTGATCCTGAGCAAGTCACACACTCTCAGCTTCAGAGGATGGCAAAGGCAAAATCCCGACCGAACAAATCTTGCCAAGAACCCTGGATGATAGATTTATCTAAGTGTTGCCATAAGTCGGAAATGACTCCAAGGCACACAGCAGCAACAATAGTGGAAGACACTGTCACATCAGCATGGTTGAAGTGAGACTCCAAATGCCTGTCTCATCAGTTTCTACACACAGAAAGAGAGATTATCATTTTGTCCATTGCAGCTGTCATTAAAATAGTTTGGGCTAGTCCCGATGAGAAAAGATTCTCAATCCCAATAAAGATATAGGAGGTGAGTAAAACGGATGTAAAGCAAGAAACCCTAAACTCTGGGAGATCTTGCCTCCCCCATGGATGGGTAGGAAACAGCAAAGAGGATCACAGATATATACATATTTTTTCTGAGCATGTGGTAGCTTTGGCATTAGGTGATCATGAGGTGTAGGGCAGAAAGTCTGAAGGCTGCAGTGTCAGGTGGCAGACAGTCAGATGTGGCAACACCCACCATTGTCTGTTTTGCAAGCATTATGTAACGTTATGCAACAGTTCAGGCTGCTTCTACAGTGTCTTGCATCTGGGTGGAAACCTCACGTTTTCATCCACGCCTGCAAAATATTTTAGACCAAGCTAGGAGTTGAGCGTGTGGCACCTTATCTTGTCCAAGCAAATGGGTGTTGCCTCTGTTGAATTGGACAGAACTAAATTAATGCCCATGGTTAAGTTACCTAATGTCAAATACCTGAAGGGTATTTTGTCACACAGAAGGCACGTGTGTCTTTGCTATTCTGGAAGGCAAGACTAGATTTAATGGGCTTAAATTACAGGAGAGTAAAGATGCATTTTAGGAGAAGCCTTCTGTTCAATTGCCTGGAATGAGTGGCCTCTCTTTCAACAGAGAATTGTCAAGCAGAATCTGGACCACAACTTGGAAAAGTAAAATTTTTTAATGCAAATAACCAGCATGTCCAATGGTCAAGAAAGAGGGGATTTCTTAAGCTCTTGGATGGCTAGCCATTTCTTGCTGCAACAACATCTGGAGAGCCAAATGGTCCCTATCCCTGACCTAAAACATTGCCTAAAGCAAATTATTTCTGGTTGTTAAATCTTATGTTCAACCTTCAAAAGGTTATCAGGAAAGGAGTAACATGTAAATGGATGAGGATCCAATGATATCTGTAGAATGAGACAGACAGGAAAATAGACTTGTGCATGGACAAGCAAAGACAGCGTGGTGTAATGGTCTGGACTACAACTCTGGAGACTAGGGTTTGAATCTTCATTCAGCCATGGAAACCCAGTGGGTAACTTTAGGCAATCACACTCTCTCAGCCTCAGAAGGAAGCAATGGCAAACCCCTCTCTGAACAAATCTGGCCAAGAAAGTCCCATGATAGGTTCGCCTTAGGGTTGCCATAAGTCAGAAATGACTTGAAGGCACACGGCAACAACCTGGACAAGCAGTGTGATCATCACTAGGGCATATCTTTATAGGAGAACATGTACAAATAACTGAATTTCCAGACCAGAAAAGTCACATATTTTCTCCATTCTTTCCAAAGTATCGTATCCAATTTATATGTGTAGTAGGGATTATGTTTTTAGTGTGTTTTGATGTGAAGAAAATGAGACCTACTCTTTCCTCCAATAGTGCAGAGGTGAGAAGATAATTCTGTAGGAACTCAAGTAGCAAAGACAGCCTTTTTAGAAGCAGGACATGGCCAGCCATGTTTGAAGATACTCTCCCAAAGGTCTTGTCTCCATCCAAGGTGCAGGCAACACTCTTATTTCAGCTTCTATAGATATCTGTTGAGAGCAAGTGGTGTAGTGGTTTGCACATTGGGAAATCAGTAAATAGGAAAGCTCACTATTCTTTCTATTTTGGCACTGGAGAAATCAATGCCAAAAAATATGGTGTGAAGCGATCTGCCCAAGCTGGGCTCAGAAGGTTGCAGTCAGAGACGGAATAGATTTATTCAAGTCAAGCCACATGTTTGAAACACAAGACGTTTGCTTCTCTGCACTGCAGTTTCTTTTGCTTTTGAAAGGGTGGGGAAGGGAGAGTGAAAAGAAGGGGAATTGAGGGCATTGATAACACTTAGCCATCTAATGAATGCACCCTGGAAATTAATGCATTGCAAAGCACTTGAAAATGAAAAGTGTGAAGTATTACTGGTAATATTATCCTATTTTTATGCAACTTTCCTTGGCAATGAAGAAACAGAGGGAGGAAGCAGCAGGAGGTTGGAAAGAAATGATGGGGATGTGCTATTAAAAGCAAAACCATGTCCAAACAGAACATTTTTTTCCACGGCTTTTCATATGGCAGCAGCAGCTCTTAATACTGTATGAGGCTGTGAATACTGTATGAAGCTACAGCTCAATGAAGAGCTGGGCTTCTGAATGTTTCATGCCGACAGCTGCAGCTCTCTCCCTGGACTCTACACTGGATTGCCTGCCTACGTGCTCAGAAATGGGACACGGTGGTGGAACGTGTCTGTGTACAGCAACACAGGCCATCACCTTGTTTCCTAAGAAATTTGTCATGCTTTAAAGGGAGCTTTGCCATTGTGGGACAGTAATGCGTCTGATCGGCTTCTTCCAACAAAGACTAAAAGTGGGGGAAGATGTAACTATCTTCTGTAGGCTGGCCAGAATAGGATTAATACAGGGCAAGGAATGACAACCAGCATTTAGTGGTTTGGGTTTTGGATTAGGATGCCAAGACACCAGGGTTCAAACATGGAAACCCACTGGATGACCTTGGGCATATCACACTCTCTCACCATCAGAGGAAGGCAATGGCAGAACTCATTCTGAACAAATCTGGCCAAGAAAACCCCATGATGGATTTTCCATAAGGTCACCATAAATCACACAACAACTTGAAGGCACATAACAACAAGAAGGGCTCATAAGTTCCAATGGTTTCTCTCTTCCCGCCCCTGAGTCTGCCATTGCTTAAGACAGGAGTGGGAATCACACAGCCATCACAAAGTTATTGGATTGCAATGCCCGCAGGTCTAACCGCCATATGCACTGCTCAAGAATGCTGAGAGCTGCAGTCCAACAACATCTGGAGGGCTGCATGATTCCTACCCACAGCCTAATACAAGGTTAAGAATGTCTTGCTTTACAGATGTTTCTGAACTGCAGTTCACATCAGTACTAGCCAGCATAATCAATTGTGAAGGATTATGGGAATTATAGTCCCCACAACTAAATTGTCATGGCCTAAAGACTGTACCCGTTTTTATTTTTTGGTAAGGATGTAGGCACTGCTTTGTTGGATGTAGCCAAAGTCAACTTATAGCACAAGGCTATGCTTGTCTACCCAGAAGTTAAGAGCCATTGGGTTGAATGGTTTGTACTCCTAATCCTGTATTATGTCTAGATGGCTGGGAGTTCAAAGGTATGATGATGGGAAAATGGAGTTGTAATGCAACAAAGTTTGGATGTTCACATAGACCTCATCCCTGCTGTTCTGGAGCTTACAGGAAGGCAGAGGGTTAGTCAATCTAGTCATATATTATCTATGGCATCCGACAATAGTACTCTAGAGATTTGAGCAAGGATCTTTCCCAATCTGATCTGGAGACACTGGAGGAGTTTGATCCTAGGTCATGCTCCATACAAAGTGCAAAGACTACCACTGAGCTACCATATCTCCTTAGATTGGCCCAAAACCATACAGTGAGTTTCATGGCTGAATACGATTTGAACTGGATTGCACTGGAGTTTCTTCAGTGTGTTACTACAACTGCCATGAATGCAGTTGCAAGTGCTGCAACTGCTTGCCCCCATTCCAGATCATAGCATGGAAAAGATTCTGGTTTTTATTTCAGTTCCCAACATTTCCCAGAGAGTATGACCAGTGCTGAACCAGATGGGACAAGGCTTTAATGGTATAAAGCTATTTCCTCTAAGGCCAATAGCCATGGCAACTGGGGGGTATTCTGGGTCATTCAAAAATAACTTTTCCAATCCAAGCTCTGCTCCGAGTTATACAATACATTTCCTGGAAAAAGTTTCAAGGGAGGCATGCCCTCCAACATGTCACAGATGAAAACCAGGATGTGTCAAGAGGCTGCAAGTTATTAAAGAGGGGAGAGCACCTCAAGTTAGGAGAGGCTGCAACAGTTTGCTTTTGCCTGATTCTGCTGGGAAATGCAAGATTTCACTCTTCTCCCAGCTGTTAAATGAATGGAGTGCAAACTAGATTGGCACTTTGAATTCATTTTGCAGCAACTGGGGGAAAGTGGGAGGAAGTGAGAAACTGGGATATTTTAAAAGCAACGGGGGGGGGGGATGACAGAGGATTAGTCAGGACATTTGGCAGGTATGGGTACCTGCCTTCCAAGATGAACAAAGAGATGGGAAGATGTACGTCCCCAGACTGCCCACACTTTGTTCCTCTGCAGTTTAATCTCCTTTGATAACAGAAGGGCTGGTTGCTGTTGTTTTCCCTTCTTTAACAAATGATCCTGAGATTCAGCACTAAAAGATGGGCACGTGGTCCATTGTTCTGTTTGTTTCCCTCACTGGAGGTATGCATCCAAGACAAACGCAATCTCTGAACGGGGAAAAAATACACTATTTATAGATAACCTTGGTTTCAAATGTTAAGCCGGATGGCCATTTAAAACAGTGCGGCAGGAGCCTTGTTAATGAACAAGCATTCCTAAGGGATTGGCTTGTACAGTTTATTTCAAAAGAAAAAAGAACCCAGCTCTCCCAAATTATGCAATCGTTTTTAAGTTTTACGGCAAGCAGGGAAATAAAAGGGTCCCAAAGTACACTCTGACAGCTGTGCCTCATGCTTACATAATCATTCTTGTTCAGGCAATGTTTGTTTGAGATCGGTTAGAAGGAATCTACTGTCTGTTTGCCACATACACTACAAAACTTCAGCTCATGCTCAAGTCTACTGCTTTGCTGATTTGCAGTTTTTTGTTGTTGTGTGCCTCCAAGGCCATTTTTGAATTATGGCAACCCCAAGGCAAACCTATCACGGGGTTTTCTTAGCAACTGTCTTCAGAGGGGGTTTGCCCCTCCTTTTCTCTGGGGCTGAGACAGTGTGACTTGCCCACGATCACCCAGTGGCTTTCCATGGCCAAGCAGGAATTTGAAATTTGCCAAGAAAACCCCATGATAGGGTCGCCATAAGTCAAAAATGGCTTGGAGGCACACAGCAACAACAACACTACTATAAAAGCACTTTCCTCTATCCTTAGGGTTGATATAAGTTGGAAACAACTTATTTTCTATAAGTCAGAAACGATGTGAAGGCACACAACAACAACAACAACAACAACAACAACAAACAAACAACAGAACTAACCAAGCTCTACTAGGTATTTGAGGAGCAAATGGCTTCCACAGTGGCCTAATTGATCATTCACATTCCCTTTGCAAACATTGTGCTTTTTTAAAAAAAATAAAATCTATTTCTTTAGACACTACTTCTTGCCATTTTTGAGCAAATTATGAATCATAACTTACAGTTACCCATATAATCTTCCTTTACGGTTTCCAGAGTGAAGTCTGGAGTGTGTTCCTGTACAGGTAATGGTTATATAGAACAGGTAATTTGCCAGGTGTTGCTTATTCCCTGGTAATGTAACAAGCAACACCTGCTAAAATTCCTTCTTCTGTACAACTATTAAAGGCACAGGAGCCCTTTCCAGTTTTCACTCAATCAACATATATTAATTCTAAAAGGAAGAGTCCATAGTTGACTCTCTTGAGCTGCATCTACACAGCAGAATTAATGCAGTTTGACACTGCTTTAACCACCATGGCTCAATGTGATGGGATTCTGGGATTTGTAGCTTGGTGAGATATTGTGCCTTCTCTGTCGGAGAGCTCTGGTGCCACCACAAACTACAAATCCCAAGATCCCATCAGATGGAGCCATGACAGTTAAAGCGGTGTCAAACAGCATTAATTCTGCATTGTGGCAGTAGCCTAAGTTGCAGTGGCAGAGCATGCACTTCCATGCAGAATGTCCCAAGTTCAAATCCTGACATCTCCAACTGCTCAGGTAGCCACTACCAGTCAGAGTAAACAATACTAGGCTACATAGATAAATAGTCAATCCAGTACTCCAATGGCTTGGAGGCACACAACAACAACAACAACAACAACAACACTATAAAGGCAGTTTCCTCTATCCAACAGATACATAGTTCTGCAAAGGGGTAGGATAGAAATTATTATTATTATTATTATTATTATTATTATTAACTAATTTGATCATATTTTGGTACAAATGGTATGTACTTAGTATTTTGTTACAAGTACATTTTGGAACAAGTATTTATTCTATTGTCTTCTGTACCAAACACTAATCTGTTTTAGTGTATGACCTTTTACTCCCAATGTAGATTGATTCCAGAGTTCTGGAAGGTTCTTATTTTAGAAGGGAGATACCGAACTAAATAAATGATACTTATGATGCTATTTGGGGATTGTACATAAATAGGCATTTATTAAAATAACTCATCTCTGGTCATTGCGCTTGTCGGTGTCTCTGTTGTCAACAGATCACAAATACTTGCTTCACTTTACTTATTCACTTTTCTCAAACAATTGGAGAATGTGCAAGTTGGGATTGACATGAAAATAGTGTTAAAAAAATCCAGTTTAGTAGGTAGTTTTGAGTCTTCCATCATACTAGCCAAACCAGAAACTGATCCAGGATTACCCTGGCATACAGAGTGTCCAGTTTCATAGGGAAGGAAGCGGCATATCCCAAATGCAAGGGAGACGGGTGGAATGGAAGCTATCCAAAGAACAGCTTTGAAACTCTCCTCTCATCCACACATAACTTTCTCTTTCCAGGCTGCTGACAAGAAGAAGAAGAGATGGAATTCAAAAGCAAGCGCCATTTCAGACTGAAAAGCAAGATGGACAATGCCTTGTGAGTACTACAGACTGGTTTAATTTCTCTCTGTTTGCTTTGCAATGCTCAGTTATTGAACTCATCCAGGTTTAGAACAATGTGCTTAACTGGACTCCAGAGTGCTTTCCTTCTTGTGTCATATTGAGGGACCCAAAGTTTCCATACTAAAAAAACATGGCACTGAAGGAATTCGGATTCACTGCTTCCCAAAGGAACAAGATTTGAAAGTCTTGATGTGTTTATCAAGAAAAGAGAAGTGCAAAAGTGCTGCAGAGGGGAGGCTGAAATGAGAAACAGAGTGTTAGAATGCTTTTTGAATGGTGAAAATCAGATAGATAGATAGATAGATAGATAGATAGAACCTAAAGCTTCTTTTTCTGTTGGTTCTCAAAAACACCAGTCTGGCATCTCAAAGACACTAGTCTAGCACTGGACTAGGATCCACCTTGGGTCCATTCTTGGAGAAAGGTAGCATCCAAATGAAATAAATAAATAAACAAAATAAGCACTCTAGAGAGCAAGGTTCGAACCCTGATTCAGCCATGGAAACCCTCTGGGTGACCTTGGGCAAGTCACACTCTCTCAGCCTCAGTTGATGGCAATGGCAAAACCCCTCTGAAGAAACTTGCCAAGAAAACCCTAGGATAGGTTTGCTTAAGTCAGAAGTGACTTGAAGGCACACAACAACAACAGCATCCATAAACACTCTCCCCCTAAACTTACCAACTAAACAGTTCCTGAGGATGCTACTGACTAAGAAGTTACTAATCTCATTAGTTGAACCTAGGAGGCATGTATTGTCCCATGAAGGCCCTGTGCAATAATATTAAACAAGTCCCCCCAATCTTCAGACTGTTATAGAAATGAATATAGCACTTTTAAGAAGTCTGCTACACAAGAAAGCGCAAGTGCTTTCCTAGACCTTTCTGGCACAAGAGAGCCATCAGCTTGCTCTGAACTAAGCAACAACAGAGGCAGTTGCCTGTGCTATGAATATTGCAATCCTGTGCTTCACAGCCCCTGCCCTTGCTTTGCAAGTTCTTATTTGCCAAGTTACAGCGCTAAGCACCTGAGTAACACAAACGACACTTTCCGAGCTAGCTAGAATTGAACTTTTCAACTCTTGGGCAATAACCGGACAGCTTTATCGGTGCAAATGTAGTGTGAAGCAGGCATGTTCGCTGAGTTAATTTTACAAGCTGGAAGGAGGAATGTGAGTGAATGAGATCATGGTCCAGGTAGCAGCATGTAGAGTATACAAAAGGTGGAGGGAACTGGAAATGTTTGTGATCTGGTATGGTGCATCGCTTCCCTACATACCAAGGCAGCTCTTGCCCTTCACAAACAGAATGTGAACTTTACCCCAAGGGTAAAGTTAATCTCCGCTCCCACCAAGTTGACTCAGCATTGCCTGTTACATACCGACAAGTGTCCGACAGCTCACACCAGCCTCTCAAGAGATCTACTGAACTCCACTGAGGTTTTGTAAGGTTTCCCAAAACCACCAAGATACAGCAAGGCCAACCAACTGGAAGAGGTTTGTAGAAATTTAGGGTGTTGACTGCTGACTATTTAAAGCACAGTCTGAGGGCTTCTGGACAGCAGTGGGGTTATGATGGCAGAGCTTGGGTTTAGACAGGAAGATGGGGTAGGGATCCTCATATTGACTGCATCTGCAGTGAAGAAATAATGCAGTTTGACACCACTTTAACTGCCATGGTAACCTCATCTAGAGGAGGGTTGGCACCATAACCATCTCCAATCCACCAATGGTATTTCCATCTCATCAGAATTGCATTTCAATTTAGTTTAAGGGGAGATGGCAGAGCTGAATGCAATTTAAATGCTAGATAATGCACACACAGAGAGAGACAGAAAAGGAGTATTTTTTGGAAAAGCTTGAGCAAAAAGTTGTGCAAAATCTCTCCTTCTCCAGCCCATGTGGCCAGACATACTCCTTCAGCACAACTATTCAATTTCATCCTTAGTTACTTGCAGCTCACCGAGAAAAAACACAAACCTTTGCATCAAAATTTAGAGTTATCTGCCCAAAACAAGGGTGATTATGAAGCAAGGCAGATGGGAAGCACTTTTGGGATAAATTCCAAAGGCTTATGTCAAGGAGACCTGGAACAGACAACAAACTGTATTTTAATTATAGCTGTGATACAAACACAGAACTATTGTGGCAACAGTGGATGAAGTGAGCTGCTATTTCAACAAATCCATTTTTACTTGGTTGTATCCATGGCTTTGGAATGTGCGTAATTCCTTTTTGAACTCTAACAAATGACTGCTTTTTCAGAGTTGCAAGGATATTGCAGGATGGGTTACAGCTTCAGACGACTTACACTGGTAGTGAATGAGTGCATTTCAAAGGTATCTTCCTCCGTCAACACATCCAGTGTTGGTTAGAGGCCCAGGGCCATCACACACTTACATATGAACACACCTGCATGTGTACATGCTCACAGAGTGCCCATTGCTGCTGCTGTTGTTTTGTGTGCTTTCGTGTCATTTCCGACTTATGGCAATCCTAAGGCAAACCTTTCATGGAGCTTCCTGGGGCTGAGAAAGTGTGACTTGCCTAAGGTTTCCATAACCAAGCAGGGAATCGACCCTGAATAGTCAGCAGTAGACTTCACTAATGCACTATTTGAAGAGTCAGCATACTATCAGAGTCCAACAGATTCATAGTTTGTCCCCCATATCACTACTAAATCATATTGGCTTCCCAACATATATCCAGCCTCAAATATACCTTTGTGCACACCAGCTACTTGAAGGGACTCTTCCATTTAAAGAGTTCAACTGGGTTTTAATGTCCCATCGGGCTCAGTGGGTTTTTTAATCATTATGTAAGAATGCTTAGAATTGCAGATTTTCCACGTGATCCAATGCTTCCTTATGTAGAAGCAACTCTGAATGAGTTAAATAGGATTTTCAATCAATCATTTTATCTATACACCGCCTTTTCCTAAAGGCAGTTTACAGATTTAACAAACTTTATTTCAGATGTTTGCCGGGTTGTAGCTTTACAACGCAACCCTGTACATCTTTATTCGGGTGCAGAATATGTAAAGCTGTCTTTAAGAAGAGTGAATAGAATAATATGCCAAGGCCATCCGTAACTGAACAAATGGTGGGAAGATGCTATGGGACCCAGAGCATCATCCTACCCTTGCTTCTTTACAAATGGCTTCAGCCTCTCATTGTATTAACTTTTCTTAAAAAGAAACTTTCCAACATTCATATCTGGTCACAGTTTCCCCACTCTGATGAGATGTATTGCATTTCTACTTCAATTACAGCAATAGTCCAAATTTTAATACATTTAATTCTAATACATATAAATCAGTCTACATAAGTATTATGCAAATCCATGGTCCTCTTTGTCTTTTTTGGAAAGGGGATGAAGTTCTCCCTTTTTGGTCAATAAAGCAGCCATCCTAAACAAGGGAGAAAGATGTCTGTGAGCTGGCAGGCCTGCAATTTCCTATCCCTCGTCTTTGTTTATCTCGTGGCTTGGTCCCTCTTACCTTTCCATCCATTTCCATTTTGGAATAGATCTGTCTCCATGGTAATATTTCAAGAGGAGCTCAGCACATTCTCAAAGACTTTGCCATTTCAAGGGGTACGTGCTGCAAACTCATGCGGCTCACACGTTCTGTGGTGTGCAAGGAATGAGAAAAAAGCCCATGTACACAATACTGTGGTTTTAGCAGCTATACACAGCACCATTTTACATTATAATGCGTGAAGCAATTCCCCGATGAAACAGCTGCCAGGAAAGCTTGTTGGAAGCTTCGGTCTGAATGTGGTCATTGCTGCAAAATTTGAAACCTATACGTCATTAACTATTAATGGTCAGAATAACAGAACACACCAGGGCAAAGATCCAGAAGGATCTTCCATGTTTAGAGAGAGAGAGCGAGTGTGTCAGTGCTCAGCAGGGCTGCAAAGACCAGCACTAACAACATCTTCAGAGTCATTCCTGTTTCTATTTTCTCATAGTACCCAGTTCTTTCTCTAACACCCCATGGCGCCTTTTTTGCCTTTCAGTAGAGATAGTGTGGTGTAGTAGCCTGAATGTTGGATTACAACTCTGAAGATCAGGGTCTCATCTATGGAAATCCATTGGGCGACCTTGGATGAGTCCCACCCTCTCAGCCCCCAAAAAATCCAATGATAGGTGGCCATAAGTCAGAAACCACTTGAAGGCACACAAGAACAACAATTTAGGGTTGAGAGAGCCACCTTGGTTTAGTGGTTTGTGCATTGCACTACAACTCTGGAGACCAAGGTTCAAATCCTTGCTCAGTCTTGGAAATTCACTGGGTGATCTTGGGCAAATCACACTCTCTCAGCCTCAGATGAAGGCAATGGCAAAAAAACAAACAAACAAACAAAAAAACCTTGAACAAATCTTGCCAAGAAAATCACCATGATGGGGTTGCCTTAGGGTTGCCATAATAATTTTGCCTGGGCCTACTGGGAAGGGCAAGATCCACCTCCCTCCTCTCCTATGGCATTTAATAAAAAAATGTAATAATAAAATGTATTTGTATACCGCCCAATGGTTACCCAATCCGGGCGGTTAACAGCATAAAAATACAATAGAAAATAAATCCCCACAACCCTTAAAACAGTATTAAACAGTTACGGAATAAAATCTAAGTATCAATTACATTAAAATCAGATAATTATAGTCTCAATAACCCCATGAGATATTTTCAAATTATACACAATAAGGGTTAGGGTTGAACTCAGTTTCCACCAATTGAAGTAACCAGATGACAATGGGGGGGGGGAGGAGTGAAAGGAAGTGAGAGAAACTGGGACATTTTAAAAGCAGCTGGAAAAGTGGGAAGACAGAGCATTAGCTGGAGGGTATGCATTGGGATGATCCAAGCAAAGCCAGGCAGCAACAGATTTTGGAGTGTTATGAAAAGGCAGTAAATGGTGTGTTTTGTGTGTTTTTTTCTGATATGGAAGGGAAGAAAGGAGCTTAGGGATCTTGACTTTTGGCTGTTACATAGCTTATCAAAGAGAGGTGGCAACACTGTGTTCTGCTCAGTTTTAGAGGCAGCAAATCCCCCCAAGTGAGGAGGGCACCCCTTTTCTTGTTGTTATTAACCACCCTTGAGTTGATCCGAACCATGGTGACCCTGTGGATGAGACACCTGCAAGACTCACTATCCAAAACTGTTCATACCCGTGACCTCCTTAATAGACTCCATCCATCTAGCATGCAACCTTCTTTTCTTCCTCCCTCCCTCCCCCTTCCCCAGCATTATTGTCTTTTCCAAAGAGTCCTCTCTTCTCATGATGTGTCCAAAGTACGATAGCCTCAGTTTTATCATCTTGGCTTCCAGGGAGGTTTCTGGCTTGATCTGCTCTAGGACCCATTTGTTTGTCCTTTTGGCTGTCCATGGGATCCTCAGCATCTTCTCCAGCCCCACATTCTCTCAAATGCATTGGTTTTCTTCCTATCATCTTTCTTAACTGTCCAGCTCTCACATCCATACATGGCAATAGGGAATACCATGGCTTGTACAATTTGGACTTTTGTGCTCAATTGTGTATCTTTGCATTTTAGGATTTTTTCTAGTTCTTTCATAGCTACCTTCCTCATTCTTAATCTTCTTCTATTTCCTGGCTGCAGTCCGGGTTGCTATCATGGTTTGATCCCAGGTATGAGAACTCTATTGCTGTTTCTATTTCCTCATTGTCTAGGCTGAATTTGTGTAAATTTTCCGTGGTCATTATCTTTGTTTTCTTTATCTTCAACAATAAGCCTGCCTTTGCACTTTCTTCCTTGAACTTTTTAACTAGTTGTCCCAGGTCTGGGAGCTTTTCTGCTAGTGTTATTGTATTGTCTGTGTATCTTGGATTGTTGATATTTCTTCCTCCTATTTTCACTCCTCCTTCTTCCATATACAAACCTGCTTTCCTTACAATATGTTCTGCATATAAGTTGAATAGGTAGGATGATAGGGATGCAGCCTTGTCTGACCCCTTTGCCAACTGGGAACCATTCTGTTTTTCCATATTCTGTTCTAACAGTAGCCTCTCGTTCTGAGTACAGATTCCTCATCAGGACTCTCAGATGTGTTGGCACTCCCATGTCTTTAAGGGCCTTCTATAGCCTTTCATGGTCTATGCAGTCAAAGGCTTTGCTATAGTCTATAAAACACATGCTGATTTTCTTTTGGAATTCCCTGGTACGCTCCATTAGCCCTCCTGTGTTTGCAGTGTGGTCCCTAGTGCCTCTTCCTTTCCTGAACCTCACTTGAACCTCTGGGATTTCTCTCTCCGTGTATGGTTGGGGGTCTATGTTGCATGATTTTACTTGCGTGGGAGATTAACACTAGGGTCCTATAGTTGCTGCAGTCCTTTGCTTCTCCATTTTTGTGGATGGGGATGCTTATCGATCGATCGCTTTGTTTCCAATCTGTTGGCCATCGTTTTGTTTTCCATATCTGTTGGCATGGGTGGGTTAGCACTCGAGTCGACTCTGTCAGTGTGGATTGCAGCACTTCAACTGGAACATTGTCTGTTCCTGGTGATTTGTGGGGTTTTGCTGCTGCTGCTGCCATTTCTCTTCTTGCAGCTTGCAGCTTGCAGCTTGCTTTTTTACCAGCCCTTTGACAGGGAAGAGTTAAACCAGGGGCCAAGGGAATTTGGGTGACCTGAGTCCCAATTGTGCTCTTGCTTTGCCTAAGGCAGGGGTAGGCAACCTAAGGCCCGGGGGCCGGATGCGGCCCCCCGAGGCCTTTGGACCGGCCCAAAGCTGGTCCTGCCGCCGCCGCCTACCATAATGATGTTGATTATTGTTGTTATTACTTGTTCTTGGGGTTTTCTTGGCAAAATCTCCACAGGGGTTTTGCCATGGCTTTTCTGGGGCTGAGAGAGTGTGCATGCATATTTTTTAATTTTTAATAATTTTTTAATTTTTATATTTATTTATTTATTTATTTTTGGTGCTTCGGCCCCCCAATTGTCTGAGGGACAGCAACCCGGCCCCCGGCCCAAAAAGGTTGCCTACCCCTGGCCTAAGGCTTTGGGAGGAAGGGTCATTTCAGGAAGGAGAGCTGCTGCCAGGGACTTTTGTTTTTCGGAATGCCACAACTAAGCACCTGCTCAGGCCAGAGCAGAGCAGAGCCAAACCAGCCAAATCATGCGGCTGGCAAGGAAAGCTTCTGCTGGCTTGTTCCTCCTCTCCTCTCCTCTCCTTTCCCTCCCTCCATCCCTCCCTGTGGCCGGTTCCAAGAAGGAAGCTCAAAAACTCTGCGTCTCAGCCTTGCAGATCTCATTCCAGCCCCAATGCAAGGGGAACCCACCACCGCCTTGCACCCAAAGCCAGTTTAGCTTGGCAATCCTGGGGTGCCCTTGCAAGCTCTTTGCAAAAAAATAAATAAAGCAAGCAACCCTGCCCCCAAAGCCCCCTGCTCCAAGGATCCTCCAGCCAAGGAAGCCCCCAGCTGCTTCTGCTATGGAGAGAGAGATCCCCGTCTTACGAGTTAGGTGAGAAAAAAAAAAAAAGGGAAGATGGGATTGGGGGGGGGATCGGAAAGATTGGGGGGCTGGGAGGAGGAGAGAAAGGCCTTCCGAGGCCGACTTTCCAGGTGCGGGCTGAAAAGCAGGATGCTGACGCGGTTTGACGTGAAGGATTGCATCAGCCGCGTCTGCCGCCCTCCGGACAGAGCGGGCTTTTCCGCACCGAGCTGATGTTGGTTTTGCATGGCGGAACGAAGGAGGACGGGGGAACAGGGAGGGGAATCGGTCCAGAAGGAGGGCAGGGAAGGGAGATCACATGCTCCAGATGTGCTGGAGCATAGCAGCTGGGTTGGGCTGGGGTTGAAGATAAGGATGAGTCCAGGCTCTCAGATCCAAGACACACTGCAGAAACAATCCAATTTGAGAAGGCTTGAACTGCCCTGGCTCAGTGCTAGGGGTTGTTGGGCATTGTAGTTTATTGTGGCACCAGAGCTCCCTGATAGAGAAGGCTGACTGTCTCACAAAACTACAAATCCCAGAATTCCCTAGCATGGAGCCGGAGCAGTTAAAGGGGTGTCAAAGTGGATGATTGTTGCTTGCAGTGTGGTTTGGACTCCAGCCTGCAGCCTGCATTAGAGGAAGCATCATTTCCAAATCGAGGGAAGCAATAGTCTCCCTCCATTCTGGGTTGGTCAGGTCTAATCTGGAGTACTGGATCCAGTTCTGGGGATCCTCCTTTTAAGAAGGATATAGACAAATTGGAGCAGGTTTAGGGCAACAAGGATGATAAGAGGTATGATGGGGAACAAAACATATGAGGAAAGATTGAAGGTGACGGAGGGTTGACATGACTGCAGTCTTTTTCAATACTTCAAGGCTGTCACAGAAAGGAGGGTGCAGGCTTGGTCTCTGCTGACCCAGAAGATAGGACCAGATCTCATGGTTTGAAGTTACAGGAGAGTAGATTTTTGATTGAACATTAGAAGGAACATCTTGAGAATAGTAGTTTGGCAATGGAACCAGTTGCCTAGAGAGGTGCTTGGGTGCCTTCTCTTCAAAAAGTGGCTGGACAGCTACCTGATAGAGATGCTTTAGCAGGAGATCCTGCGTTGAACAGGGGTTTGGATTTGGTGGCCTAAGAAGCCACTTCCATTTTTTAAAAATGTTTTTGATTCTATGAAAAGGCAACTGGTTGTGTAAGGCAAAGACGTCTGGCTCAGTTTCTTGCACCTTGCTGGCAAAGTGCTCCAAGAAGCATCCTTGGGGTTATTCAGATGGTGAAAATAATCCAGGTAGAATCTGGGTTGAATCTTTGTTGCCTACATGCATCGTGAATTCACCCACTTAAGTTGAGGGGGGGGGCTGCCAAAAAACCCACTTCATTCAGGATAATCGATATTACGGTTTTTCCCGAGTTTTTTACAAAAGATTTGTATCATCAGTAGTGTGAATAGCCAATGTGAATAGACCCAAATAGACCTGGGATAAAATGCTGCATATCAAAAAAGAGGTTCCGCAGGCATTCGCATTCTCAACTCCATCTTTATTTGAATGCTTGCGCGTGCCAGCAACTAAACTTGCAGATCGATGCAGTTTCATAGTGCGAATGACAAACCTGGAATGTGTGAGTGAAATTATTCCCATCGTCGCACGAAAAAAGCCGACAGGTGAATGAGCCCCTTTGTGTCTTTGGGTTCCTAAGAAACATTTTGCAGCTTATACTATTGAATCTTTTGGGCAGGTGAGCTGGTGGATGGAAGTCCCCAGGCAATGGGACCTTCTCCTTGAAGTCTGTCTGACACCCCTTGAGCCTAAAGTTTTGGCAAACAAAAATATAGTTGTCTAGTTTTTCCATGGAGGAGCCATAGAAAGCAGGAGAGAAGCAGGGAGGAAGGGCTAGTCTCTTGCATCTTGTCTGAAAAGTGGCTTCAGAGGACAATATTGATCGTGATTGTGATCTCCTTGGTCACAGTGGAGTCCTGCCAGATCCTTATTGTGCAGATACAACGTCTTGAAATCGCCCACAAGTGTTTGGGGATTCACTTCTTTTCAATGGTCAAACTATGGGAAGGGTAGAAGTCTCTCACTAGAATTGGTCAGAATGGAGAAGCAACGCTCGGCTTTCCCACCGAGACTCCATAAATAAAGACTGTCTCCTTTATCACTCTGTGGGAGACCTTAAAACTGAACGATTGGGCGGAAGGAAGGAAATATCAAGAGAAGATAGATTTTTAGAAATATCAGTTACAGCTGGTGAAGAAAATGGTACAAGGAATGTATGGCCTTCCAGATACTGTTGGGCTAAAAACCCCATCATCCCTCACCCTCAGCTGTGGTGACTTGAATTAATGTGAGTTATAGTCCACAACAGAGAGCCACTGTGGCATAGTGGTTTGAGTGCTGGACTGTGACTCTGGAGATCAGGGTTCGATTCCCCACTCAGCCATGGTCCTGAGCATGTCACATACTCTCAGCCTCAGGGAAAGGCACTGGCAAACCTCCTCTGAACAAATCTTGCCAAGAAAACCCCATGATAGATTCACCTTAGGGTTGCTATAAGTCGGAAATGACTTGAAGGCACACAACAACAACAACAACGGTGCAGAACAGTTGGAATCCTGCAAGTTGACGCCCTTTCAGTTCTGTTTTTGTGTGCCTTCAAGTCATTTCTGATTTATGGGAGGATATCTTTTGCAGGCAGGCTTCTCCTCCTCCTGGCCCTGTGGCTATAGAGAGATTTCCAAAGTCCAGGAAATTTAAAATCCATTTGCATCTCAACACCATATACCTCCCCACCATATACTACCATCTAACTAAAGACTGAAACAACACGTAGGCATCTGACTAACATCTCCAATGGTTTTTCTCCTGTTTGGTTTGTAACATCTTGCCTGATGATGAAGAAGCCCATGGAGCTTTGAAAACTTGCAACAAGTATACTATTGTGCATTTTGGTTGGCTAATAAAGATATCACTGATGGATTTTTGTTTGAACTGGAGACTATGGTGTATGTATGTGCAAAACTAGTAGCATCTACAGGATTCCTTAAGATACCTTGATCTTTGTAGGCAGTAGACAAATGAGAAAGATATGATGATGATGATGATGATGATGATGCCTTTGTTAAATTAGGTACCTCAAAGTCCCATGGAACAGATGCTCAAGCTCTCTATGTACTCCCATTTTACATAACCAGCCACAGCTCTCCCAGAAGTATAATCCTATTTTCAACAGAAAGCTTGAAATGTGTTATATAACTGTGCAGTTTCTATGATGCACAAAGGATATTATATATATATATATATATATATATGGCCCCACCACTGTGCCTAGATGACAGAAACCTCCTTGGATAACATTAAACTGGGGACCTCCTGGTTTCCTTTTTGGGGTTGGGGCTGCCTCGTACAGTTTTATTCCCTGCTCTCAAAAGCTGCCAGGAGGCAGCCTTGCCTTTTCCCCCCAAACCTCTGCCATCCTGAAGGAGGCTTATGGCAGGCTTTGTGCCTCCCAAGCCCTGCCCTTTGGGTACCATTCTCACACAGAGCTGCCGCCCATCCATTGGGGCAGAGGATGGAGAAGGAAAGAGAGTTGCAGTCCCCAAGTGCCAAGGGAAAAGCAGAGGGGGGGGGTGCTTAAGGATTTAATATGGGCAGGAAGGGCGGGGGGGGGGGCAGAGGATGATGCCGAAGGCCGGCCAATGGAGGGAGGCTCAGAGCATCTCTCTCTTCCTCCTGCTTCGTCCCAGGAGGAAGGACCAGCCCCCCCCCCTCCCTCCTTGCTCATTCATCCCTTTTCAGCCAATAGGCAGCCGAGGAGGGAGAGGGGGGCGGGCTCCTGGGCTGCCTTCTTGGGTGGGCTCTTGCTCTTTCTCTCTCCCCCCCTTTTTGTGAATGAAGCCAGGCTTCCTTCGCCCAAGACTGCGCCTGGCTGGCCCCCTCTGCGGCCCATCGCTCTGGGGCTGAGAAGGAGGGAAAGAGGCAGGAGAGAAGGGAGGGAGAGAGGGAGAGAAGAAAGAAAGAAAGAAAGAAAGAAAGAGAAGAGAAGAGAAGAGAAGAGAAGGGAGGGAAGAAAGAAAGAAAGGAAGGAAGGAAAGAGACAAGGGAGGAAGGAAAGAAAGAAGGGAGGGAGGGAGGGAGAGAGAAGAGAAGGAAGGGAAGGAAAGAAAGAGGAAGGAGACAAAGAAGGGAGGGAGGAAAGAAAGAAAGAAAGGGAGGGAAAGAGAAAAGAAGGAAGGAAAGGAAGGAAGGAAGGAAGGAAGGAAGGAAGGAGACGTGGGAGGGAGGAGAGGAAGGAGGAAGGAAAGAAGGAGGGAGGGAGGAGAGAAGGAAGGGAGAGAGGAAAGAAAGAAAGAAAGAAAGAAAGAAAGAAGGGAGGAGAAAAGGAAGGAAAGAAGGAGGGAGGAAGGGAGAGCGGGCGGGCGGGGAGAAGGAAGGGAGGCGAGAAGGGGAGCGCCTCCTCCCTTCCTCCCTTCCTCTCCTTCCTTCCTTCCTTCCTTCCTTCCTTCCTTCCTTCCTTCCTTGCTGGCTGTCTGGCTGTGGTTCCGTCCGGAGAGCGGCCTTGCTGGGGGTCGGGGGGGCATGGCCCTCGGGGGAGATGGCCGGGGGGCGATGGGGATGGGGAGGGAGGTCCAGGGCGGGGGGCTCCCCGAAGGCCCTGCCGCCGCCGCCGCCGCCGCTGCCTCCTCTTCTTCTTAGGAGCCTCCCTTCGTAGCGGAGCCAGGCTCGGCGCCCTGGGTGGCCTCCAGCATCATCATCATCATCATCATCATCATCATCATCATCATCATGTCTCCCGGGAAGAAGAGCTCGGTGCTCTCCGGTGCCGGTTGCCCCTTCCGATCTCTTGGTGTAAGTAGTTTCCTCTTCCACCCTCCACCCCCCCAAAAAGCCCCAGCCCCATCCTGGCCTCTGAGGACCTTAGCCTCTTCTGCCACATCCTCCGGAGAAATAGATCATGCAGATCATGGGGGAAAGAGAGAGAGAGAGAGAGAGAGAGAGAGAGATGCTTTGGAAGGGATGTGTCTGTAGCATGCTTTTCTTTCTTTCTTTCTTTCTTTCTTTCTTTCTTTCTTTCTTTCTTTCTTTCTTCTCCCTGGCTCCTGCAAAGAAAGGAAAGGAAGAGAAGAGTTTTTCTTCCCTCCTGCGCCTTTGCCTTGCCTTGCTTTGCCTCTCTTGCCTCTCTTGCTGCTGCTGAACTGCCAAAACCCGAAAGAAAACAGAGGAAGGGGCTTGCATTTGGCCCCCTGGGATTTGCAAATAAAAAATGCTGGGCAGGGAGGAAAGGATAGCCCCCTTCTCTTGCAGACAACCTTTGCCGTTCTTCCTGTGTTGTAGCTCTCGGTTTTATAATACAGAAGAAATATGCATTTCACTCTTTAAGAGAGCAGAACCGTGTCTCTTGTGTGCTTGCATAGACAAACTTGTTTCTGCTTCTTTGATCCGAAAACATATTGTTTCTAGCCGGCCCTCCCTTGATTTATTTTCATAATTTCCAAAGCAAGCCCTGGCTTCAGTCTGCGAAATTTCCTCCCCACTCCTGGCCTCTTATTGGGAAGGTTCAAGCTATTCCTTCCCCTGTAAGTCCGGCTTTTTTGAAAAACAACCCAAATCTGTTGTTGTTGTTGTTGCTGCTGTTGTTGTTGCATCTTTCTATTTTGGAACCTCTTGGCTTTTATAAAAAAAACAAAAATATAAAATGAGATGGGGAGGGAGGGGTTGCGTGTAGCCTGCCAGTTGCTAGGAAACTGGTTAGGCTCCCCAGGAGATGCTCTAGTTTCCTAGGCAACGGGATACTGGAGCAACTAGCTTGCAAGGAGCCCATCTCTACTCTCTCTCTTTTTTTGAGAGAGAGAGAGAGAGAGAGAGAGAGAGAGATAGCAGGGGAGATTTGATGGTTGGGAGGTGGGCAGGGAAGAGAGGATATGCTGCCAGTAGGGTCTGGGATGTGAGAGGGACAAAAGAGACTGTCAGATGCCAGCCTTGTGAGAGGAAGAATGAGGAGGAGCTGGCAAAGGACTTACAGCAGAGATAAGAGCAGGTTGGAAGAGGAGATAAGGCCAGGAAGAGTCCAGCAATTGGAGCATCTGTCAGGTCCTGGAGAACAAAGCAGATCATGAATTGTGGTGGTGATATTTTTTGTGGTTTGTTGTTGTGTGCCTCCAAGTCCTTTTGGACTGATGGCAACCCTAAGGTGAACCTATGATAAGGTTTTCCTGGCACGTTTCTTCAGAGGAGGTTTGCCGTTGCCATCATCTGAGGCTGAGAGAGTGTGGCTTGCCCAAAGTCACCCAGTGGGTTTTTTATGTTTGAGTGGGGAATCGAACCCTGATCTCCAGAGTTGTAGTCCAAACATTCAAATCACTAAACCACTCTGGCTCAGGTCTTCAAACCGATTATGGATATTGGGGCAGGCAATGGCAAGCCTCCTCTCAACAAACCTTGAATGAGAAAACCCCATGATGGGTTCACCTTAGGGGTCGCCACAAGTCGGAAAGGACTTGAAAGCGACAGCAAATTGAGGCAAGGGAGACAGAGAAATAGACATGGAATTGAAATGTGTCTGGAAGAATTGTGGGCTTGGTTATCTCTTCCCACTTTGGGCAAGCCACACATGGCACAAAGTGATCTTCCAGTCCTAGGAGAGGTTTGTGTTGTTTGGGTTGGTTTATGCTTTTGGGGGACGGGTGATAGGGGAAAAAGACTCAAGTTGCACCGAAAGGCTATGTGGCGAAAGGTTGGATGGAAATGCAGGGGGAAAGGAAGGAGCAAAGCAGAGATGGTAGCGTTTGTCTTGGTTCTCCCTTTGATAAATGTCACATGGGCAGTAGTTTGCTGACCACCTCCACAGTTGCTACTGTTGCTGGTCCTGCTTGCACATGGCATATGGCTTCATTTTGACTTTGTTCCACCCCACCTCCCCACATGTCTAGCACACTCATTTCCTGGGCTGCTGAATTTTTCTCCCATTGGCATATAGTTCAGTTAATTCTTATGCAGCCTGGTTATACCCATCAAGGGAGAACAAAGTCTGTTACTACTAACTCCTGCTTGGGCAAAGTGCCTTGTGGGGTTAGGATGAAGTTTAGGCTAAGAAGCAAGCTGCGGGGCCAACATCCCCAAGGAGGTTTGGACATGTGGCAAAACTGATCGGTACATCGCTCAGTTACCATAGCAGAGCCCTGGTGTTATACTGCTCACAAATTGTCATCCAGTTATTGTCCCTGAACTAACATTTGCTCCCCATTTTTGCAGAATGTGTTGTCGAAGCATTTTGGTAACAACATTTCCATGTTTATTTATTGCATGTTCGTTCTTCCAAGTAGCTCAAAGCACTCTGTATGGTTCCTTCCCTTGCTGCTCAAAACAGTTAGGGCAAGGTGAGAGATAGTGAGGAGCCCAAAGTTACTCAGCTTCATGGCAGAGCGGACATTTGAACCCAGGGTTCTCAAGTTCTAGGGCACTCTGATAGTCTAACTACTGTACCATACAAGCTAATGCCATGGTGCAAAGTGATCTTCCAGTCTTTTTCTTTTTGTCCTGTTAAAGGGTAGTTTCAACAAGTCACTGGGAATCCCTGTGGATTCTCAGTCCTTTTTCGGCTGTAACATTCCTTTGTATGTTTACTCAGAGGGAAGCCCTACTGTGCTCAGTGGTACTTGCTTCTGGCAAAGCACGCATAGGATTGTAGCCTTAAATGATTAAAATCAGCAACCATGCCATCATGTCTGATCTTCCTCTTTCTTGGCTGTGTCATTTATTACGAACTCACAAGCGAAAAAGAATCTCAGAGTTGCTCCAGTGTTTCTGTTTTCCTAGCCAGGTACACCTCATGGGTTACATTTTTGTCCCAAGTGCAGGTGTATGTGTGTGTGGTGTTGGCTGATACGTGGTTCTCAAGACACTTTATTTCTGAGCAAGTGCTTTTAGCTTTTAAAAGCCTGTTGTCTGAGCACGGGATTGTAAACCTCAATAATATTTATGTCTGCTACCCATTTGGTAATTTATTTCTATAAGGATCACTTTAAAAAAGGCACATTTTCCTTCTCTGGAAAACGATTGTAAAATTTCCTCATCCTCAAAATCAGGCTTCTGCTTTGGAGATCCTACATTGCTCCTGCATTCAGGTGGCATGATTTTGTTCAGGGGAAGATATGGTTCCAAAAATGTGATCCCAATCCAGTGTTGTTTGGGTTATTGTGTAGGATGCAGTTCTGTGAGTGGCAAAAGGAAGGATTCTGTTGGCTGCAGTTCATGATTTTAATTGTGGCAAATGATAGGAAGACAGTCTTATATGAGGAGAAACCTGATCCAGGAGGCTGCAGAGACCAGAGAATTCTTGCCTTGATATTTGAGTAATAACCAGTGAGGCATCTCAGGACAACATTTGCCTTCTGAACTCTCCAGATTAGGTCAGCCCTAGATTTCAGCACAGGACACTAATGTACTCCTTTTCAGCCCCATCAAAATCTCTTAGATATGTCACTGATGCTTGGGGTGGCAGATAGCTGTGTTATTATGCTCCCTGTCTCAAAAAATAAACTCTGCACATTATCAGTGACTTGGATGATGGAGAAGAGGGCATGCTGATCAAATTTGCAGATGGCACTAAATTAGGAGGGGTAAGTAATACCCCAGAGAACAGGGTCAGAATTCAAAATGACCTGAACAGATTAGAAAGCTTGGCCAAAATGAACACAATGAATTTCAGCAGGAAGAAATGTAGGATACGACACTTGGGCAGTAAAAATGAAATACATAATAACTAAAACTCCTAGATGTTTTCTGCATGTATTGCTGTCAAGCCAGATGTCGCCCATTCTATGACACTTGGCTTGACAGTAGTACATGCAAAAGGGATCTAGGAGTCTTAGTGGACCACAGGCTAAACGTGCGGCAGCAATGTGATGCATCAGCCAAGAAAGTCAATTCTAGGCTGAATCAATAGGAGTATAGATCGAGGGAAGTAATAGTACTACTCTATTCTGCTTTGGCCAACCTCATCTGGAATGCTGGTTCCAGTTCTGGGCACAATTCAAGAAGGATGTTGACAAGCTGGATTGTGTCCATAGGAGGGCAACGAAAATGGTGAAAGGTTTGAAAACTATGCCCTATGAGCTATGCTTAGGGAGCTGGGTATGTTTAGCCTAGAGAAGAGAAGGTTGAGAGGTGACATGATAGCCATGTTTAAATATTTGAAGGGACTGCCTTTCTAGCAAAGTATGAAACCAGGGTTGCCATAAGTCAGACTTGAAAGCACATGACAACAACAAATGTTTTAGCAGTGCGTCATGTCTCTAGTGACTATGAACAGTGGCCATTTAGTTACTGATTTCTGGCACCCATTCACAGTTATAGTGCTATGATTCCACTTTAACTGCCATGGTTCAATCCATTGTGTGCCTTAAAGTTGTTTCTTGACCCTAAGGTGACTCTATCTTGCAGTTTTCTTGGCAGGATTTGTCCAGAGGAGGTTTGTCATTGCCTTCCCCTGAGGCTGAGAGCATGTGACTTGCCCAAAGTCACCCAGTGAGTTTCATGGCCAAGCATGGATCCAAACCCTGGGCGCTACATCAGGCTGGCTTTGCTTGTCCATACACAAGACTATTTTCCCGTCTGTCTCATGGTACAGACTTCATTGGCTCCTCATACATTTGCATGTTCCCCCTGACATGTTAAAGTGTAAATCATAAAGTGATTCAAGTGGAATCATAGCACTATGATTGTATAGTGTGGATGGGCCTCACTGTAACAGGATCTGCACCTACACTGGAATGCTAGATGTTCATGTAGAGCCATTGCTTGGATATCTGATGGAAACAATATTGTTGGAAACTTCCCCACCAAAGAAAACAAGGAGTTTAAAAAATTGCTAACAGAATGCCTGTGCCTTATGCTCTGATTTGTTTTAAGCAGGCAGGCGGGAGCCGACTGCTCTTCAGTTCCCCTGCTGATGCTCCAAACACATGCCTGTGTGTGTGTGTGTGCATTCATGCCTCTGTCTGTGTGTTGCACGAGTGAGAAGGAGGGTGTGAGAGAAAGACGACAAGCTTGGTGGTGGAACGGTCAGATCGGTCAGGTGGATCGAGAAGCTTCCTTTAGCCAATGCTGGCAGGGGAAGAACAGGGAGGTGGAGGTATTCTCACATGAACCAGCATGAGAGACAAAAGGAGGGAGGAGGCTGGGATGAAACTGACAAGGCATGTGTCTTATCAGAAGCCATGCTGATGCATGCTCCGAAACGTTTATTAAATTTTAAAGGGATGCTGCCTGGAATGGGGAGTTGGCTGGGCTCCATGCCCCTCGCCAGGGCGCTTGTTTTTGTTCTTCTCTGGGTTTGGCTTGGTCTGTGTCCGACCCAAGAAGGGCAACAGTCCAAGTTTTTATGCAGCTTGGGAGGCCAGTCAGTATGCTTCCCTTTTATGTTTGTCAAGGACCAAAATCCAGGAGTTGTCCCAAGGCATTTGGGAGCAAATCTCCCTGCTAGAGAAGACTATCCCAGGCAACTTTCTCACGCAGGTAAGTCTATTAATCTGGTGACTGGAAGAGGAAAGATTGAACACAGTCCATGTGGGAGTTCCTTTGAACAGGTTAGTTTGGAGGGTAGCAAGGAGACAAAGTGTGTCTCTTTTGCACCAAGCAAACCCCACAGGGCACCATCCCTCATCCTTAAACTGTCAGAATGGTCAGTTGCCTTGTTTGCCCTCTCATTCCTGGCATCAGGACCCCCCCCCCCCAAAAAAAAGAACAATGGCAACCAGGATTGTAGAACATCACATGGACCTAGAATGAGAATTTCGAGGAACAGCTTTATCTCAGATGGCAGATTTAATTGTGTTCCCAGCATTCCTGCTCCCATTAACATCCCCCACTAGTTGTGCCTGGGATGCTTTCCTTCAATGACCATTACTTGGTTGAACTATATCTCCTTCCGTGGCATCTGCTATCTCTCTGATGTTGTTGCACGTTTGATTTCTGAGAAGGACTGGGAATATGGCTGGTTTATGAACTGGTCTGCAACACGGAAATGAAGAACAAAATTCCCTGCAGTCTCTTTTGTGTGCGAAAGAGTTGGAGTCTGTGCGTTCAAGTTGCCAGTCCACTTATGGCAACCCCATGAATTTCCTTAGGTTTTCTTAGGCAAAGAATCATCAGAGGTAGTTTTGCTAGTTTCTTTTTCTGAAATATAGCTTATAGCACCTGATATTCATTGGCAGTCTCCCATCCAAGTACTAACTAGGGCTGATCCTGGTTAGCCTCCAAGATCAGACAGGATCTGGTGCCTTTAGGATATTTAATTCTTGGTGAAAGAGTTGGTAGGTAGGACCAGTTCTACTGGAGAGTCTTTCTTGTGGCATGGAGAGATAGTGGCATTCCTGGGGGTCTATATTCCCTTACACCAGTCATAATAACTGTGTCTGAAGCAGACAAGACAACTGGTCTGCTGGAAAAATCATAGAAATATTTTCACGTCTGATGCACCTTTCTGATGTTTTGTTTTGTTTTGTTTTTTGCTACAGGTCCCAATTAATGGATTCTGACATGGATTATGAAAGGCCAAACGTAGAAACTATCAAGTGTGTTGTGGTTGGGGACAACGCTGTGGGCAAGACCAGACTCATTTGTGCCCGTGCATGTAATGCCACACTGACTCAGTACCAGCTTCTTGCAACTCATGTGCCCACCGTTTGGGCCATTGATCAGTATCGTGTTTGCCAGGAGGTGAGTGGCACCTTGAGTTCATCATGGGAAGCCAGCAACTGTGCTTATGGGGAACACTTCTTCTTTGGGTGCTAATTTTGGCTGAAATGATCCCAGATCAACATCTGGGCTTGAAGAGAATCAGACTCACTTCTAATGATCAGTAGCAAAATTGAGAAAATAAGTGGTTTTTGTCCCCCCTTTTCTGCTGCTGTATTTTTTTTTCTGAAGGAATACTCGGTTTTTAAAAATGCATCATAGTCCCATAAAAATGAATTCATTTCATTTTTAGGGAGTGGGATAATGTGTATTAATCTGTTGCAGCAAAAACAGCAAAAGGTTTTGCTGACCTTTAAGTTGTTACAATAAATTTGGTTGACTATATAACAATGAAAGAACTATTACTGTAGACCAAGCCATTGCTCCACTCTGAAGTCATCCCCACTGAGTTTGGTGGACTTAGGCTGCACCTACACTGCAGAATTAATGCAGTTTGACACCACTTTAACTGTCATAGCTCAGTGCTCTGGAATTCTGGGATTTGTAGCTTTGTGAGATATTTAGCCTTTTCTGTCAGAGAGCTCTGATGCCACAAAAAACTGCAAAACTCATGATTCCATAGGATGGAGCTATGACATTTAAAGTGGTGTCAGACTGCATTAATTCTGTAGTGTGGCAGCAGCTTTACTCTCAGGGTATAGGATTGCAGCCTAAATGTGTTTCACTTTGTTTATTGTTCATTAATCAGGTATTTCAAGTACCTGTGCCTTTTATAAAATGTTATTGAGATTTCAGACCAGATTAATTTATGTTGTCAGAAAATGTTTCAAGGGGAAAAAAGATATTTTATTGGAAAACAGCATTAACAGTGATCTCATATATCACCAGATTAATAGACTTGTCACCAGATTAGTAGACTTGCCTGCATGATATATATATAAATTAAGTATTTACTGTTTCCTTTCTCTCAGGTATTGGAGCGCTCCCGAGATGTTGTGGATGATGTTAGTGTTTCCTTGCGTCTTTGGGATACATTTGGGGACCATCACAAGGACAGGCGCTTTGCTTATGGAAGGTGAGTACTGATCATGAGTCTCCATGGCAGTAAAGAACTTGGAATGAACGAAAGGGAAGCAGGGGGTTCATAGAATCATAGAGTTGGAAGAGACCACGAGGGCCATCCAGTCCAAACCCCATATGTCATGCAGGAAGACACAATCAAAGTACCCCTGACAGATGGCTATCCGGTCTCTGTTTAAAAACCTCCAAAGAAGGAGACTCCACCACTCTTTGAGACAGCATATTCCACTGTCAAAATACTCTTACCACTAGGAAGTTCTTCCTAATGTTTAGATAGAATCTCTTTTCTGGTAGTTTGCATCCATTGCTCTGTGTACTAGTCCTCGGAGCTGCAGAAAACAAGCTTGTTCCATCCTCGATATGACATCCCTTCAAATATTTAAACATGGCTATTATGTCACCTCTTAACCTGTCTCTTCTCAGGGCTAAACATACCCAGCTCCCTAAGTCGCTCCTCATAGGACATGGTTTCCAGACCTAACACCATTTTGGTCACCCTTCTCTAGACACACTCCAGCTTGTCAATATCTCTCTTGGATTGTAGTGTCCAGAAGTTGGATTAGATGGCCCTTGCAGCCCCTTCCAACTAGGGAACGCCATTTAGAATTCCTATTGAGAGTGCTTTTGGACATCACCATTTTCCAAACCCCAGGATTCCATAGGATGTAGCCATGGCAATTAAAATGGAATGATAGCACTATAATTGTCTAGTGCAAAAGGGCCTCAGGTGTCAACATGCAAAGCACCTGTTTGCACTTTGCGGTGCTAACTACTGTAAGGAAAGGATTTGCCAAGCACTAGTGTCATCACTGATTCTTGCCTTTTCTCTGTCTGTAGGTCTGATGTTGTAGTATTATGCTTCTCCATTGCTAACCCTAACTCCCTACACCATGTGAAGACCATGTGGTACCCTGAGATCAAGCACTTCTGCCCCCGAGCACCTGTCATCCTTGTCGGCTGCCAGCTTGACCTTCGCTACGCTGACCTGGAAGCGGTAAATCGAGCACGACGACCCTTAGCCAGGTAGGAAAAATTGCAAAGAGGACTTTAGCAGGATGGATACGAGAAACAAGATTCTGGGTGTGCCCTATGAATCACAGATGCTGGGAGTCTGTGGCTGTTTACAGTAGAGCATGAGGACTTATATGCCTGGCTGTGATACAGTATTTGATATGCTTTCCTGCCTGCTTGTCTGGAGATTTTTTTGGAGATAAAAGCAGAGATAGGAGATTTATGTTTTATGTTCATATACTTTAGACCAGGCAGAAGAGGTGGGTTTGGAGCACAAGCTATGCTTGGAGGAGAAAGCCATTAGACGTGCAGAGGAGAAAGAGTACCATATTTTTGGAAGACAGGGTTCCTTGGAATCTAATATCTTGCAAATTTGTCTGTAGCCAAACAATGTAGTTCTAATAACTGCTCTGTTAAGCATTTAGTGAGTATTCAACTTTGTGATGTCACATAGATTTGGGTTTTTAGCTTATGACCGTCCCTGACCCATTTGTATTGTGTACTGAGACAAATTGTCAGGCTAATGCAAACTATAAAATCTATCAATGGGAAGAGTAGAAATTTGCAGGATCTACTTGATTTGTTTGAGTTTTTTACTAGATCCCTGATCCTTAGATCCTGGTGCAAAAGATATTCAGAATTCTAAACGAAGGGATTCATTTTGAGTACTAGAACTGAATAAAACTCAGTTGTTGCTGCTACTGCAGCAGCAATTACAAGTTAGATATTTCTTCCAATTATTGCAGATTGCCCATTGATCTAACATTAAATCCATGTCTCCCTTCTGCACATCCGGAAGAGTCAATGTCACCACCAAGATTTACAGCACAGTATTGCACCTACTTTTTTTAAATAATATTTTCCATGCTGCTGGTTTGGCTCTGGCACCTGAAGCCAATTCACATCACACAGTTATAGTGTTATGATTCCACCTTAACTGCCATGGTTCCGTCCTATGCAATCCTGCAGTTGGTAGTTTGGTGAGGCACTGGAGCACTCTGGCTGAGAATTTTAAATGCTCCTCCCTACACTGCCAGTCCCAGGATTCCATAGGACATTGCCATGGCTGTTAAAGTGGAATAATAATGCTGTAATTGCATGGTGTGAATGGGCCCCAGATAAAGAGCTGCCTAGCTCACAAATGTGGCATACTGTCCACACACACCCTGATAGCTTTAAAGACCTAGAGCCTCCTCCCTTGGCTTTGCAGGGAGTTTATGGAGGATGTGTAGAGGCAGTGCCCAGCTGTGGCTGAAGCTAAGAGAAGTCTGGCTTAACTTCCCCAGATCTCAATTGAGTTACTGAAGATCTCGGGTAGCGGGGAGACCTCATTTCTTTTCCCTGACTCCCTGGTAGCCTTTTCTCCCCTTCTCCCCACAAGTCTGTTGTGAATACTTGGAAGCTGCTTTCTAGGGCTGGGAGGAATGCATAACTATTACACTCTCTAGATCAGTGATTCCAAAACATTGGTCCTCTGTGAGTTTTGAACTTCAAGTCCCAGAAGCCCCAGCCAGTTTGGCCATGAGTTAGGAATTCTGGGAGCTGAAGTCCAAAACATCTGTAGGACCAAAGTTTGGGAACCACTGTTCTAGATGTAGGATTACAGCTGTAAGAAAAGTTAAAAGAGAAGAAAATGAAATAAAGAGCAAAGGCAGAGAAAGGGGCAATAGAAGCAAAGGTGTGTAATGGGGTGAAATTATTCCATCAGCCTGGTAGTTTTCTCATAACGAATGGCTATTTTTCCAGCCACTTAAGGAAATTTACCTCTCATCTCTTTGTTTTGGCGTTTGATTTATGAGCCAATGCCAAACCTGTTTTTCCATTTTCTTCCCTTCCAGACCAATCAAGCCCAATGAAATTCTTCCCCCGGAGAAGGGCCGAGAGGTAGCCAAAGAGCTGGGAATCCCTTATTATGAGACCAGTGTGGTTGCCCAGTTTGGGATCAAGGATGTCTTTGACAATGCAATCCGAGCTGCCCTCATCTCCCGCCGGCATCTCCAGTTCTGGAAGTCTCATCTGCGCAATGTGCAGAGACCATTGCTCCAAGCTCCTTTCTTGCCTCCCAAGCCTCCTCCACCTATCATCATCGTTCCTGATCCTCCTTCCAACAACGAAGAGCGCCCCGCTCACCTACTGGAAGACCCCTTGTGTGCAGACGTCATCCTGGTGCTGCAAGAGAGAGTCAAAATCTACGCACACAAGATCTACCTCTCCACCTCCTCCTCTAAGTTCTATGACTTGTTCTTGATGGACCTGAGTGAGGAAGACCAGCAGGAGACAACTGGAAGTGGCACCGGGGCAGGTGTTGCTGAACGGACACTTCACCAGGAACGGCATCATCATGGTCGGGAGTTCCTCTTGAGAGCTGCTAGTTTTGATATCTGTGAGAGTGCTGATGAAGCTGGCTCTGGCCAGCAAAAACCGTGCCTTAGAGCCTCCACCAGCGACGGGATATTGCGGGGCAAGAACTACGGGGAACGAGGGTTAAAGAGGGGGAGGATCCTCTCCTCTTGGAGCCGTGCCTTTGTCAGCATCCAGGAGGAGATGGCGGACGACCCTGTGACATACAAACCTCGACCGATGGTGGTGGTAAAGATGGACCCTTCCATCCAGTTGGGACCCTTCAGGGCTGTGCTGAAATATCTGTACACAGGGGAGCTGGATGAGAATGAGAGGGACCTCATGCATATTGCCCACATTGCAGAGCTGCTGGAAGTCTTTGACCTCAGGATGATGGTGGCTAACATCTTGAACAATGAGGCATTCATGAACCATGAGATCACCAAAGCCTTCCATGTCAGGAGAACCAACCGGGTGAAGGAGTGTCTGGCAAAGGGAACTTTTTCTGGTATGTTCCACAGTGCTCTCCTACCCACAAGAGACATGTCATTTTCTGGGCTAAGAGGTCTGAGATGAACTCAGGTGATGGAGAGGGTGACAGTAGTCTCAAATTCTGCCTGGCTTCTACATAGGAAGCTGAGCTTGGAAAAGTTATGTTTTTGGACTACTGGATATGAGAATTGTAACACTCCCAACCTCAGAAAGGAAGGCTTCTTGTTGACTTTGGTCACTTAGGTAGACTTAATCAGTTAAATTTCAGAATGCGCTATTTTAGTTTGTTCTCTCACTTTTTGTGGTGCTCCCATATAAGTAAGTAGCACATGAGAGAACACGCTGAATCTTTTGCCCCAACTATGCAAGTTTTTGGTGTGCTTTCCCATCTAAGTATCTCATATATTTAATACACACACACACACACTAAGTGGGTCAGATGAATTTTTCTCGGTGATATTAATTTATCCTATTTGTAGCCATTTTCCAACCAAAGGCATGCAAAGACAGCTAAAAAGCCACACATGGGGTTTTTGAATTTGCATAGGGTTGTATTTTAGACTGAGAAGTAGTCAAGCTGAAACAGAGTTTAGAAAGTTACTTTGGAGACTGCAGCTCCCAGAATGCCACTTTTTAAACCTCTGAGACAGAAACATACACACGGACTAGACTAGGAAGATGAGTTTTACTCTTGATTGTATTGAAAATAGAAACTGGCCCATCTTTCTCTCTTCTAATGGAATCAAGAGGCTGCCTTCATCACCAGATGGCTGCTGTCTCTTCCATTACTCAAGGCTTCTTGATGTTTCCTGTGCAGGAGCCAATTTAACTAATAATGCTAAATTGCTGCCTGCCAGTCCTGGTAGTCCAGAAAATTCTCTTGCAGTATCCAGATTCCTCCTGTTTCCAGCTCTGATGCTGTACAAATCTTGTGGGCTGCATTGTTGGCTGTTATCAGTGACAACAGACACTAAAACACAACATTTCTCCCTCTATTAAAGCCTGTAAGATACACATAAAAGTTGGGGGTGCTTCCTTTCTGCGGACTTGGACCATTCTAGATTGCATGAGACTTTATCAAAGCTTTATGTCTCACGTGGTTCCAATTTTTGGGACATTTCCAGATGACTGAATTGACTTTACAACCTTTGGCACTTTCACATCATATGTATAGTACAGAGATACATATTTTCATCCAAAAATAAGTCATGTTGTTTAATGGGGCTTACTCCCTCCAGTGAGTGGGTTTTAAACCACAGCCATTAGTGGCTTGGTTTTGCTTTGCATTCCAGATAACATTGCTTCTTAAATTATAGTCACATATGACACCACCGAGAGTCTATCATTTTAGGATTGTTGGGGATTGTGGGCCTACGGTAGCCCTCCATGGCAGTTTGAAAGGCTGGACTACCACCCCATTCACTACCTGATATTGTATACAGCAGCTTCCTTTTTCCTTAATATTTGGGGAAGAACCACAGTTCAAGGACAGAACACATTTTTTGTATGCAGAAGGTCCAAAGATCAGTCTCCAGATAGAGCTAGGAAAGACTCTCATTTTACTTCTAAATCTCACACCAGCTTTCAATACCTTATGCCCTCCAAATATCTTGGACAATTTTTTCCTTAATCATATTTTTATTGGCCATATTGGTTGGGAATGATGGAACTTGATATCCAAAACATCTAGAGGACACCATGCTGGGAAAGTAGAAAGTACTGATGAAGATGGCCCAGTGATGTGAATTAATATAAGGGAGATGCCCATATGGTAGGAAAGCCTTGGCAGCAGATGCTTAAAAGATGTGCTTAATCTATCTTTTGTTTATTTCCAGATGTCACCTTTATCCTGGATGATGGTGCTATCAGTGCCCACAAGCCCTTGCTAATCTCCAGTTGTGACTGGATGGCTGCCATGTTTGGGGGACCCTTTGTAGAGAGTTCAACTCAAGAGGTGAGGAAACAAGCTTTAGCTATACCTTAACTGGAAGATATTGCCAGTGGTGCTCTATTTGGCTTTTTTCATCCAAACTGCAGTTTCCGTTTGGTTGGCAGTTTTGAGAAGCAAGTGTTTAAACTATGTGAAGTCGTAGGCTTTCATAGCCGGCATCCATAGTTTTTTGTGGGTTTTTCAGGCTGTGTGGCCATGTTCTAGAAGAATTTCTTTCTGACATTTCGCCAGCATCTGTGGTTGGCATTTAGCATCCTTTCTAATATGCAAAATTATTGCAACGGTTCTAACGGCTTTAAGTTTATATTTTTCTTTCAGTTGTTTATAGTGAGGTTGTAGAGGATTTGAGCTTTTTCTTTTAGTAGGAAGCTGGGTTAAAATACAATAAATCCATCCAACTTGGGGATGTTGGCATCATTGTCTCAAGAACATATATATTGGAAAACAGATATCAGAGAATGGCACCTTATAGATATGCATCATAAGTGTGCAGCTGTTAGGCACAAAGTATTTAAATGTATCAGCCTTTCTCAACCTTTTTACCCTGTAAGAACCCTTGAGATAATTGTCAGGTCTCAGGGAGTCCCTACATAAAAATTATTAGATGATTCCCTGCAAAACCCCAGCAACCTTTTGTAAAACCCTAGAGTTCCAGGAAAGCCTGGTTGGGAAACCCTGAAATAGATATTCATGGGGAGGAGAAGAATGTAAATCTCGTAGACCTTGGTTGTGTCCCAAAAGGACTTTTTAACAACTAGTCTTAGGTTTGCTTTCCTACTTCTATGAGTGTCAAGCTGAACAAGCTCACTTCTGATGTAAAATCCAAATTCTGTGAAGGCAACATGCTATAGAAGACTGAACTCCTGCACCTTTTAATGGTTATGTAGAAATGGACATTGATCTGGAAGTTTTTACAGGCACCATGTTTTTACATACTCCACTCTAAGCCACAGTTGTATCTACCTCTGTTGGCCAAATGGGCTGGTGTGCTCAAACTGACCATCTCCTCAGCCAAACATTTTCCTAAGCTCTGAGTTCAAGATCTATTGCAGGCTTGAATTTTGACAGACGGTGCTACAGGTAGCTATAGTATGTTGTCACTGGGGAAAGGATGAATAGGAACTGCGCCATTGAAAATGAGCACCACCATGCAGTTTTCTCCAGGTGAGCATGCCAAGACTCTAACCCCCCTATTTTGTTTCTTATGTCTTCCAGGTGGTGTTACCTTACACCAACAAGAGCTGCATGCGGGCAGTGCTAGAGTACCTGTACACAGGCCAGTTTTGTTCCACGGTGGACCTTGATTATATGAAACTCATCATTTTGGCCAATCGCCTCTGTCTGCCACACCTGGTTGCACTCACAGGTAATTTGGGGGGAGGCAAAAGCATTGTTTCCTAATGGTCGGCAAGGATAGGAAAGACAGTCATGAAGTTCAACCCACTTCTCGTTGGCTCCAGAATGCACAATGGGACTTGCCAGGCTTTGGAGCTGCAGTTACTGGGTTTTGATTCTTCTTCACCTTGCCTTGCTGGAGTGGTGCTGACGTGGGAAGTTTTGGTGGTTGAGGGATGATCTGAGTGATAATCTGTCACAGATAATCTGTTCTAAAATTATGTTTCAATGTTTTTTTGTCTACAGAGCAGTTTACTGTATCTGGTCTGATGGAAGTGACGCCAATGTTAGTGGATATTGATGGTGACGTCCTTGTGTTCCTGGAGCTGGCACAGGTATAAAAGGCTTGGTCCTAGTGAATCCTAGGGCTGCATACTTGGAATTTGCTTATTTTAAAAAGCTGCCCCCCCCCCAAAAAAAAAAGAGCCAGAGAGAGACTACTTCCTGGGGCTTACAGACATATTGGGGAGTTTAACTGAGGAATATACATTTAAACCTCTGTATCCATGGGTTCTGGCATCCATGATTTGAAAGTATTTTTTACAAAAATCCAAAAAGCATCCCTTGAGTTTGCCTTTTTATATAAAGGACACCATTTTACTATGCCTTCATATACAATGGCAAAATCCAGCTTTGCTTTTTGGATTTTTAAAAAATATGTATTTTCAATCCATGGATGGTGGAATCCATGAATGCAGAATCTGTGGATGAGGAGGGTCGACTATCATTAAAATCAATTGTTCATTAAATACTATTACATTCATTAAAATCTCCCCCATTATTAACAGATAAGATCTCCCCACTCATACTTGCTCATTATTAAAATTTTGTTTATAAATGAATGAACCTTAAGTGTACTTGCTGGTGAATTTCACTAATAGGATATGGATTGACTACTGACGCAAAATGAAAAGGAACTAAATTGATTAGGATATGGACTGTCCCATTGATTATAGAGCATTCAGTCCTTTTCTCCATTGACTATATTCAAAAATGTTGAATGAGTATGTAGAGAGATCTTGTATCATCTTTGAGGCTAGCTGAAAGAAAGAAGTTGGCAGCATGAGCTTTCATACACTTAGGTCTACTTCCTCGGATTTATCTCTCCATTGTGTTTAGTGTTTCCCTGCCAAATTTGGGTGACAAACCACAGTGTCCATTAAAAAAAATTCTGGGGAACATGGAGAGGGGGTGTCTGCTTTTTAAAAAGGGCTTGTAGCCCATTTGTAAAGCCACACTTTGTTTAGAGTGCTACTATGATTGATGCCCATCTGTCTTTTGCCTCTCCAGTTCCATGGTGCCTACCAGCTTGCCGACTGGTGCCTCCATCACATCTGCACCAACTACAACAACATTTGTCGCAAGTTCCCCCGCGAGATGAAAGCCATGTCAGCAGGTCAGTACGCCTTGAGTGATTGAAATATTTTCCATTTCTTTCTCATGAATTATCAGGATACAAATCGAATCAGGAGCTATATCCCTAGTTCAGCATTTGTGAGGCTGACACTAAATGTAACCCTTTGTGGATGTTCTCCCATTTCACATCGTGAGTTTGTAAATCACCTTGAAGTTGTTCAGTTTTGGGATTTGTTATTTTTACTTTTAAATATGGTATGAAAATACTGTAAGCCAGTGTGGGATAGCCATTGTGGGTGCTGGACTAGGACTCTAGGAGACAAGTTTTGCATCTCAGAAATGGAGCCCCACTGGGTGACCCCCACATGGGAGCTAGCATGGTGTAGTGGCTTGAATGTTGGACTAGGACATTGGGAGACCAGGGTTCGAATCTCTGCTCAGGCTCAATGGAAACCAACTGGGGGACCTTGGGTGAGTGACACTCTCTCAGACTGAGAGGCAATGGCAAACATCCCCTGAACAAATCTTGCCAAGAAAACCCTGTGATAGGTTTGCCTTAAGGTTAAGTCAGAAACATCTTGAAGGCAGACAACATCATTTACTAATTAACCATTATTATTAGCCTAATACAGTGGTTTACAAATGGTGGGGCAAGACCCCCGGGTGTTTCCACAATCATGCATTTATTGGCCATACTGATTGAGGATGATGGAATTTGATGTCCAAAAGATCTAGCACAGTTGTTCTCAAACGGAGGGACAGGATCCCCAGTGAGGTGTGAGACGTGGAGGCCCTTTTCCTCTTCTTCTTCTTCCCAAACATTTTTGTGTAAAATTGACACATGCATTGAGTTAAATATTGAATTTATGTATCTAGAACTGTTCTAATTTGAATGTTTCCTTATAAAATGTTTCAACATGCATATACACAAATGTGCAGATGAGAATACACACACTAAATTAAGAAAATATTTTTATTCATATACTATGTTGAGTGGGGGTCGGCATCCTCATGTAGATGTAAAGGGGGGTCCCAAGGGTAAAAAAACTGAATACCACTGGCCTTATATACAAGGAAAATATTGTGTATAAATTCCATAGCTTAACAGTAGAAACTCAGTGGCATTGCTTTTAATTTCTTTGCTTTTCTCTGAATGTAGATGCAAAGGGAAGTCCCAAGGGTAAAAAGTTTGAGTACTACTGGACTAATATACAAGGATAATGTTGTGTATAAATTGCCTAGTTAAATGGTAGAAATGTAGTGGCACTGTTTTTAATTTCTGTGTTTCCTCCCTACTCCAGAGAACCAGGACTACTTTGAGAAGCATCGGTGGCCCCCAGTCTGGTACCTGAAGGAAGAGGATCATTTTCAGAGAGCCAGGAAAGAGCGTGAGAAGGAAGACTACCTCCACCAAAAACGGCAACCTAAGAGGAGGTGGCTGTTCTGGAACGCTTCCTCCCCATCCCAGTCACCTTCTTCATCAGCCGCTTCAGCTTCCTCCTCCTCCTCCTCCTCATCTGCTGTGGTCTGAGAGATGTGCTGCCCATGCTTTAGTCTCTCTTGGAAGGAGAGAGTCAGATGCCATCCGGAGCCAACCTCTGGTTCAGCCGGCTTGGAGGGAAGAAATGAAAGAAGCAGAGAGAGCGACACCATCGGCTAAAACCCTCAGTGGAAGCAAATCAGCATGAACGTCCCTGGGAGGTTGAGGAGAATCCGTACAGGTGGAGCTCGGGAGCCGGAGCATCCTCCATCATCACGCAGCGCTCCGTGCGGCTCCGATCCCTGCCTTAGCCAGCATCAGTGCCCAGTGCCCAGACAGAACAGCCGGTGGGAGGATTTCTTTTACAACGGGCGCGCTCATCTAGCAGGACAATCCTCATGTTTACAGGAATGCAAGAGTTTTTAAATTACAAAAAGAAAAAAAAACTGCTACAAGGAAATGCAGCAGTTCTGCAGTGTTTTTAAATGATTTTTTCCTTTGCAAAAATCAAAAAAAAAAGTGATCTGATGCCTCACAGTGTCCATTCACTGCACCATAACATTTCAAGCCGCTATAGATGCTGTGTCCCATAACTCCTGCATACCCCAGGCTCCTTCTGATGGTTAGGTGGCCACGTTTTTTTGTTGCACTTACCACCCCGGTTCTTATCTTTAGGATGTTTGCTTACAGCAGGGCAGCAAACGGCTCCCTTGCAAAAGACCAAGCCCTGTGAAGGAGGCCAAAGTTGATAGAAACCCAGATTATATACTGGGATAGAGTATATCGAAAGAGGAAAGGGCCCTAGGAAGGAGAAACCAGACTATTGAATCTGAGAAAATGCTGCTTCATCTCTTCTTGCTGCCATTGTATTTTTAAAAAAATTGTCAGTAGCTTGCAAACCAATCTAAAACAAGGACCAGGCTGTGAAGGCAAGTTAAGATGGACAGGGAAAGAAATCTTTTCACCTGTCCACCTGCCTGGTCAGTTCTGGCCAGGATATTCAGGAATGTAATAGTGGGAACCCAACTCCTCCCCCTCCCCCCAAGATGTTGACACTCTTGTTTTTAATAAAACAAACCAATACACAAACAACTTGGATTTTAATGTGGAAGGTTCTGTTGTAATAAATGGTATTTTAAAAAGACCCTTGCTGTCTGTCTGTGATTTGGTAGGGTGACCATGAGAAAAGGACATGACAACTTAACAAAGTTGGAAGTAGAAGAAGTAAGCTGCTACTCTAGTCTCGGCTCAAGTAATTCAGACTCCTTTGCATGTAAAGACAAGACCAACGTTGCACCATACCATTGGGTACAGGATGGAGAACTTTTTGATAATTGTAAGGTTTTAAAACTGCCAGATTTGTTAAAAACACAACCAACCCCACCTCACCTGCCAAATATAATTGACCCAGGGCTAATGAAACTTAACTATCTGTTTTTGGCATTCATTGGCCAAACTTTAGACGAGGGAGTTTATCACACGGAGGCAAATTGCTTAAATCCCATGCAGAAATGGATTTTAAAATCTGGGGGAAAACCCCACAAAAGCTTTTTTTTCCAGATGTGTTTGTGTAAAGGAGAAATAACACAACATTAACCCCAATGGAAAGTCACCAAAACCTGCTCCTTTTTACTTTTGGATGTTGCCAAAAGTAAAAAGGAGCAAGTTTGGGTGACTTTCCATTGGGGTTAATGTTGTGTTATTTCTCGTTGATGCCAACGTTGTGTGAAAAATAACCCACTTTTGCGTAACATGTATGGTACCATGAGAATATGTCAACAAACTTTAGGACAAATTTTAAAATTGCTTTATTTTTTAAATAGGTTCCCCTTTCCCAAAACACAGCTTAACAAAAACAAAGCTTTTTGCCTTCAAAATACTTAACATTTTCAACATATTTTTTCCTACAGTTGAACGAACAAAAATGGATAAATACATACAAAGTAGTTACACATACTTGAATTTAAATAGTTTTCATACATTCTTTTCACCAATGTAAACACCCAAGTTGATATATTAGTATCAAAAAGACAAGCTTGATTAGAAATACAAAAAACAGAAGAGAGAAACACACAGTATCAAAAAAAAAAAAAAAAAAAGGAGAAACACACAATATCTAGAAACAGATACATATGTCAATCCAACTTCAATTTGAAGTAATTACACAGCTGCCTTTGGCAAAATTACCAACAAATTTTGTAGCACCTTAAAGACTAACAAATTTTATCTGACATAAGCTTGTGCATCCCAGCCCATTCATTTATTTATTTAAACTTAGGTGCTGCTTTATCAAATGAATGAAGTGCAGGTTCAGTTGACAAGACGGCTACAGTCATATTGGAGGGTGTGTGTGGGGGGTATAGCAATGTGAAAAGATATCAGTATAATAAGAGACTGTTGTACATATTTGGTAGTTCACAAGGAAGTGGTCTGCAATCCACAAAACTTTATGCCAAATAAGACTTCTTAATCTTTAAGCTGCCACAAGACTCTTTGGTGGTTTTCCTACTGCAGTAAACAAGAACTGGAAATGTTCACAAGGTTATCAAGAATAGTCTGGATCTTCTATTAACCTACAGATTTGGCCCCTTTAGGTGACAGTACTGTACTGCAATTCTGGAGACCGAGGTCCCAAGAGCCTTACTGCATGAGAAAAGAAAGCCAAAACAGAGCAAGGGAGCAGCTGCTTTCTCTGTGCTTCTCTACATGCTGTTGTAGCACTTCTGTTCTCTTCCTGAGGGAGACGGTCATAAAAGTGTGTCTTTTGTCATGCTGGGGAAAAAAAACGTTCAACAAAAGGCACACTTTTATTATATCTCCTATGGCAAGAAAATAGAAGTGCTATGACAGCATGTGGAGAGACATGCAGAAAGCCGCTACTCATCTGATCCATTTTGGCTTCCTTTTCTTCTGTGATAAGGCTTCAAGACCCCAGATACCTATTACATTGAGGAGGTAAATGATGGGTCTGTCACTATCTTTCAGACATACCCAACACAATTGTTGGGTTGATAATACAGTCATCCCTCTATTCTTGTGGCCCTCAAGTCCGCAGTTTTGCATATTCATGGTGGGGTGACCTGTTTAAATCAATGGGGCGCACCCCATTCAAGCCTATGGGGCTTGAATAATTTGTGAATCTCCATTTTTGCAGGAGGGGAGGTCCAGAATGGATCCCCCGCAAAAACAGAGGACCAAATGTACTCACTCCCCATGCACACCTGAATTGCTTTGAGGAAATGTGAAAGGACAAAGAGAAGAATGGGTGCATTTGGAATCTAAGTTTATACATACAACATCAGAAGTCCCACTCAGAAGTAAGACTTCCTTTTACAGACATAAATCATAGGCTGTACAGAAAACTTTTAACAATGCACCTTACCTGCTTCTACAAGGATGTACCCTCCTTTCCTGAGCCCTAGTGGTCACACACATAATGGCCTTCCCTATGCTCTCTATACTTTGCATAATTCAAATCCATTTCTACATCAGGGTTATTATTTGGCTCCCACTGCAAAGCTGCAACAGACTTATCTAGAAAAAGAAGCATACTTACAACAACGATTCAAGTAGAGACATTGTGGGCAGAACCTTAAAGGCCAGACCCATGCTTTCAACACAATGTTTGAAATCAAACAAATTATGATACAAATCATACATACCAAATTTCACTGTGAAACCTGGCCAAAAGGAAATACCTCATTGTAATGTGTTACATATTTCCTGGGTCTTTCAGAAACACAGAATGAGGACCTGAGTGTGCACACCAACTTTCACTCTTGTTCATTGCATATCTAATCACGTTTAGATTAGCTAGCATTTAATACCATACTTTCCGATGCTGGAGGCAGTTTTTATTATGGCTAATGACCAGTGATAGACTGGATTTGTCTAATAATCACATTTTAAAAATCTTGTAGGAATCACATTTTAAAAATCTTGTAGGAAGTGCACTTTCAAGTCATTTCCAGCTTATGGCAACCCTAAGATGAACCTATCATGGGGTCTCCTGGGGCTGAGAGAGTAGATTACCCAGTGGGTTTACATGGCCAAGTGGAGAATCAAACCTGGATCTCCAGAGACATAGTCCAGTTCTCAAAGTACTACACTACACTGGCTCTCTACATTCTGTACATCACTTTTTAAAAGAAAGTACACACTTTCTTAAGTACTGAAATATGCAAGACCCCAGATTATTTTCCCTTGATGTTGCTGGGCTTTCATGAGCTTTAGCCAGCACACTAAGAGGTCAGGAGCTGTAGTCTGTCATCATGTGAATGGTCATAGGTTTCCACGCCTTTGTCACAGAAAGAAATATCTGCAAAGGCACATGGGAATGGATCAAATAGGAACCAGGTTCTTAGCAGATGCAATGCTAGATGGTTCCTCATGAAGCTCAGTGCAAGTGTATTGATCTTGTCCACATGGTTAACCACTGCAACAGTAAGCAACTTGTCTATCTTGCAAGCCTACTCAAACAGTATAGTACTGGGACACTACACTGTTACAAACTCAAGTGTCTGGCTTAAATGAAAATGTACTTCAAAGCAATGCTACATGCTTCCTTGTGCAGGCTGTTCATGCACATCTGTGCTAGGTAACATAAGGGTAATACTGTGTAGTAAACCAGAGGTAGGAAGAGCTTGCTTTTGATCTCTTCTCAATTTCACATCAAAAGGAGATTCCCAGACACCTGCAAAGTGCGGTCAGCATCATCACTTTGAAAAAGAATATTTTGTCTAAGCAGGATTGCTCATAGGCTGTGATCCCTAAAGAATGCAGAGAATGGAAGTTAGGGGTGTAGAATTCATGTAATTAAAAACAAACATTAATCCATGTTGCAGAAACACAGTTGAAAGTATGGGGGTACAATTTGGCGTTCTCAAGATCTACAGATGAATTGAGCAGGCATGACCATCACCCATTCCACAGTCCAAAACTCCAATTTTTATGCAAAATGGGGGGGGGGGGGGAGTGCTACTAAAATAATCTGATGAACTCAAATTTATGCAGAACATTTATTTAATAATTCTCTTTGGCACCATGATGTGATGGACTCCAATAGTCCCTGGTCCTAACAGCACAACATGACGTAAATCCCCAGTGCTACACACTATATGTGGTTCCTCTGCTGTCACATGCAAAGATTTCTCAACTATGTGTAAGAGTATGCATTTCCTTTGTGAAAGCAGTTCTAGTACACCACTGCATCATGGTCACTTAGAAGAATCCTTGCCTAGCTTTCCACCACCACTATTTAATTTAAACTCTTTCTTAATTTAAAAGCCCTTTGACTGCCTAGCAAATGTGTAGGATCAAAAAAGCTGTCTGTTCCGCATTTAATTAAGTAAATATACTGCAAAATGTTATTACTTAATGATAAATAACTCTTCATAAATATTATATTTACCACCATGCTTGCCGAGAATCATAGTCCCCAAAAGTATCTCTCCCAAGCTTTGTAGGAGATATACCAAACCAGCTAACAGCTGCCTTTGAGAATAACTAAAAGGATATAGTTCCATTCCTTATCTAATCAATTGGCCAGTTTCCCCATTCAGGCTCCAGCCCAGTTAAATCACAGGCTGAATAATGAGACTTCGATAAGAAATCTTCACATCTAAATGAATGTTAACGCTTCACAACAACTTTTCTCAATTTCTGCTTGAAGAATTCATTCTGGTCCAATAACTGCTTCCTTAGACCTTAAGCATCAGCTGCTGCTCTCTCCAAAGGCTGCTACAGGAGTTTTCCCTTCTCTTATTCATCTGCAGCCCTTGTTCAGCTTTCCTCTGGTTTAAATAACAGAGCGTCATTGGCTTCTGGTTGATATTGCTGCTCTCTCTGCCAGATGCCTTCAACCTTCCAATCTCTCCAACTCAACTCTTGTCTCAACTGGTGGTGGGTTTCCCAACACCCCAAAAATGTATTGCTGTAGAGCAGTGATTCTCAGTCTTTGATCCTTCTGATATTTTGGACTACAGCTGCCAGAATTCATCATCATTGGCCACACTGGTAGAGGCTTCTGGGACTTGAAGTACAAAACAACTCAACTTTCACCACTTTGGGTCTGACTGGTTACCAGTCCACCTGAGGGTCTGACCAGTGTTGATATAAGCCTTATTCAGCCAATGCTATATCATGCCATTTTGCCTGAAACTGTGGTTGTCGTGTGACTTCAAATTGCTTCTGACTTATGGTGACCCAAAAGCAAACCTACCAGAGGGTTCTCCTGGTAAGATTTGTCCAGAGGCGGTTTGCCTTCTTCTGAAACATAGGGCCAAAGCACATGAGCAAAATCAAACAGCTTCCTGATGCTTTGATGGTGGGGCATTTATATGATGCACATCATGAAAGTGGATGGAAATCGGAACGAAGTCGCACTCCAGGGCTAAAAACCAGAGCAAAAAGAAGCTGGGATATGCCCGCTTAGTGTGGAAAATGAGCATCTTTGCTCCTGCATATAAAAGGTATGGTGCCACTGCGGGGCTGTGGCAAAGCAAAAAACTGAAAGTGTGACACCTCCAATGGATGCAATTACAACATACACAAACCAGACACTCCAATACGGGTGCATGTATGGGGTGGCATGATTGTGCTTTGCCAATTAGGAGCCCTGGTAGGGCAGTGGTTAAATGCCAGTACTGCAGCCACGCACTCATAGCCACAAAGTTGTGAGTTCGATTCCAGGCAGGGGCTCCAGGGTCGACTCAGCTTGTCATCCTTCCAAGGTCGCTAAAATGAGTACCCAGCTTGTTGGGGGACAATTAGCTTACACGTTATAACCTGCTTAGAGACTGCTTAGTTCAGTATGAAGTGGTATAGAAATGTACACCACCTGCAACATTTCTACATAATAGAAATGTAGCTGCTATGCTATTGCTTTGCCAATGTATTACTCAGCACACCAATGCACTGATGCCCTGGACTGCTGGTGTATCACACATGTGACTGTATGGCTGATCAAAATGCAGCCATTCAATGTGATGGCATCTGAGTGGGAAATGGGAGGCACTTGGAAGTTGCAGGTGGTGTGCTTATGCAATGGTGTGCATGCATGATGGAGAGACAACAACAAAAAAATAACCCAGCGGCATGGCTTGAGGCCACAGCACGCAGATTGTCCATCGGTATTCAGCCCACCTTTGGAGTGGCCAATGTGGACAGCTGGTTTTGAACTGCTTCTGGAAAATGCAGATCCAGCCACATTTTCCTGCCCATCTGCTCTGGCCCTGAGAAAGTGGGACTTGCCCAAAGTCACCCAGTGGGTTTCCATGGCCAAGTGGGGATTTGAAACCTGGCCTCCAGAACTGTAGTCTAATGCTCAAACCACTACACCACACTGGCTCTTTTGCCTGACATTACACAGCAATAAATGTCTTTGCAATGTAAAGAAACCCAGAAATCTAAATTAAAATAATTTGGAATCCTCCTGTCAATACAAATACCTAAAATCTGCCTTTTTAACATTATTCTCACTGGCAGTTAGTTGAGGTTTAAGAGACCACAAACATATTTTTCCCCTTCATCTAGTTAAACCTATTGTAAAATAACAAGAACATATTTTTGTAAACTGTGAAATTTCTTCAGGAAAACTCTAACAACCCTGCTAGCAGGACAGCAAATGCCAGCCCAATGTCAAACAAAGGAAGTGTCCTTACTTTTGAAGACACCTTCTCTACATCTATAGCAAGAGGACTTGAAGGCAAATAATTTACATTCCCCGAAGGCAAAATATCTTACATAACTAAGAACTAAAACAAACAAACAAACAAACAAACAAACACTTTGTTGGAAAAAGAATACAGAAGACTCAAAAGCATCAAGTAAGGAATGCAGATCGCATTAGGGTACCAAAAACTATTTTTTTCAAAATGAAATTGGTAGCAGTGTTCACTGAGAAGGCTCAGTTCAGCAGGATTTCCATCCAAGTAAACAGCTCAAAGAAGATGGTCTTCACAAAAACCTTGTAGAAGCATCACCCAATTTAAGTTGCCTGCACACCAGCACTGTTATCTAGCAAGTGTCTGGATCCAATCAATATTTGGGCAGCATCTTTCTTTGGAAGTTAATACATTGACACTCCCCATCCCTACCTCCCTGGAAAAACCCAGGGCTGAGGAACATCACAGTATAAAGTGTCTTTGCAGTACATTTGCAGGTTACTCTCCAGTCTGTCTACAAAAGAATTCATTCCTCATAATACAGACCGTGGAAGATCAGGCATGCTCTCATTTTCTTCTCGACACCTCTGAGCTCAATATTACACAGAGTCTTCAGCAAAGTGTTCACAGATGCCTCCTTCCCACTTCTGTCCAGCCAGGTTCGTAGCATCTGAAACTGTTGCTCCTCTGAATCCTTATCATTTCGCTCCGCACGAGCAATCTCATTTTCTGTCAAGCCAAGGGCTCTCATGTATCTTCGCCATTCCTTCACGGGTACCTCTTTAATGAAGGTGTCAAAAGCCATGCGCAAAGCTGGGGAGAAGGAAAGGAGGTAAATCAGGAGCATTCTGAATGCAAAGATTTTGCAGATTTTCCTCAGAAGGGAGGGGGGAGAAAAAGGGTAAAAAATGGATCATACTTTGTTGCACTTGTTGCTGTGTTCAGATTTGCAAAGGATAAAAAAAAAAAGAAAAGTCATATTATGAGCCCTTACAGCAGGGCCCCCCAAACTATGGCCCGCGGGGTGAACCCAGCCCGTCAAGGCTTTCAACCGGCCCGCGGCCAGTCCTGCCACTGACACCGAGCGACACCATTTTGTGTTCCAAAATGGTGCTTGGTATCGTGCGCACATGCTCACAACTCCGGGCACCATTTTGGAACACAAAACGGCACCAGAGTCATGCGCATGCATGCGTGCACATGCGCACGACTCCGGACGCCATTTTGGTGTGCGCGCATGCACACTACTCAGGCGCATGCGCACGACTCCGGGCGTCATTTTGGAACACAAAATGGTGCCCGAGTAGTGTGCATGCGTGCACACGCACCTCCGGCTGCGGCCCTCCGAAGATCTGGGGGACAGCGAACCGGCCCCCAGCTGAAAAAGTGTGGGGACCCCTGCCTTACAGTAATAAAGATGTATATTTCAAAGTATGTTTTGGTTCACTCCTAGGTGCCAGTTATGCTGATCTGAAGGAATTTCTGCCTGCTTCTTTGGTGCTCAGGGGTTTGGAGTTCTGGGGTGTTTTTGACAAAACCACATGTCTGTGGACAGTTCAGGACCATTTTGGCCAGTTTTCAGTTCAAACAATGATCCCAAATCAGCAATTGAAAAACCTTTGTGAAGTAGTGGATATTTTTGGGGTCACCAAGGAGACTTCAGGGGCCACAAGATTGGGAGTTGCATACAGCCTACTGGCCACAATCCACACACACACACACACACACACACACACACTTTGGCACCTATCAGGTACAGGAACTCTGAGAGATTCTTGCCTTGAATGGCACAGTTCATTCAAGGCCATTCACTCCCTGCTTGTGTGATCCAAGATTTACAATGCTCAATGATAAATTTCTCACTGCTTGATGTTCTCTACCTGGTCTTCTGTTTTTTCTTAAAAACTAGAGGATTGATTGGTATAATTTAGCTCCCTTTGTTTAAAGCTCCTTACAACACTGGTCACTCAATTTGTATTTATAACCTGACACAGCAGCATGGCATATGTGTACATCAATTAGACACAAAGAGGGTTGGGTAGGGGAGCCCTTTAGCTGCTGAGATATTGTATTGGTTCTTAAAGTGAATACAAGTAGAGTCATCCTGAAGGGATAGAGAAGTTTTGCCTTGGCAGGCAAAGCTTCTGTTCAATCAGTCCATTAAAAAAAGGAAACATTAGCAGTCAACCCTCTGTCCACCAAGCAACACTCAGCAGCCACCAAACATTGGATGATATTTGGAAAAGAGAAACAAAAATGAATACAATGGAGTAACCCCCAGAAGGACAACACAGTCTGATAGGAATAAGAATATTCTGTTATATGTTCAACTTGTGTTTATATGATACCACATATTAAGGGGTGTGCTGACCAGAAAGTTCAAAGCCCACAAAAATATTTCCTGGGACACTTACCATCTACAGGGTCTCTTCCATTTGCAGGAAGTAGATCTCGCCTCCTTTCTGTTGCAGATCTATGGGATTCCTGCAATAAATTTAAACAGAAACAAGTCAGATATATCAGTGGTCCTCAAATTTTAGTCTGCCAGATGTTTTGAACTTCAATTTCCAGAGGGTCCCAGCCAGCTTGGTCAACAATCAGGAATTCTGGGAGCTGCGGTCCAAAACCAAAGGACCAAAGTTTGGGAACCACTGGCATATATTATGATGATGATTGATGGAAAAGTTCTAGAAGGAAGCTGAAGTTATGCAATACCAGACATAGCTACTTTCTAATTCTCTCTTAAGAGAGCCTCTGTCCTATGAAGTTGCTTTAGGATTTCACCACTCCAGTTCAGATAATCTTTTGAGTTTGTATTTGGTCTAGGTGTAATTACTGTGATGATGATTGATGATGATGATGATGATGATGATGATAGTTACCTCCTCTGGCAGGGTAGCTGTTGATAGAAGCATCATTTCAGACATGTTTGAGGTACGATGGGTACAACTTTCTGAAGACGGCAAGGATTCCGGATCAACTCGTGTGTTCCACATGTTGTCTGCCTCTTCACCTTGTCTTCCACCACAATTCCTCTGGAAACACTGGATATTCTTGCAATAAAATTCAAAGCATTTATTAGCCCACAAGAAAAAGGTACTAGCCTCCCCACGTTGTTGGCTTTTACTAAGGGTAACCACCCTTTACCACCTTTTAAAGCACTGTCATCCATCAGAAGCAAATCTCACTGAGTTAAACTGTTTTTCTTTCCCACTGAACTATGCAATGTAGGGATGGATAACACTGAGGGACCACATTCTGTGTCAGCTATGGGCTACACATACTTGCACATTATTTTCATCTATTTGTTTCACAGTTCTTTTAAGTGTGTTTCCTTTATTTTCCATTGCAGGTGTCTTCCTGATGTGTATTCGTTACCCATTGCATCAGACACTTCCGCATAATACAGTTTATTCTTTGCTTTCCCATTTTCCCCACATTTTCTCATTTTTTCTTTGGTCATCACCATCCCCCCCACCTAAAGGACGCAGAATCACAGAGCGGCAGCCAGTCTGTCTTCTTGAAGCCAAAAAAATTGCTCTGGGAAGGCTACATGTCTCCTGCAACTCCATGGGCATCCTCCCAGGAACAGGACATGATTTCTTCCTAAGAAAATCCCAAGCTCAGTGGCAGCAGGACTGATTCAGAATGTAAACAAGATAGATGGTTTGGGTGGATTTAAAAGCACCAGTAATCACCATCGGGAAGGAGTGATTGCATTCTCTGCCTTTATGACTGTGGTAAAGTATCTGTGTTCACTGTAGGTCACTTTTCCTCCTTGGGTTGGAGCTAACAGTGACAGTACTACTTGCCAGTTAACATGCTATGTTTTTGGTAATGATATTACCAATGTTGATATTTTTTAAAAAGCAATACAATGACTTGTAATGTTGTTATTTTTGCTTTTTTGCCCAATGAATAATATAATATGAATAAATGCTGCAATATTTCAAAAATCTAGTGACAAAATACCACACTTCGAACACAAGAGGTCCCAGGCCCTCCAGTCAACATGTTCACATTCATCTGGACAGAACAAACCCTTCTGAGATCACAGAGATACAGTCCCATTAGGTAATACTGAGTTGGATAGGGTGATCTGAGGCAGGTTCCTCTGCTGTTAATCTAATTTCAGAAGCTCGGGAGAAAGAAACCATTCATCAATAATAACTTCTCTACCTTTAAAGATGGAAGGAAGTGCCACATGCCTGCTGCAGATCCTCTTGGGTTGGCTGTTGAAAAAACATGACACTGTTAGCAAGTTTTACACTGCAAAGTCCTGATCATGAGTTTCATAAACTTAAGTTTTTTTATAGTGTATCTAAAAGCCCAGAAACTAAATGACTATCCAAGAATAGAGCTTGCCATATCTCAGTCACCCCCCCCCCATACCTCAGATTAATAAGGTTCAGATACTACAGTTTTGAGTCTCCTTTTCTAAGGTTGCACTGGCCAAGACTTTTGCTTCCTCATGTGGCATGGAATGCATGGTAACCAACAGGCAGTGACAAGAAGGCAACACAAAATCAGCTCCTTATTACATTAAAACCATCAAAGAGATGCATGTTTTGGACTACAGATGATTTATGGTGATCCCAAGGTGAACCAAACAGGGTATTCTTGGCACGATTTGTTCATAGAGGGTTTTGCCTTTGCATCCTCTGAGGATGAGACCAACTTGCCCAAGGTCACCCAGTGAGTTTCCATGGCCAAGTGGAGATTTGAATCCTGGTCTCCAGAGTCATAGTCCAACACTCAAACCACTACACCACACTTACTCCCTAACCCCTACTGAAGAGCAAAATGCCACTCTTACCTCTAGTACAGCACCTGAATTTCTTCCAGCATATTATTGCCAGCAGCACCAGAAGCCCAGCCAGAGAACACACAATGATCCACGCAACTGATACAGTGGAACCTTATGAGAGAAAACAACAAAAAATTAGGTAATATGTGTGTCTCGATTTCATGTCTCTTCCCTCCACTCCTCCCCCCACCATTGCCCACAGATCATCCATGTGCCCCTTATACCACACAGAAAAGCAAAATTGGGCCAGTCCACTCTGTCCCATGTAAAGCCATTCACCAATCATGGATTATTACATAACCTGATCATTATCCATATAGAATAACAGAGTTTTCCTGAGCCTGTTGATGCTTCCAAGATTTGCAGAGGTGTAACACAAATCTTTAGTATGGGCAAAAACAACAACAAACAGGTTGGTGGGGACTGAACAGGTCTGACAAGTGCAAGTGGAGAGGATGGAAAACCAAGGATAGAAAGCTGGGGAGGGGAAAATGGAATGGGGGGGTTGTCTTGGAAAAGGACGTGGCTGGCTGTTCAGCTGGAATCCAATACTGCACAGTGCAACTTTTTTTGGACAGTGAATTCAGAGACATAGCCGTGTTAGTCTGGAATATCAGCATGCAAAGAGATCTTGTAGCACCTTTGAGACTGTCTAGAAGACGTTGTAGCATTAAGTTTTCATAGACCTGGCCAACTTCCTCAAGGAAGTCAATGAATGCTTATGCTACAACGTCTTCTAACAGTGAGTTTCAAGGTGCTACAAGACCCCTTTGTATATTTTTGGGGTTTTTTTTTTTTTTGCAGGTTCAACTTGGAAAACTCACACTCTCTCTCACTCACACACAAGCTCACCTATTACTGTAGGAGGAGTTGGTGAGGTTACATAAGGAGCACACTGTATATCACTTGTCGAGGTACAAGGCTTCACCATCTGTTGTCCTTCAGGACACCTATCAGGAAAAAAGCAGAGGGAAGCAATGATGTAAACTAGCCGCCAGTCCAACCTGACTAACTTAGTAGCACTTATCATTCTGAGCGCCTCCCCCAAAACTCTTCCAAAGATGCACCTTGGTGAAGGAAATACAGATTCAAAATCAATATGTGGGTATGCAGATTAGGGGAACTCTGGTACAGAAACAACTGTACCAACAGAACAGAAAAGGCATGTTTATGTGTTTGGAAACTTTTTCAAGTAATTCAAGTGAATGCTGACCTGAGTCTACACTTATGGCACGTTTCACATGGATGGTGGGGCAAGCAGAAGGTGTCATTCTTACAGATGCACAAGGTGTCGCTGGTTGAGGTGCAGGGTTGTAGCTCCACCTCATCTGGAAAGATCAACAGAAGTCAAATATGTCATTTTTTACATTCCTTCCTCAATATTAAATTCCATGCAAATGCCACGAAGAATTTGTCAAACATGTCTAATTAATTACAGAAGCATACAAGTAACTCCACTTAAGCAGAATGAGAGCTTGGAAAGTTACCTTTTTAAGAAGAATGGATACAAATGATATGCTGAAGCCATCAATAACTGAGCCATTATAGGAGGATGTTCTGGGACTCATGCATGCCATTCCATTCATTTTTAAAATATTATATGCAGGTTGAGTCTCCCTCATCTAAAATGCTTGGGACCAGAAGTGTTTTGGATTTTGGAATACCAGTATTTGCATATACATGATGAGATATCTTGGAGATGGGATTCAAGTCTGAACACAAATAGTTTTTGTGGGTTTTTTGGGCTATGTGTCCATGTTCTGGAAGAGTTTATTCCTGATGTTTTGCCAGCATCTGTGGCTGGCATCTTCAGCGAATGCTAAACATAAAATTCATCTATGCAACATATACACCTCATACACATAGCTAGAAGACATTTTTATAGAAAATATTTTTAATAATTTTGTGCATGAAACTATTGCAAAGTTGTCACTATTTCAGCCACCCATGAAAATATTTTTTTTGGTTTTTGGAGTTTTTTAGAATTTGGAATTACAGATAAGGAAGACTCAACCTGTGTAACTTTGCAAGCCCTGAGCAGAACTATACTCAAGCTGCAATTTCACATAGGCACAGAAGAAACGTGGAGTGAAGCGCTAAGTATGAAATTTAGTTATAAGAAGCTCATCTCTTCCCCTTTCTCCAAAATGGTTCTAGCCTTGATAGCTATGAGGATGCCTTGTGAAAGCCTGTGGGAAAGATCTGGTGAACTTTCCAAGGTATGGCCAAGCAAGATGACAGATGGTTTGCCCCTGATTAGCAAAATCAGAATAATGTAAAATGGCATAATACATAATGTGCAATAAGCCAACTTCCACATCACAACAGGGCATAAAATGCAACTCTTTTAGGCCCTGAATTGTAGTAGAGTGGGGTCTTCGTATCTGCTCAGGTTTGGTTCCAGGTCCTCCCCGTGGATACCAAAATCCGGGGATACTCAAGTTCCATTACATACAATGGAGTAGTAAAATGCCATTCCTTATATTAAATGGCAAAAGCAAGGTTTGCTTTTTTGGATTTTTTAAAAACATTTTTTCAAACCATGGATGGTTGAATTTGTGGATGCAGAATCCATGGATATGGAGTTTGGAAAGTAACAAATTCCTAGCTACTGCATGTTTCCTCTTCAATATATTGAACCAACTCAGGTTTACATTATCTGTCAATTGCCCACTAAAGAGAAAGGTCTCCTCTTTCTTTCTGTGTAGCTTGTTTCAATCCCTTTTTTGCACTGTTACGTTAGTTTTCAGCAGAGAACCCAATGCAAGGCTGTCCTCTCTGCAATCAGGACACAAGAGTCCCAAACACGTCCATACCAATCCATACCGAATTGTCTGCAGGTTCTGCAAGGAAAGCATACTTTCAGCGCATTCAAGTGTTTGGAAAATGTATCATTATCACAACGATGGCAAGTTGTTCCGGCATCTGAAGTACAGTGGTCTTTGACTCGGAAACCTGCAACGCAGCAGAACAGAAATGAAAACATAAATTTGCAATTTTAAAAAATTTGTTAGCAACACTGTCGTTCTATTCAAACATGAGGCAGCCACATCAGATGGCAAGTTACTGCGGACTGGAGGTTGATAGGACTTGTAGTCCAAGACTGCTGGAAAGGGGCACTATTTTTCCTTCTCCAGAAAATTCCTGGTGCATTTCAGTTCCACGTTTTTCACCCATGATGGGACTTAAAAGAGTGTGCAAACATTTGCTTCCAAAATAATATCTTAACAGGCTCAGTCCAGCTTAGCATCACCACAATGGCTGTTTCACTTGCCTTCAGACCATTTCCTAAAACACCAATGGACGCAACATGACAAGTTGAATCCAGGTTATTTTTATTACATGCACTCTCTATTTTCAATTCAGTCACTGAGTACTGGGAAATATCCTAAGCATATTTGAACTATGTTGAAATTTGAGATATTTGAAATATGTTGCTATATTGGCCACCAGTTACAAGCAGAATCAAAGTGGTACTTCTCAAAGAACTAATTGTTTTGAATCGTCTTCTGAACTACAATATGCAACAAACAACATTTTCTTCCATAGGGGCATTGTGTGTGTCCCATCCCCCCCCCATACCTACACATGCATACAGAACTCCTTGGTCTCATCTGCACTGCAGAAATAATGCAGTTTGACGCTGCTTTAACTGGCATGGCGCAATGCTATGGATCTCTCATCCAAAAAGCAGCAGCCAAGGTAGATGCAAATGCCAAGATAAGAGTCACATCAAGCTGAGGGACGCCGTACCTGGAAGACATTTCCTGCATTGGCGCCCTTTATGTGGGTAGAACGGATTATTCACTTCCAAAACTTCATGAGCAGAATCCTCTGGGCTCTGTGTTCCAGAAACACTTGCAGCGATGGCTTCATGCTGATAACAAAAACAAGAAAGGAAGGGGCCATTTTAGCCTTTGTCCGAAAGCTATATGGTTCAGGGGCAGAACAAGGGTGAGAAGCTTAGGCCATAGGGTTTAATCCAATAGCTATGCTCCTTTATCTGTGGCCCCATTGCTGGCTTATTCCCCAGTTTTTTCCCCACTTTCTAAAAAATCAAAGTACAAAGAGGACATTGAAAAAGAATGGCTCCCATGGAGTATCAAATTCTTAATATTAATTTGATTCCTTCAAAAATGAGCAAGATAAGAGAACATATGCCAAACAGAGTCATTTTATGTGAATATGGAAAAATGGAGTGCATTATGAGACAGATGATAAACTCCCTATTCTGGTATAAAACGAAAGAGATGTAAGGGAAAAGGGAAAGAGTAAAACGAAACGTTAACGTTATTTTTTGTATAATAGATAAGGAAAACTGTAGAAATGTTAGTATGACATTTATACTTGTATTTTAAAATCTATAAAAATAAAATTAAAAAAAAAACCAAGAAAAAGAATGGCTCCCAATATCCAGTGGAAACTAAAGTGGAAATAGATGGTAGGTACACGAAGGAGATCAAGTTAGAAAGTGAACAAAATAATAAAGTACAGTCAAAATTACGGTACGTAAAATTAGAACATACTCTAAGGCTTTGTTAAAATTTTGGGTCCCCCCCACCCTTGGTAGCTTCTTTGTTTAGCCTTCTTGAGTTTATTGGTTATAAAATAAGTAAATGAAACTATGGAGTAATTCAGGGCATGTTGCTGGAGAAACAGAAGAAGTTAATGTTGGATGTATTCCTTTTATTATATATATATGTAAAGAATAAGTATTTTTAACAACAACAACAACAATCTTTTATTGATTAACCCTTACTTAGGCCATTTCACTATAACTCAAAAGTTTTTAAAAATTCTGTAAAAATTACAAGGAAGTTAAAATACAGTAAAGTATAGATTGAATGTGAATAAAATACCATATGAATACAGTACAGTATAAATAAAAATAATTTTTTTAAAAAATTAATAAAATAAAATCTAAAAAAGATCAAAGTACCTAAGTACCCTCCTAAGGCATGTATGTGCTATGTGTACCTTTAAGTCATTTCTGACTTATGGCAACCCTAAGGCACACAGAGCAGATCAGGCCCTAATTCTCTCTCTGGAAGCAAAAGGTGACTAAACTGAAATTGCTATATTTTGGTCACATCATCAGAAGGGACTCATTCGGAAAGACTATAATGCTTAGAAAAGCAGAGGGCAGTCGGGAAAAAATAAGACTGCCGTCCAGATGGATAGATTCAATCAGAGAAGCCATGGCCATGAGTCTCCAGGAGATCATGAGCAGGACAGTCGAGGCTAGGATGACCAGAGATCTTCCTTTTCCAGGACATGTCCTACATTTCAACCTTCTGTCCAGGATGAATTTCAAAATGCCCTCCATTTTGATTGAATTTATATTCGTGGGGTTTTTTGGCTTTTATTTGGTAATGCCCTACATTTTGCATGAATGCCTAACATTTTGTGGTGCCTCGTCCTCCTTTGCAGTTAGGTCACAGAGGTCTTGTTAAACCCTAGGATGAATTTCTTTCTTTCCTTTTTTTCCTCTCCTTCCTTCCTCCTTTCAACAGTGACACTCAGCAGCTACACACTATGCCTCCTGGTCCTAATGGCAATGCTCCACCACTTCCTTTTGGTGGTAAACAACAGTGGTTTTGAAGCCCTGACTTGCAGAAAGAAGCCAAGTTGTCAACCAAAAAAGAATCTAAATGGAACTAAAGTTCAACAGAAGAGTCAAAAATTTTAAAAAGAAGTCGACAAGTATTTTTAAAGCTGCAAGTCATCCCCAGTTTCTGAAGTTTCTGGTGCAGCCAAGAAACCCAAGCAATCATAGCCACTGTAGAGCGCCTTGCCTTCTCAATAGGTCTACACCTATAACAAAGCAAAATACATTTCCAAAAAAGCAAACCTCTTCTTTCTCATATTCTAGATTTCACCTTCACAAAAAAATAATAATAAATCAATCACAGAATCTTCTAGCTCAAAAAAAATCAATACAAAATAACCCAACTGTTATTTTGCTTGTGTTTTTTCCCCAGAAAACAAAATAAAACACATTGCGTTAAATACATACGTACATATATTATTTCGGCCAGTGACCAGTAAAAACGAAGCAAAAATAGGATAGATAAAATGCAGTGCAATGCATTAAAATAAAATATTAAATACAGAGTTAAAAACAGGATTAAATATAAAATATTTGTGTGACAAGTTGCATTACAGGTTGAGTTTCCCTTATCCAAAATGCTTGGGACCAGAAGTGTTTTGGATTTTGGGATACTTACATTTACATAGTGAGACATCTTGGAGATGGGACCTATGTCTAAACACAAAATTTAGATGCATGTTGTTGTTGCTGTGTGCGTTTAATTTATTTCTGACTTATGGTGACCCTAAGGCAAAGCTATCATGGGGTTTTCTTGCTGTGTTTCTTCAGAGGGGGGTTGCCCTTGCCATCCACTGAGGCTGAGAGAGTGTGGTCTGTCCAAGGTCACCCAGTGGGTTTACATGGCCAAGTGAGGATTCAAACCCTGGTCTCCAGAGTCCTGCTCCAACGCTCAACCTACTATACCATGCTGGCTCTCTTATACACATAGCCTGAAGGTCATTTAATATACAATACATTTAAGTAATGTTGTGCATGGAACACAATCTGTGTACATTGAACTACCAGAGAGCAAATGTGTCATTATCTCAGAACATTTTTAGATTTTGGATTATTTTGGATTTTGGAATTCCAGATAAGGGATATTCAACACATACTATCTTCTATTGCAAGGGTTCCCAAACAGTGATCCACAAACTCCTTTCAAAGAGACTATACCAAGGAGTCTAAAAAGTGAAAGATCTGTTCTTGGCCCCATACTTAAGTTCTCTATTATGTATTATTATGTTCACCGCCCGGATTGGTTCGCCATAGGGTGGTATACAAATAAAAATTATTATTATTATTATTATTATTATTATTATTATTATTATTATTATTATATGCACCAAGGTCATTTTAGCCAGGACCAGACTATCTAACAGAGTATGATGCTGGTTTTGATAGTGATGTTATTGCTGACAAAAAAGTAGTATTAAAATAGGAGTGCCTTGAACCTGTAGGACAAATATTTCAAAGTGGGCCACTAGCAACTTAAAGGGGGGGACTGATATCTGCTCTTCTGCTTTATGGTATTTTATAGTCTTTGCTTGCACCAAAACAGATGGGCCACTCAAACAGAGAGATTGTAATGTATTCGCTAAGGAGACATGCAACTAAGGCAGAGGGTAAGACCTGAACCCAGAACTTCCATGTGAAAAAAAAACATTTAATGCGGACAGTGAAATCTAAATGTTGGCTGTCCTACTTCAAGCTGCACTTGGGAGCAAGGAGTGATAACACATGTTTTAAAACTTCTGCCCAAACAAATACCAGCATGTGAAGGAGAAGGGCTCCTTTCAGATATTTTTAAATCATGTCTCGTTCTTCCTGTCATCGCCAGATAAAAGTTCCCAAAGCAGCTTACAGAAATCCAAGACAAACTACAAAGCTAACTTAAGTAGCCAAAGCAAGATCGTACCTTGTTTCTCTTCTGATTAGCAAAAAATGTGAAAGGTTTGTCCAAAGATTACAACAAGATCTACTTATTTTCCTAAAATCCCAAACAAAGTACGCTAGGGCAGCTGTTACTCTGCAGAAATAAGGCAGTTTAGATTTGAAGCCTGTTCTCCAGGTCATAGCCTAACACACAAACCACTACACCACATTGGTGCTATCAGGGTGCATCTGCACTGTAGAAATATTGCAGCTTGTCCCCATTTCAACTGCCATAGCTCCGTCCTACAGAATCCTGGGATTTGTAGTCTGGTGACACTCTTCAAAAGAGAAGTGACCAGTAAAAACGACACAAAAATAGGATAGATAAAATGCAGTGCAATGCATTAAAATAAAATATTAAATGCAGAGTTAAAAAAAGGATTTGTAGTCTGGTAACAGTCTTCAAAAGAGAAGGCTAAAGACCTTGTAAGGCTACAAATCCCAGGATTCCACAGGACGGAGCTACGGCACTTACAGTGGTGTTAAGCTGCATTATTCCTACAGTGTAGATGCACCCTTAGCCAATGAATGTACTCCTGTATTTTAGTTCAAGAGCCAGTATGGCATAGTGGTTTGAGCACTGGACTACAACTCTGGAGGCTAGGGTTTAATTCCCTGCTGGGCCATGAAATCCACTGGGTGACCTTGGGCAAGTCACACTCTCTCAGCCTCAGGGGAAGGCAATGGCAAGCCTCTTCTGAGCAAGTCTTTCCAAGAAAACCCAAGCCTTTGGGTTGCCATAAATCGGAAATGACTTGAAGGCACACAACAACAACAACAACAACAACAACAACAATTTTAGTTCAGTGGTTAGTACCTATGGTGCCACAACTCTTGTTGCTGCTACAGGCAACTCGGCAGTTCAAAGAACTGCCACCAAAGTGCAATCTTGACCAAGCATCACAGGCAGAATTTTCACAATACTTATTAACACAGGCAAGTCATATATTAAGCGACCAACATCACGGAGTGCAGAAATCTCACAAGCAACATGGGACCATTGTCCCCCCCCACACACACACACACACCTCTACTCTTCTGGAAACAACTTTGTGGGATCGCCGGTGTTTAAGGGACAGCCTAAAACCACAAGTGATGTGCTCAGCAGAATCGGTTTGGAGAAATAAAATGCCATGATGTCATCCCATCCCTGGACCAGCTGCATTCCTTTACAATGAGAAAAGCAGGCGACAAAAATAGCAACAAAGGGGCTCAATTGCAACACATGCTGATGCAACTCTGCAAACTCTGCCTCCCTCTCCCAATTGCTCTCTGAGGTGGAAACATGACCTCATCCTCTCCTTATCTATGCAGTTTAGACCCAACACCGCACGCCCTGAAGGCCGGCTTGCACAGAAAGCAAGGGAGATAACCAAGAGATAAGCGCCAGCACACTCTTTATGTGTTTTATCACGCTTGAGGCCCCCTGAAAACTACCACCGTCCGGTGACTTATCATAAACAGGTGGAAGGGGAAGAGTAGTCTATGCAGATGTGCAAGAACCTAAATACAATCAGGGGGATACAAGAAGAGCCAGAACAAATTGCAAAATCCATTATAACTGTCCATCGAGCCAAAGCTTTTAGGATCATGGGATCTTTCCATCAGGGCAGATGTAACAAGGAGTGGGTTGGAGAGGCGAGGCAAATTGCATCAGCGAAAAAAGCTGCATCTGCACTGCAAAAATAATGCAGCTTGATGAAGCTTTAACTGCCATGCTTCCAAACTATGGAATATGGGACCTGTAGGTTGTTGTGGAACTAGAAACAGAGAAGGCTAAATAGCTTACAAAACTACAAATGCCGTAATTCCACAGCACTGAGCCGTAGCAGTTAAAAGTTGTGTCTAACTGGATTTCTTTTTCTGCAGTGCAGATTCAACCCAAGTCACAATGTCTGTATAATGTCTTCAGATGGAATGGGGAAGAAGAAAACTCTAAAGGTGTTCATAGAAAAATGCAACCGTGATACAAAGCGTTTGAACAAAAGTTGCAATCCTAAACACACTTCCTATGGACTAAGCTTTTGTGCGCACATTTGGACTTAACTCCTCAGCAAATAGAAATGAATGAAGAGAGCCAGTGTGATGTTGTGGTTTGAACACTGCATTAGAAGTCTGGGAGATTAGGGTTCAAAACACATTGGATCATTGTGGCAAGTCACACTCTCTCAGCCTCAGAGGAAGGCCGTGGCAAACCGCCTCTGAATACATTTTGCCAAGAAAATCCCATGATAGGTTTACCACCAGTCAGAAATGACTTGGAAGGAACACAACTCACTATAAGTTCAGCAGGGTAGCTATTTTTTAGTCTGTTGCAGCAAAACACAACAAAAAGAGTGTTGGGGCAACTTAAGAATTAATGTTATTATGGTTTAAGGGGACACAAAGTATAATCTAGTTCATCAGATACCTAGACTTGCACTTTCAAATGTTTCAGCACAAACAGAAAAGTGCTAAACACCAGGCAATTGTTGCCATTACCTTTGGTTACACTAGTATTTGAAACATTTAAGTAACAAATTAGCCATTGCTCATTTTGTTAAGCTTAATTACATATGAGTAACATATCATCAGCTACTACTTAAGTTTTAGCAAGGGGTGGGAATCTGGCAACTCTCCAGAGGCACTGCAAGACCCAGCAACCTTAACCAGCCAATGATGCACAATGCTGGGAGTTGCAGTCGAACACCGCTTGGAGAGCCAGATGATTTCTAGCGGAGTTGCATTATGATTGCAAAAATACACTTGCAAACTTGCAAACAGGAAAAGGCCCTCACCTTGTCAAGCTCTTCTTCCCTTAAAAAAAGTACATTGTTGCACTTTATTTCTTTATTGTAAATTGCTACACAGAACTTACAAGCTCTGGAATTTATACATCAAGGTACTGGAAAGGGAAAGCAGGTTTATTTCTTAGCAAGCAGCTGAACAACATGACCCTCTGAGGAATGACTAGATGGCATAGCGGTTTGAGTATTGGACTGTGACTCTGGAGACCAGGGTTCGATTTCCTGCTCTGCTTGACCTTGGGCAAGTCACATGCTCTCAACCTCAGGGGAAGGCAATGACAAACCTCCTCTGAACAAATCTTGCCAAGAAAACCTCATGATAGGTTTGCTGTAAGTCGGAACCGACTTGAAGACACACAAGAACAAATTATTTGAAGAAAAAATTAATTGCCCCAATGCCCACTGGCAGGGGTAAATTCACAATATCCCTTCCCTTGGACTGTTTTAGCACCCAGAGATGCCTTTCTCTAATGCCAAAAAGTAAATCAGAACCTTATGGTAACCAGCTTTCATTTTTTTTGGTTTTAAAAGATCTCTCTCCTAAGTATGGATAGAAATTTTGGTAAATTTGTACACACACACCCAGCTCTGGAGGACATGGGAGTATGTCCTCCCATTACTTTTTTTAAAAAGTAATGCTGGAAGGCCCTTGGGAGCTCCCAAAACTGCCCATGGCTTTTCACTTTGCTCGGCTCAGACTACTGCAAGCAGTAAATGATTTTTTATAGCAATGAAATCTGGCACCGTCAAGGAATGAGCACATTACTTCTGAGCAGCTCTGAGGACATAGTCCAGTCCAGATGCATTAAAATCAATTGCTCCCAAGAGCAACTCACATTAACAGTCAGGAAAATACTTAAGACAATTAAGAAATTACGTAGACGAACAAGAAAGTGGATGGCAGGAAAAGAAAACATCAGTAGGTGCCCACCTGAACTCAATGAGAGAGCTTTTTATTTACAGAGCGATACCAGGTTCTTCAGTTACGAAACCCATTGGGTGACCTTGGGCAAGTCACATGCTCTCAGCCTCAGGGGAAGGCAATGGCAAACCTCCTCTGATCAAATCTTGCCAAGAAAGCCCCATGATAAGGTTTGACTTCGAGTAGCCGTAAGTTGGAAATGACTCAAAGGCACACCAGAACCACCACCACCAAAAAGAATTGTTCAACACAGCGAGTAAGAATAGCTTTACTTTTGCACCATTCTCTTTGAATCACCTTGTACTTCTTAATTCTTTTCCCCACCTTTCTCCTGCCAGGGGGCCAAAGGCTGCTTGCAAAATTTTAAAACAACTAAATATCAGTTCTGTTAAAAACAACAACACATAGTTGAAAACAATTTAAATAAATTTAAATGATAATCAAAAATGTGCAAAATCAAACTAGAGTACCCCACTCTGAAGATTATCCTACCACGCTAACAGCCTCAGTCGAAGACCTGCCTAAATAAAACATGGTTTTAATCTGCCAGTGGAAAAAAAGCAGGGGAGAGACTAGTCAGATCTCCTGTGGGAGAGAGTTCCACAGTCTAGGAGAAAACTCTCTCCCCCATGTCCTCACAAATTGCACCTGTGAAAGTGCTAAGACAGAAAGAAAAACCTTTCCTCTAAGATCTTCGAACCTGATCTGGCTTGTCTTCCACATCCTGGGTGCAAGATGGCTTTCTCAAGAAAGCTCCCAGTCTTGAATGCTCTGGTTAAGAGCCAGCATGCTGTAGTGGTCTGAGTGTCGGACTATGAGTCTGGAGAACAGGGTTGAAATCCCTGCCCAGCCATGGAAGCCCATGGAATGACCACAGGCAAGTCACACACTCTCAGCCTCAGAGGATGGCCACGGCAAACCCCCTCTGAAGAAACCTGCCAAGAAACCCCCACGAAAGGGTTGCCTTAGGGTCGCTGTAATCCAGAAATGACTTGATGGCACACAATAGCAAACAACCAAACTCGCCATAATCAAAACTAAATTAGAACAAGAACGTTGTACTCGACACATCGCAAACTGATCAAGTGTGCAACTCGGCTTGCCTTTTTATTCGGAAGCATGCCCCCAGTCCATTCTCTGTGGCTTATTCACAGATACGCATCTGGAACAAATGTACGCTTTTATAATTTTTATACGCTTTCCTGTAAAAAAAAAAGGTATTTGTGCAGCTCAGAGAATAAAATCAAAGCGTCGAGACACTGGCCGTTTCTTTTTGGGACCTTTCACCTTGGACATGAAGCCTTTTATCACTTCCCCCAAAAGACCCACACCAGTAGATCAACTGTTGTGTTGTGGAACAGGGCAAACTGAGGGTGGCACAGAGTTTGAAATAAAATGTGGCAACAAGGGGCCTTTCCTTGATTTTATCATGAGCTCCGACATTGTTGGTTCTTTTAAAACTGAAAAGGCAACAAAGATAACCAGCAACAAATCACTGGGGCCTGAGGCTACTTCAGCTGGAGATCTCTCCAGATTCGTAGCAGGAACCACAACAGCCACAGAAACTGGTCCTACTGTGCCTGAATATGCAACAATATTGGGTCAATTATTTGTTAACCACTTCCCCTGAAAGATGTCCATGATTTTAAAATGTTCACCCTGAGTTTCAATTCACACCCCTCCTGTCCTCCCCCTCCAATGATGTCACTTGTTTAGCAAAGGTAGAATGGCAGAAAAATAAAATACAAAACCATATAAATCTGTTCTCAGAAGAAGACAATAAATATTCCACCTACAATGTTCATAACTCAGGGCCAAAGTTACACTCAAATAGGTCTATCTGGTTTCAAGGCTGAATCTGCACTGCAAAAATAATGCCGCCTGATGCTGCTTTAACTGCCATGGCTCCACGCTTTCTGGGATTTGTAGTTTATTGTGGCACCACCAGAGCTCTCGGACAGAGAAGACTGAATATCTCACAAAACTAAAAATCCTAGCATTTCATGGTATTGACCTATGGCAGTTAAAGCAGTGCCAAATAGAATTATTTTTGCAGTGCAAATTCAGCCCAAAGACCTCAATGGATAACTTGATTTGGTATAGTGTAGTGGTTTGATTTTGGGACTTTGACTCTGGAGACCAGGGTTTTTTGAATCCCCACTCAGCCATGGAAACCCACTGGGACCTCCTGGGCATGTCACACTCTCTCAGCCTCAGGGGAAGGCAATGGCAAACCCCTCTGACCAATTTCTGCCAATAAAAACCAATGATCATTCAAGTTGGAAACACCAGCGACAACAATGGCTTGCAAGCAACCTGCAAACCTTAGGACTGAAATGCAGTTCCTCTCAATCAGAAGCTATTAAATTTGTGCTTTATGGTGGTCCACTTTAAAGCAGCTTACAATAATATTTTTTAAAAAGATTAAGATAAAATATTAGTCCATAAAAGTTTAAAAAGAATTAAGCCATAAAAATGGGTGCACGCTTTTAAGAAAGGATTGTATCGAGTTGATTGTGAAAACATATCCGGGGGTAGTTGCACTGGCCATGTAACAAAGTATAACAACATCCAAAATCCATTAAACAAACAAAACTTACAAAAATGCACAACATCCATGTTGCACTGGAAAGGTGCAAGTTCAGGAGTCTGAAAAGGAATGGGGGGAGAAGAGGAAGGGAAGATGATGCAAAATTATGTGGCAAGAGAGTAAGTTTATTTGGAAGCGAATGAAACCAATCTGGCCAGCTCTTGCATCATAAAAAATAAACGGTAAGTTGGAAAACCAGGCCGAAGCAAACTGGGCATAACAGGAGAAGGTGGGAGGAATTCCCCAGTTTCTTCCTGCTGGGAGTTTCCAGAACCCTTTCCCATTCTCTTTCCTCCCAAGTCTTAAAAAGCCGGCCTGGCTGGCTCACGTGGGCAACCATTCAGGCCAGATGTAGGAAATGGGGAAGACCACCCTCGATTTGCTCCAACACGCCACTATCCTGCCCTGTGTTCTAGTTATGTTTTCTTTTTCCTACATTCAATTGTTAGTCTCCAGTTCTTGTTGCTGTGCATCTTCAAGTACTTTCCGACTAAAGGCAACCCTAAAGTTTTCTGGGGTACCAGCGTGGCATAGCGGTTTAAGAGTTGGACTCAGGGGAGCAGGGTTCGATTCCCCACTCGGCCATGAATCCCACTGGGCAAGTCATACTCTCTCAGCCTCAGAGGGGGCAAACTTTGCAGGCAAAAACAGTAAGCGATTGTATATGGTTATCCACTAGATTTTTAAAATTTAAATGAGAAGCAGTGCAGTGTAGAAGTCTGAGCATTGGGATATGACTCTGGAGACCAGGGTTCGATTCCTTGCTTGGCCATGAATCCCACTAGCTGACCTTGGGCATGTCACTCTCTCTCTCAGCCTCAGAGGATGGCAATGGCAACCCTCCTCTGAAGAAACTTGCCACGAAAACCCCATGAAAGGGTTGCTGTAAGTCAGAAAGGACTTGAAGGTACACAACACACACACGCAGAAGGTTTTCTGGGGTAAGAGTGTGTGGCTTGCCCAGACTCACTCAGTGGGTTTCCAGGACTTAGCAGGGATTCGAACCCTTGTTTCCAGAGTCATAGTTCAATGCTCTAACCACTATACCACACAGCCCCCTTTACACTTGCCAAATGCCATCCAGTCCAAGAGCCAGAGCCGTGGAAAGGCTTAAGTGTTGACCTCAGAAGCCAGGACTTGAACCTCCACTCAGGCACAAAAACCCACTGGGAGCTCTGGAGGAAGTCACACTCTCTCAGCCTCAGAGAAAGGCAATGATAAAGCATCTTTGAACAGATTTTGCCAACAACCCCTCCCACTGAAAGGGTCTCCTTAGGGTTGCCCTAAGTTGGAAACTCCTTGAAGGCACACAACTGCCAAGTTATATATCCACACTGCAAAAATAATACAGTTTGAGACCACTTTGACTGTCATGGCCCCAGCCTACAGAAGAATCCTAGGATGTGTAGTTTGCCAAGGCATCGACACGCACCAAAGACAGAAAATGCAAAAGACTTTGTAAAACTACCAGTCCCAGGATGGTGCTACAGCTCTTAAAGTGGTGTCAAATTGCATTGTTTCTACAGTGTAGATGCCCCTCACTTGCTCCCATCCCAATTTGCCACCAGCTAAGAGACCCCTGGACTGGGTGACCAGACATCCTCCTTTTCCTGGGCATGTCCTCCATTTTAGCCTCCTGTCCAGGAGGAAATGTCAAAATGTCCTCCATCTTGAGTGGGACTAAGAAGCATGACTTTACAATTCTATGGGCCAAAAAATACTGTAGAAATAATCCAGTTTGACTCCATTGGCTCAGTGCTAGGGAATCCTGGGAAATTGTAGTTTGCAGTGGCGCCAGAGCTCTCTGCTAGAGAAGGCTAAATGTTTCACAACATTACAGCTCCCAGAATTTCTCTGGGGCAGTTAAAAGTGGTGTGAAACTGGGTTATTTCTGCAGTGTGTTTTTAGTTTTTGTTTGGTCATGCCCTCCATTTTTCTCTTGTGTCCTAGGTTTCGTGGTGCCTTGTCCTCCTTTGTAGTGAGGACATCTGGTCCTGCCCCTGGAAGGGGACATGCCAGGATCTTGCATGCAAGGCTACCTTTCTCTTCAATGCCCCTTTTCCAAATAGAGAGAACCTAGCATACTTGCCCGGGCATGTTCCCTTTGTGGAAGAATGAATGAATAAATTGATGGATGGATGAATGGAAGCTTCTGAAGAAGGGATTTTTCTTGCATCTCTGGCCCTAAATAGGGAGGTGGAGCTGGGACTTACTGGGATTGCATCTACAGTGTAGAAATGAGGCACTTGGACACCACTTTTAACTACAAAACACCACTTTTAACTACAAAAGAGTATAGAGGATAAGGAGAGTATAGAGGGAGCAAGAAAGAAAGAGAATGGAAGATTCAATGAAGCTGTATAGATAATTTGGATATTATTTATGTATTTTATGAATAAGGAATTTATAAGTCATTTTCTTAGATAATGTAAGTAGGTGTTAGCTAACATGATAGATATGTTTGTCATCTGTAGGAATGAATATGTATTGTATTGTATGTTTTATTGATTTATGTGAATGTTTTAAGGTTTTTGTCTTTATATATATATATATATATATATATAATAAAATATTTAATTTAAAAAAAAGAAAACTACAAATCCCAAGATTTCCATGGCATGGAGCTCCAGCATGGAAAGAGGTGTCCAATTGCAAAAACCCCCAAACAAACTTCACCTCTGATGGTCCTCCTGGTCCAGTTCACACAAATACACACACACAGAGACACACTTTCCCCCTCTTATTTTTCAAAGGGCTACATCTTTCTTTCCCATCCCCTCTGAAGCCCCCCCCCCCCCCGCCTGTGGCCCCCAGGACTTCAGACTTGTACAAATGTCACTTTTTCTGGTCCTTAGAGAAGCCAGCCAGTTCTCCCCTGGAAATCCCTAAAGAGAGAGGAGCCAACCACTTTCCAAACTGGTCCCAGTGCCCTAGACACATCTTTGAAAATGCATGCTTGGCAATGTGGCATGTGTTGTACTTGACCCCCTTCTGCCTTTCTGGTCAGTCTATATCTCTCTTTATTTCTCCTCTTTCTATAACAGTTTTTACCCTCGCAGGGAGCTCAGTGATGGCATTAAAGAGTTGTTGAAACTTGCATCACTGAGCTTTAGGTGGGACAGGTAGTGAGATGAAGTGATTTCTTAGATGCAAAGTACATACACAGGGTGTTCTTTTTAATACTCAGAAATATTCATTGGAAAAAAACTTTATATATGTATAGAGGGGAGATATGGACACCTCCAAGGGGCACACTATCTCCAAAGGAAAGCCATATATATATGGGGGGGGAAGGAGAGGCAGACGGTCAGAGAAAGAGTTAAAGCAAAGCAGGCTCCCAACTTTCTTTTTTAAAGGATCCTTTTGCAAACGAGAAAAAAGAGGGGAAAGCCCTCGAGGGAGATATATATATATATATATATATATATATACCTCGAAGGCTTCCCCCTCTTTTTATATATGCGTATGCATGTGTGTATACACAGACATATATAAATACACACACATACATATACATATATAAATATACACACACACACCCACATATTGGACTTTGTGTGTGTGCTTATGTTTATACACACAATCATACACACACAAAGTCCAATATATATATTTAGAAAACAGTGATACACAGACAGACAGACTCCATTGCTTTTCCCTCCTCTTCTTCAGGGTTGCGGAGAAAACGAGTTATATTTATAAGTGGTGTGTGTGTCTGTGTATATATATATATATATATATATATATAATATAGAGAGAGACAGACACAGACACAGACACACACACACACACACACATACACACACATACAGAGAGAGAGAGAGAGAGAGAGCGCGCATGGTGTAGTGGTTTGAGTGTTGGACTCTAGAGACCAGGGTTCAAATCCCAACTGGGCCATGGAAACCTACTGGGCGAGTCACACTCTCTCAGCTTCAGAGGATTGAGCAATGGCAACCTCCCTTCTGAAGAAACTTGGACAAGAAAACCCTATGCTAGGGTTGCTTTAGACTAGTCACTATAAGTCAACAATTTCGCCTTAGGGTCACCATAAACTGGAAACGACTTGAAGGCACACAACAACATATATATATATATATATATATATACACACACACACACACACACACATATAAATATATAAATACATATAAATACACACACACACATATAGATGATACACACACACACACACACACACACATATATATATATATATACACACAGATAGATTCTTTTGCAAGCACTTTTTCACTCACCAGGAGGCAGAAATAAAAGAGGGGACGGAGGAGCCATTTCGGCCCCATTTCGACCGAAGCGAGAAATTCGACAGGGACCAGCCACTGATTTCTCGACTCCTTGGGTTTCTCTTTGCAAAAACTTGCTGGGTGGGTGGCTTGGTTGTTTTTAAATCTGGGGTTCCTGAGTGCCAGAGGAAGAACTCCAGGGAGGACAAAGTCCCTGCAAAGAAAAGCAGCAGCAGCAGCGTCCCAGAGATGGGATCCAGCGCCCTTTCCTCTTCGAAAGCCGGCAACAGACTGGCCTTGCGAGTCTCGCTTGCAAAGATTTCGCTCCAGACACGAGGAGGCCACGCCCCTTTTCCCGGGGAAATTCCCCATTGCGCGACAGCGCCCCTGGCGGCCAGAGGCTGCAAGGAGTGGCTTCGCTTTCGGGGAGTAATAGCCTGGAGCTGCAGGAATCCTCACTGCAGAAACAATCCGGTTTGACACCGCTTTGACTGCCCAGGCTCCATCCTGTGCAACCCTGGGAGCTGTAGTTGTGTGTTGTTCCCTGTGGTTTGGCCCCAGAGCTCTGGGACAGAGGAGTTGCATGACATCACAAAACTGCAACTCCCAGGATTTGTTGTGGTGTGTTGTTCTCTGTCTTGTGGTTCCAGAGCTCTGGGGCAAATGAGGTGCAATATATCACAAAACTACAAGTCCCAGGATTTGTTGTGGTGTGTTGTTCTCTGTCTTGTGGTTCCAGAGCTCTGGGGCAAATGAGGTGCAATAGATCACAAAACTACAAGTCCCAGGATTTGTTGTGGTGTGTTGTTCTCTGTCTTGTGGTTCCAGAGCTCTGGGGCAAATGAGGTGCAATAGATCACAAAACTACAAGTCCCAGGATTTGATGTGGTGTGTTGTACTCTGGCAACCTAATAACTAATGTCCAGCAGACATGGTTGAGCCATATTTTCCCCCCATTTTCTCATAATGGATTATGCTCCAGAAGGTGTTCCTCAGCTGAGATTTTTAAAAAATAAATAAACCATTGATGCTTGATAAAACAACTTGATGCTGGACTTCTGTCGGTGGCTGTTTGGTCTTTATGTCACTGTGTTTGCATATGTTCTCCATCAAACTCTGCCGCCTCCGAGAAACAGATGTATTTAATCTGAAACCACGTCGCCCTGGAACTGCACACAGGTGAACTCCAAAAATTCATTACGATAACATCCCAAATCCACAAAACGGTGGTAGCTTTAATCGGCCAGAAAATACAAGCATCCGAGTTTCCACTGGCATCATGCATTTTGCGCATTTTGTCCGATTAAGGGAATCATTCTTTTTTTGCCGGATGTGGATATTATTTGGCTTTGCGATGTGGCCGACCCGGCTGTCCCTGAATATATTTCCAAAATTTCCGGTGACTTTTGAAAACAATGGGTGCATTCAAAGGTGCGCTTTGCAAGCCATGGGTGCTGCCTGCATGCCTCATTTAGGCATGCCACAGCAAAAGCAGCGAATACCTATGCAAACAAATAGTGCCTCCTTCGTTTTGTTTGCTTAGGGTGGTTCCCAAACTAAAAATATTTTGCACCTTTCTAGTGTTGGGTATCTTCTCGGCCTTAAGCGGTAACAATGCCAATGTGGGAAAGTCCGAGGGTGCAACAAGACTCTTTGTTTCCAGTTCATCACTTTGCATTGTTCAGATGGTTGTCTTATCCTCAATTATGGCTGCTGTAAATGTTGTCCAGCACTCCCTTGGCCTCATCCCCCTGTGAATGGTATTCAAAGACATGCCACCTCCCATCAGAGATTAGGAAAGTTACTTTTTTAGATATTAATTTGGAGGTTTGCCAGCCAGGGATGTGAACTGGGAGCTATAGAGGGGAATGGCTTTTGAATTCAGCAGAGTTCTTTTTCAGGGGACATTTAGTAAAACAATGAAGACATAGGACGTATTCACACAGGCGGCTCTAAAGCCGCCTGGAAGCCCCCTGGAAGCCATCAGGAGTCATTCCGGCGGCGAAAACAGCAGCCGCCGGAATGACTCCTGATTGC